>CP138603.1:0-600000 GCA_033807795.1 Monosporozyma servazzii | reverse complement strand
ACTAGTGACTCCTCGAGCATTGTTAAATAACCCTATATCACTTGTGTCGAATGAAATGAATCATTTAGCACAAAATATTATAGCATTGATTGGTACAGGTAATCCGTACCTAGATCGTGTGTCCAGTTATTATTTTGAAACTGAAGGGAAAAAAGTTAGACCACTGTTAGTGCTATTATTATCTCGTGCATTGAGTGAAATCCCCCTTGAACAAAGAGAACTAAATGATACAACAAGGAAATGGTTAAAAGAGCCGCCTGTTGAGTCCTTTACTCCATTAAATATTTTACAAGGGTTTGATAAGCACTCTAAATTTCATCCATTGACACAATCAAATATTTCATTTAAAGCTAATAATGTAGATACATTTGATAAAGATAATGGGATCTTACCACGTCAAAGAAGATTAGCAGAAATTGTTGAAATGATTCATACAGCATCATTATTACATGATGATGTTATTGATCATGCAGACACAAGACGTGGGAGGCCCAGTGGGAATGTTGCATTTACAAATAAGATGGCTGTTCTTGCAGGTGATTTCCTGTTGGGGAGAGCTACAGTGGCTATTTCAAGGTTGCAAGATCCACAAGTGGTCGAAATCATGTCCAGTTGTATTGCTAGTCTTGTTGAAGGTGAGTTCATGCAACTACATAACACTGAGGAAGAGGGTTTAAAGGAGGATAAGAACAAGATTCAAGAAATCACATCTTCTAAAGATCGAACTACAAATGAAGTTGATGAGGCATTCGATTACTATTTACATAAATCATATTTAAAGACTGGGTCGCTGATTGCCATGTCTTTAAGAAGTACTGCTATCTTATCTGGTGTAAAGCCAGATACCATTGAATCCTGTTATCAATTCGGTAAGAATCTAGGGTTATGTTTCCAATTAATGGATGATATATTGGACTTCACTACATCGAGTAAGCAAATGGGGAAAACCACCAATGTTGATTTGAAATTGGGGATCTCCACTGCTCCAGTTCTTTTTGCATGGAAAGAAGATCCAACGTTGGGTGCCCTTATTAAAAGGAACTTCCAAAATCCTGGCGATGTTGAGACAGCGTTAAAATTGGTTAAGAAATATGATGGTGCTGAGAAGACTTACGAGCTGGCTCGTGAGTATAGAGACAAAACATTGGGTAACATCAGAGAGTCTTTACATGAATCTGATTCTAGATCGGCCTTGGAATTTTTAACCAATTCCATCTTAACAAGAAAAAAGTGAAGTTACATTCCTACAAACAAACACAAAAAATAACTTGCATCCAATTGCTCTGTAAATATTACATATATGTATCTATCGATTGTACTGGCACTATTTATTTATCATTTCGCTTTTATCCCTAACAACTCTTATTTTTGCTGTCAGTGCGAAACGAATCGCTTTATTGCCAGAAATATTTTACTTTCAAAGCAGTTTGTAAAATTATTCTCGGCATTGAATCTTCCAAACATGGCGTATAAATATATAAACATAACAAGTTCAATCAAGCTTATAGATGTATATATATATGTATATATATAATACGCCACTATCCATAAACAGTCGCTAATACCGTTCTACACTTAAAGCAAGATATATTGTCCTTTACTGATTCTTTACCCAGTATCATTGTTTCTTCAAATTTAGTAAACCTTTGAGCCATAATTGACAGATCTATACTTTAGGATCTTTATCGTTCAGAATATTTATAACATACAAACAAACAAAGTTTTATAGTACAGTGCAGTACTATTATTTTGAGAAGATAATTGATCTCTATAAGTCGCTGTTTCTTTCTATACGAAGATCTATTTTTTTGCCACTTTTACTGTTTAAACATACCGTTATTTCTTAATCATACCCCCCCCCCCCCCTTCTCTTCCTCTCTCCAAAACTACAATTACAAAAGATGTCTTCGCAACTATATATTATTCAAATGCTGCTACCATTACTACTCTCAAAGAGTGTGGCGGCATCAACACTGCTCAAGCCGTCATATGCACCATATTTGTTTAGAAGAGCAGATGATAACGATAATGATAGCATGTTCCTAGATAACGATCCAGAAAGTTCCAGTTGGCAGTGGGGTCGTTGGATTCTATTTATTTTATTTATTGTGGGTCTACTCTTCTTGTTTATAATGACTGTTACCGCAAATAGAAGAAGAAGAACCATGGGCCAAGCTCCAATCAGAGGAACTGCTTGGATGACACCACCTTCGTATAGACAATCTGAACACCAATATCATGGTAATACACATAATGTAGTAGAAGATTTTGTTCCAGAGTATACTGAAGAAACCAATATTAACGATCTAGGTTATTATGATGAGAGAGGCGAATTTCATGCTAATGGGAAAGCTGAATATTTGCCACCCCCACCTCTAGTACAAGAACTGAATTCAAACAACTCATTAGATATGGAAAGACCACCTAGAGCAGTGGTGTACGATTCACCTGCCATTTCTGGCAATGGTAACAACAATGTCCCAGAAAGTGATTTCGACTATACAAGACCAAGTTATACTGCGCAACAATATTACAATAGACCTTCTCATCCTCCAACGTCATCATCTATGGGAAACCCATCGCATAATGGTCTGGTTCAAGAAAGTGATATCTCGTCATCAGATTCAGTTGCCGACGATAGTCCAGTAATAAGGTCATCTGTGAAGCCAAATTTCTCTTCGAAAGCTTAAGTAAAGAGCAATTTGTTTCTGTCCAATTCTTATGTTTTAAAATTCGTATGTATTCATTCATTCAAAGTCTTTAAATAATATCACTAATATCTAATAAACATTCTTTTAATTTTTCTTTATAGTGCCTCTCTCCATTCAATATAGATTAAATTATGATGAGTTTTGTTTTGAATATTTTTCTTTTAAATCTGGTCTTACATTTGAATAAAACATATTCAACAAATAGAAACACCATAGATATATCAATTCTAAAACCTTGTCAATTGGAATGGATCTATACGATGAATTACCTGAAAGCAAACTGCTATATGAACCAGAATTTACTCAATTATTAGATAATGCAAACAGATATAAAGTGTCAGTGATTGATTTTTTGACCTTGAACTTATCAGAACTATCCAAGTCTTTACAAAGATCTATTGTGGAGGTGAATAAGTTCTATTCTTTGCTAATTAATGAATTTATGGAACAATATGAAACAAAAGATATAGTAACACCAGTTAAACCACAACAAGTAGAAATTGAACCGGAAGTTGGACTAGAAAACCAATCAGAGAATCATGTACAACCAAGTCCACAACCACATTCTTTCACCACCGGAGATGTCAAGCTAGATGAAGTATTAGGTGGTGGTATTTTCTTTCAAGGAATCACAGAATTCTTTGGTGAGTCCTCTACTGGGAAATCACAACTACTAATGCAATTAGGCCTTACTGTGCAGCTTCCCAGATCTCATGGTGGGATAGAAGGTAAGTGTGTATTTATTACTACAGAAGGTGATCTAACTACACAACGAATACAAGAAATGATAGATGAGAATCCTATATATAATGACAATAATACTCATGTTTCACAAAAGAATATCTTTACCGTAAGTTGTAACGATCTGACTAGCCAAGACCATATTATGAATGTTCAATTACCTATATTATTGGATATGCATAAAGGTGATATCAAATTAATTGTTATAGATTCTATTTCACATCATCTGAGAGTAGAATTAGAGAGTAAATCGTTTAGAAATTCCCAAGTCAATAGGTTCTATATCGAACGCTTAGCAGAAAGGTTATTATCTTTGGCGAATAAACATGATTTGGCAATTGTAGTTGCAAATCAGGTTGGGGATAAACCATTAATGGAGAATGCAGAGCCAGTTAGGCAACTGGTAACAGACTATGATTATCAAATGGGATGGATGGTTGGTTGGAAGGATTCCAGCATCATGTATAGGCATAGATTTAATAAAATGGATGGGGGGGTGTTAAGTACTACGAGTTCCAACTCACTCTCGCATGGTGTACATGGCTCTAACTCATTAAGTCGAAATAGCAATACTAGTAAAAATAATAATGATAACAATAATGATAACAATAATAATAATAACAATAATAATGCTCAAACACAATTGGATGATATTTTATCAGATGATGAAGACTCTATGTTGGTTGAAAAAGAAGTCAGTAAAGTTATCGAAGCATCAGAGAGAGCTAAACAACATTCCGAAACACTGCAAACTTCGATACAGTCATCATCCAGCCAAAAAGGATCATATACTAGCAGTGATAATAAAGTAAACTCAGCACTAAATCAACACGATGTAGTGTACTCAAAAGGAAAGATAAATACGAGAAAAGCCAGTTCGATACTAAAAAAGCGTAAATTGGATTCTAAGGTGCCCAATTTGGGTTTATCCTGGGCCAATTATGTTTCAACAAGAATACTACTAAAAAAGTCTTACAAAGCTTCTCCAATGGTCAAACGAGGCGAAATAAAAATATACAGAGGTATGGATGAAAGCTCCTTTTGGCAAGTAAAAAGAGAGTTACAGGTAGTATTTTCATCTTATTGCGGAAGTAATTCAATGACATACGCTATTACAAAACGTGGGATTGAGTCTACGGAGAACTAGTGTTATTACTACATTAATTATTAAAAGTCGCAATACAAGGACAGTATAGTTGCATACAAATATAAAAATACATAGAAAGGAACATTATATAAAATTCACTTTCATTAAAGTCCAAAATAGAAACTTCGGTAAAAAGGTTATTTAAAATGAACCATATGAGTATATCTACTTAAAATTCATCGTCAGAGTCATCTTGAATGGCGTTTTCATCATTAACTAGATCGTATTCTCCTTCATATTGGTCTATGGTTTCATCAATGAGAATATCTTGATTCTTTTTAGACCTGGTGGAAAATGAATAGTATGAAGTTGCATCGTCATCGTTATTGATGTTTGTATTTATTAAAACATTATCGGTGTCGATGTCAGTATCATTCGACCTTATAACTTTATCAGTATTAAGTCTTGATGCAACTAAATATATGAAGGCAACTCTTTTTCTTTTTCTGTTGAAGAGGAACCCCATCAAACTCCAAAGATAGCCTGGTTCATCTTCTAAAAATGATTTTGATGGGCTGTATTGATACACTATACAATCAGATAAAGTCATATGATTATTGATAATTTCCCAAATCCAATCCTGTTCATTTAATTGTTTCCCCATTGAGTACAACGAGTTTTCAAACTTGGAGATAAAGGACTTCAAGGAGCTCTTTGTGAAATCAGTAGGTTCTAATGAAGTGAAGTCATGGTCAGGATATGATGCATTTAAAATGGCAATTAAATAAGCAAATGTTCTCCTGCTGGAAGGTTCATTGATAGGGCCAAAGGGACCAATATTTATTGAACTGTTGTTTGTATCATTTAATGATGGCCTTCTTAATTTGGGGGATTTTAAAAGTGGTATATGGGTATTTGAATCACTTTTAATACTACTGGAACTGCTTGTTCTTCTGATATTACTATTGGAAAAAGATTTTTTCTTCTTTAAAGTATTACTGGATTCAACTGAAGAAGAGCTTAAGTATCCGTTTCCTTTACTATTAGAGTGATTGTAGTTATTCATTACCAATTCTTTCAAGTTTTGGTCGTTGAGTTTCGAAGTCTTTACCATTTGGTTATGTATCAGATTAATATTGGAATCACTGGTATCATTCTTAGTTAGCACAGGACTGTTTACGACACTGTTGCTGTTGATCTTTGGACTGTTTAGGGCTTCCGTAATTGACATCCTTCTTTTTTGTTCCCAAAATGACATACTACTCCTCCTACTACCATTATTATCCATACTTTCTTCAGTAGTATGAATATTACCATTGCTGGTACTATTATTGCCTGTTAAAGGAGGTGGAGATAAACAGTCATTGGCATCATTGATGATTTGTTGTTGTACTGCAGTTTTATAACTTTCATTTTCCTGTAAAATAGTTTCTAGATGGTGGTCAATTCTTTTATACAGTTTCTTATCCGAGGCGACGGGTTTGGTAGTGTAGATATCACATCCACCAGTAATCTTGCAATCAGATGCTTCGAAGTTTAGCGTTTGGTTGACTCTTTCAATGTCTAATTCGTCAATAAACTTCATGTTACGCGAGATATAAATTAGGGAGTCGCAAAAGAGTAGATTTGACTAGAAAGGTGTTTAAATTAATTTTTAAAAAATTATTACTTATTCTTAAATTGAGTAATAAATGTAGATTGTTAGTCTTGTTTTGTTGTTCAGTTAGCAAACAGTAAATTGTGCTGATTATTTGATGCGTTACCACGATTGGGGGTGTCTCCAAACACGTTATTTTCATTTTAAATTTATTTATTAATTTTCAATTTTGAGTAATCGACTTCGACAAGATAACGCGGAGAAAGTCTCGTTCTACTCAGAATAAGGAAGTGAATATCGTGGGGTACCAGGTATAACGAACAATCAATTCAATTGAGCTATACTGTTAATTGCCTGATTAATTAAATAAGCAGGATTTCGGTTATATATTGTTAAGACATTATGTAAATATATGCAATGACCACCTATAAAAAATAATTTCAAACTGTCTTGACTTTATCACCTAAAACATCTATGTAATGGGAGCCAAATACAGACCAGTGAAGGTTGATTATAGTATACAGATGACGATAGATGTTTTCAAATTGCTCCATCTCTGCAATAGCCATTATATTACTATTGCTCTTAGTCTTGGAGCTACTTGGTAAAGGTTTAAATGGCAGTAATTTATTAGCATCTTTACTACTGGATCCGCTACTCTTGTTACTATCACTTTGAATGCTGCTACTTGCATCAGACGATGAAGAGTCTGTCCCATTTCCACTAGATAAAGAAGCTTCACCAACTGGATTATATAAATAAACAAAATCTTGCTTCACTCTACCATCTATTGTGCATTCTGATTTATCGAAAATACTATTTGCCAACGTCAGAAAGACTCTGTTTTCCAATACACCATATATTTCACTTAATGGTTGTGTTTGCTTTGACAACCATGATTTAGCAAATGTAATAGTTTGGTTATCTAACGCTGGCAAATTAGTTGAGACAGAATTTGACGCATTCATGGTATTAAAGTCGCGTTTTTGTTCTTTGTTGCCGCCGATATTCAAACCTGTAGTTTTGTTGGCTTTTTGTTCTTCATATTCTAAAGTTAAATCATTAATCACTTTGCATAAATGAACAGCGATTGATAGTGTATTTTTGGTCCATCTACAATTCCCATGTTCATCGGTAATGATACTAATAATTTCATTTTGCAGCTTGTTATTATCATAATTGTTTAAGATGTATCTTTTTGCTTCCGGTAGAAGTTTTTTATCATTAGCAACTAATTGCTGGAACAATAGTCTACACACAAGTAGACATACCAATTGTCTGATATCGGCTCGTAGTAGAATTAATCTTGCGTGATCAAAAGATAACGAAGTTGGGTATTCCCTCACCATTTTACGGCAGGATAGCAAATTAATGATAATTTTAATTGAAGCACGATATATATCTGGGATGGTTAACTTATCATCTGCTTCAGGTTTGGCGATATTTGTAGAATAGTCATTGAACTTATCCTTAAACCATACCAGTGATGATCTTAATAAAAATTTCTTATTGCTGTTGATGTTGGTGGCTTTATTATCTTTGGAATTATCATCTGAGACATATACCCCATTCATTAGTGAATTAAAATATTGTCTTTCAAATTCTACCGAGTTACTTAGTAGTGCTGGTCTCAATAATCTGATTTGATGATTTGCAATATCTAATTTCATGGCCTCAAGAATTTGGAAAACTAATTTAAAGCCTTCAATCAATTTGGACATTGAGTGCTCTACCATGGCGTCATTGAACTTCATCTTCATCTTGTCTACCCAAGAATCTCTCATAGGAGCACAATGATGTTTAAACAATTGAGATAGCCATGTTGCTAGATCGTTCATATTAGACCAAGTAGCACCACTTTTCACTAAACTTTGAACATTTAATTCAGTATCGAGAATATTCATAATTTGTTGATATTCTCTCTGTGGAACTATGGTCAGTAAAATATCTCTTAATGTATCGAATAATGGTACTAATCTCGTACAGTGATAATTGAATAAGGATGGTTGGTTCATATAAATAATCAATTCAGTTTCTATATCGTTCCAATAACTATCAGAAATATGTCTTTTCTTTACACCTCTTTCACCATCTAAATTTGGTCTAAATTGTAAAAGTGGGTCAAAGATAATATCATGTCTTAATTGTGGATTCTTTACTATTTCCTGTATATCAATCTCTTTAAGGCACTGTAAATTGATAGGTGGTAATAGCATATTTAGTTTAGGAGATTTTTGTCTATTAAAATAATTAATTCTTTCTTGTAACGAGATTACATTATGGTTGTTTGTCGATGATATTAGACCTTGCTGATTGAGCATTATTGCATTCTTTAACGACGCTGATGATATTCTATTAGACTTGTCATCATTCCTATTTCTGGATTCTAATGGGGGTGTAGATGAGTTTGAACTTGAGCATGAACTTGAAGTGGAATCAGATACAGCATTCGATGGGATCCGTATATTCTTAGTTAAACGATGACTGTTATGATGGTGATGATGATGATGGTGATGATGGCCATGATCAGTGATGTTACTATTACTACCAGTATAAATATTTTTAGAAACTTTGTTTTTCATGATAAGATGTGGATTACCGCCCATTGGATGATTATAGATACCATTATTTGTGGAAAGTCTCTTTAAAGATGAATGTAAGATAGTTGGTACTGAATATGATCTTGATTTCATATTGGAAAGAATTTTTAATGCAGGAGGGATATTGTTAACAGTTTGTTGGTTCAATGTTGTTGTTTTTGTATGAAGATTAGTCTTGTTTGAATCACGTTGTAGTGGGGTAGGTAATAACAATGTTGAAGAAGATTGAATACTCGTATGTTTATCAATATCTGAATTGGGATGATTAGTTATTGTGGTATCCTTGTTTATATTGGATCGAAGACTATCATCAATATTATCTCTTAAAAACTGACCAGTTTTAGAGTCAAATTGTTTAAATAATGTAGAGTTTGAGTGTGAGTTAACGGTGCCCTCGTTTAAAGTATTGGTTGTTTTATCAGAATCCAAAAATAAATCTGCAGATGGAGATATACTACTACCATTCGCTGTAACATTATCATTCTCCACATTTTCTTCATAATCCAAGTCAATATCCATATCGGAATCAACATTACTATTTGAGAGATTAATTGTGTTCAAAGAACTGGAAGCATGTATAGGATCAGTATTACTATTATTGCTATCTTGAATACTACGAAAATGATCCCCACTATTTCTACTTGAAATCGATGATGTGGATAAGTTTGGTGTGTCGGGGATATTAGTGGTGTTAGCGGATGTAGTTGAATTAGATCTGGTGTTAGTTTGATTTTGGTTTGTTGTGTTGGTGTTTTCTGTGGCACTGGAAGCAGTAGCCACGCTGGATGTTCTTGGATGCTCCATTCTCCTTTTTTTTTTTAATGTGGGTTATATTGA
The DNA here is from genome assembly GCA_033807795.1 of Monosporozyma servazzii. Lineage (NCBI taxonomy): Eukaryota > Fungi > Ascomycota > Saccharomycetes > Saccharomycetales > Saccharomycetaceae > Monosporozyma > Monosporozyma servazzii. The sequence goes on along the minus strand of CP138603.1, from coordinate 590,427 downwards.
GTCTTATAATGTGATTATAGTGATCTTTATACTTTAAGGTTTGTTGCTTGTGGTATATTGAAATGAGGGATATACAAACGCAAAGAGTTATATGTTTCGTGCTTTGGCTGATAGAAAATTATATTCAAGAGACAAAAAAAAAAAATACCTGTAGGGAGTTAATAGAAGTTGTTTGTATTTATTTTATGTTTCTGTATTTCTCTATATTTGCTAAAATGAATATATGAGATAATATGAATATGTAAATATCCTTTATATTTAAGTTTGTTGTTTTGATTCAGTGGCTGAAAGTGTGAAGTGTATAAATAATTCAGGGATCTAATGTTAAAAAGAGTTCATAGAAAGGTTTTTTGAACTGAATTTTTTTTTTGAAGGAAAAAAAATTTTGAAAAAGGACGATGAATTAAATATACTGTAACTTTAATATAAATGAAGGTGGGAGCGGCAAAATGGGGGAGAGAGGATTGAGAAAAGTAACCTGAAAGTAGGGTCGTTAGTTAATGATAAGGTTAAACTGAACTTTTTTTGAAGAAATGGAATGAAAATTTTACAATAATAAGCAATACTATAATTCCTTACATGGTGGTTATGTTTCTGTTCAAGAAGAAGAAAGTTAAATTCCTTAGAATGAAATTTCAAGGCATACAGTTAGTAGTGTTGATTATATGTATTGTGTTTGTCCATTTGTTCCTATAGCGTATTATGTAGTAGATATTACTGTACTGACAGAGTCAAGCAACACCTCCCCACAAATTATAATAAAAAACACCGAGATATATATGGGTACCGGACCGGGTAACCTGTTGCTTGCTTTTTTTTTCGTAATTTATTTATAGATGTGGTATGTTAGTAGCGTTGTAGGTTGCTTTGATTTGTAGAATGGAAGGTCTGTAATATGTCCAATCAAATATATCCAAAAATTCCCCTCAATATTTCATAACATACACCATTCATGAGTCATTTGGTTAACTTTCTTATTAAGTTTCATCATACCTCTCTCATATATCCTGATTTTTACTTGAACTCTTAAAGAAGAAGTAATCTGAAGGTTTATATCTTGATATACTGTTTAAAATAAGCATATACATAACTTTTTAGCAGTAAATTCCAGCAGTTTGGGGGAAAAAAAGATTATTACAGCTACAGTATTATACTCTACTAGTTTTTTTATTTTTTCAATATCAGAAGCTTTTATGGCCAAGTTGGTAAGGCGCCACACTAGTAATGTGGAGATCCTCGGTTCAACTCCGAGTGAAAGCATTTTTTTAGTTAAAACAAACAGTGTTAAAAGAAATATTCAGCTCTTGATTAATTCAAACCCATTTTTTTATGCCCCTATTGCCATTCATTAGACTCATCCCCAGTGGAAAAGTATAGTACCTTTTGTTTTGTTAGAATTTCTTTTAGTTTTGTGGAAAGTCTGCTTGATTTAGCATTAACTTTTAATAGTTGGCCAAAATATTAATTTTTGATTTGTTCTTGGAATGACTCTTCTTAAAAAAAATAATACTAAACAACAAGTTTTTGTAAAATAGTATCGTAGTATAAAATATGCTATGATGTAAATCGTAGATATTCCATTCAAAATAATATAAATTACATCATATATAGTCCTTATTTGCATGAACAATAAAACACTAAGCTGAAAGTGATATTCCATTTATTATTGATAAAAAGAAATGTCCTAGGTTACAGAAAAACTAAATATTCAGAAAATTTACTAGTAACAGTTAATTAATAAGGAATAAGTTTGTTGATATTATAGTTGGATTATATTATATATATAATAATTTGATTGATTTGAGTTTGTAAGAAATTATTGGATAAAAATTAAACTCCAATCTTTAGTGTTTCCTAAAAAGCAATCTATTTGGAATTTAGTTTGTACATTGTCAAAACTGTGAGCATACAAATATTGCTAGTTATCTAATATTTAATTATCTATCAATTGTTTCTAATTGTTTCTAATTGTTTTCCATCGTAAATTTGTGCCATAAGATAACAAATATGATTAAAAGTCTAGTAACAGAATTTTAGCTAATGTATGAAAAGCCGAAAATAGGTACCTCCATCATGCAATCAGCTATGTATCTCTAAAATATATACCTAAAAGTCCTGTTATTGTCTATACATTTCATATTTTGATCATAAGTAAAGCTATAAAGTGTACTGAATATAGTTTGAAAAGAATGGATAATCACTTTTAGAAGAGATTGAGAGCTTTATTGTGACTTAAGCCTGTACAAATACATTTTGTTTCATACAGCTAGGATATTCATATACCTGTTAGAAGATCACATACTTATAATTTGTTCTTAATGATTTCAAAACGCAAAAAATGAAGGTACAGTTCCCTTTTCTTGATGACTATTTAAAAAGGAGAATCGTTTAAAAATCCTTTAATTCGGTGTTTCTTTATTTGAATCTTTCTGTGTAGATATTTAAACAGAACCCGCTGTCCCTCAGAGTGTATTAGCTCCTTACGTACCAGCTGAACTTAAAAAAAGAAAGAAAAAGTTACTCATAAAGTAATATTTTTCAAAACAATACAATCAAAACTATAGCTTGTGAATGCTTGGCCACTTTTTTGCACTTAAAGGAATTATTCATAGCTTAAAGTGTATATGTGTGTTTTGATGGTATACAAAATATGACGTAACAATATCATTCTATAGGGTATAACTATCAGATCAGCAATTGGAATGTATACAATATTGCAAAGAAAGAGATTTAAGAGCTAAAGCTTACATGATTCTCCTAGAATAACTTCTTACTTACATCAAGAGATCAAATCTAATTAACTATAGCTTAACAGTAAAGATATAACTTCTTGTAAGAACTTCCTGAGATAAGTCATAACTTACTTACACACGCATGTGTATTATAGTATTAGCCATATATAATATTGCAGCATCACCCTTCTGTACATGATAACCAATAATAGACAAGCTATATCATGTACAAGATAGGTGTTAGACACTCAAGTAGTCGGAAAAAATGGGTTTATCTCTTGGAAAACGCTCTATGTCGTATCCTGTGATCTACAATAAAGCATATGTATCAGCACTTGCAAACATACCTTTAAAGCAAAAGCCTAAATTTAATAAAATACATTTTTCTATGCTTTTATCATGTGACTATCAAAAAATCTTTCCACTACTATACCACTAATTTGAAATAGAGTTTATTTTATAGAACCTAAAACTATTTAAATTATTTAACTTCGTATTAAATTATTTTTAAACATTTTGAGCTATTTTATTAGTATGTCACTTTATATTTATTTTGTTTTTGAGTATAAAATAAACGGATATCATATACTACGAGATACTATCAGAATCATCAGATCAGAGAAAAGCCCTAAATGCAAACTTTTATTGTAAAGATCTAACATCATTTCTAAACTTGATGAGATCACTCATAATGTAACGTGTATATTATTATATGGTAACCTCTGCCTCTTATATATGATAAGTAGTGAGGAATAGGATATATACTTATACATGATGAGTATTAGATCTTTTATATCGTTGATCAGTGAAAATCTTTTCACTGATCATGTTGTACGATATCCACGTGATCGTAGGATACAGGTTATATCTCAACATCCCCCTTGAACTGTATTCACCACTTCAGCTGTAGTGGGAAGTCCGAAGATCTTCTCTTTGAGGTAAATGAATTGAGGTCGGGTGAGGATTTTGGTAAAGATATCTGCCAGTTGATCTTTTGTTCCGACGTAGATCGGATTGATCAGTTTGTCTTCTGCAGCTTCACGAACCAAATGGTATCTGACATCTATGTGTTTAGTGTTAGAGTGATGTACCGGATGGTCGGCCAGCTTTAGTGACGATTGGTTATCAATGTGTAAGATATGAGCATCGGATTTGATGTTCATGATCTCTAACACTTGGTTTAACCATTTTATTTCCTTAGTGGCTTCGCTGGCTGCAACGAATTCCGCTTCAGTGGAAGATGTAACTATACAGTTCATCTTCTTAGAGCACCAGGTAATCGGGCCAGATGCATAAGTAGTAAGATACCCGTAAGTCGATTTAGCATCAGGACAGTCAGCGTACGATGCATCAGAGTAACAGGTCAGATGGTTCTTTTTATCCTTTTTATACACTATTTGTTGTTCCTTTGTAGTGTATAGATAATTGAAAACCCTGCGTGCTGCTTTGTAATGTACCTCACGAGGATCTTTCAAAAATCGAGATAGGAAAGACACGGAGTGGGCGATGTCCGGTCTACCAGCATTGGCAACAAATATCAATGTGCCAATCAAACTTTGGTACATCGTTATATTAGATAGCGGTGGAGATTTATCATAATAGTTTATGCTCTTTTGCAAAGGATTATGAGTTTCGTGAATATCTGTGAATGAATACTCTTTGGCCTTCTTGACGATATAATCGGACAACGATAATGAAATATATTCCTTAGTTTGAATCACGTTCATCCCTAAGAATTTACTTACTGGACCCAGATCTTTCATCTCGTAGTTATTGTTTAAGAAACCTTTTATGTTCTTAACTTCTTGAGGTGAAGAGCTAGCTATAAGTAAATCATCCACATACAGAGCAATCAGACACAATCCGGTAGAGCTGTTCCTAAAGTATAGACCGAACTCCTTGGGATTTTGTTTAAAACCCAGTTTGGCTAGAGTGCCCTTGATGTGGTTATTCCACAGCTGGGGTGACTGTTTCAACCCATATAAGGCACTCTTTAGTTTCCATATCTTTCCGGGTTGCAAATCCGCACCTGGAGGAGGTTTAACATAGATGTCGGTGTCAATCGGTGAATTTAGAAAGGCAGTCACCACATCCATCTGATGGATGGATAATCCTTTTGAAGCAGCTAAAGCTAGGAAAAGTCTGACCGAGTCATATCTAATGACCGGGGCGAAAGTAGCTTGATAGTCAATACCTTCAATCTGCCTAAAACCTTGAACAACAATTCTAGCTTTATGTAAGCCGTTGTCCTTTACATTAAACACCCACTTGCTGGGGATAACTTTTCGGTTCTTTGGTGGATCTACTAATGAGAAGGTTTCTGTTTTGACCAGAGCATTCAGTTCTTTTGCGCAGGCTTCTTTCCAGAGCCGCTTATCTGGCATGTTCTGTGCTTCTTTGATTGTTCTAGGAAGGATTTCCGATGTTGCTTGTGCGACTAGGGCGGTAATAGCCGGGTGCGCTTCTATCGCTTTTCTATCTTCACGACTATGAAGTGCGTAGACGTTATCGGTATTCATTTCTGAAAATGGAACAATGGTATCATCAATTCCAAATACTGGAATAGGGCAATCTCCAACCGCAAATGAGGTCGTTGCATGTAATGCTAAGGTGTCCTTGTTGGTTTCAGTTTTATGGTCGATATGTTGGCGTTTCGACGCTGGAGTTACGTTATGTAAAGTGTCTCTAGCCGTTATCTGACGAGACTGATGTAAGGTCATTTCCCCCTTTTTGGTGAAGCCGTAACTACGGTGGGTTTGGCAGGCGTCCGCATTGAGTGGAGACGTTTGGTCGCTGTTGGATTTATCAAAAGAACATCACTTGTATCACTACTAGAGGAGGAGGATATTGGCGACAAAGATAATGATGATAGACGTCGTGGAGTCGGGGAGGTAGGTGCTTTTAATGCGCGTTGAGTATGAGCTGGCATGGGCAGCGCAGGTCTTATCGATGGCATTTCCGATCGTGGCGCCGGTTGACCTGTTCCTGAATATCTGATCATTGTATCAGAAGAACTTGTCGTATCCTGAATGAGAGCCGGCGCAGCGGTAGGCCAGGGGGAGACGATGGTGGTGTCTCAATAGTTGTTGAGGAGGGTACATTTTGTACCGTCCCTGGTTCATGTTTAATAACAGAACTACTTCCGTTGAAACGTTGGTTGATTATCGAGTTTATCATACCACGGATATCCTCTAGGCGAGGGGAGTTTCAGACGGGGCAGACATTTGGTACACTATCTGTTCAACTAGGTCCTGTGTGGTACGTTGTCGTTCTGCCAATTGGTTATTTTGTTTAATAAGCTGACTAGTGTTGTCCTCAATTTGATCAGTTTGATCAGGAACATAGTCAGGCATATCAACATCAGTTCCCACCGGTGTTGGAGGTGGAGAAGGTATGTCCCTAGATGGAACATATTCAGGATCACGAGATGTGTCCGGTCCAGAGGAGAAAGACGTCTCTGGAGAGTTGCTGTTGGAGCTGGGGGATTTAGAGGACTCGGATGGAGAGCCGGGCGGAGTCGAAGCAAAGACTGCATCTTTGGACGTCTCTGGGAAGATTTGATCGTGAGATATTGACGATACGTTAAAAGAAGTGCCTCCTGACTTATTAGTTGGTGCATATATGTTAGCGGATGGTGGATATGAAGGTGCACCTTTTAACACGCCGGTAGCAAAATCATACGCTTGATGGCTAGCGTCAGTGTTAGCCAATGGAAAATCGTTTTCATCAAATCGTACATCTTTTGCAGTGGCTACGGTTCTGGTTTGAGGTAAATATATACGATAAGCTTTCCGATCGCTATCGTAACCTACCATAACACCTTTTAAAGAATTTGGAAGCAGTTTTCCATCACGATTTGCCTCCGGCATAGTAATGTAGGCTGCACACCCAAATGTACGTAAATGTTTTAATTTAATTTTGTCATTCGGGATATCGTTCCAACATAGGAATGGAATCTTTCCTTGTTTTCCTAATATTGGAAGTCTATTATGGAGATATGCGGCACACAGTAATGCTTCCGACCATAAATATGGGGGAACACGACCTCCAAGAAGAAGAGATCTCATCTTGGTTTGTAGAACACCATGGGCTCGTTCCACTCCCCGTTTTGGGAACTGGAATGTGGAACAGTGAGTTCATGGGTAATGCCTCGTTCACTGAAAAATTCATGTAGAATTTTACTAGTAAATTCACCACCGTTATCTGTTCGGACGCGACACACTTTATAACCACCATGATTTAAGAAATGGGTTTCAGTTCGAAGAATCCAGTTCTTCAATTCTTGTGTGGCTTGGGATTTTTTGACTAAAGGAATCACGGCATAAAAAGAGGAATACTTGTCCATTATAGTTAGAAAGTATTTACTATCTATATAGTCGTGATACCTAAAGCTACCACAGATATCCACCTGAATAAGTTCCAGGGGAGCTCTGATTTTGGTGGTAGAGATACTCCCTTTGTGTATCTTTCCTTTAGATAATGCACATGTTTGACATGTTGGCGTATGTGCAGTAGGTAATTCTGGCAGTTCTGCGCGCGACATTAAGCGTTCATAGCTAGCGCGGCCAGGGTGTCCAAGACGAGCATGCCAAATGTCACCAGCGTCTTTTGTTGTTGGTACTGGAATAGCGCTTTCATTATTTAATTGCGAATCCAGATCAACTGTCCACATGGCAGTCTCCTTTTTTGGTAAGATTTCCAAACGATATAAACCGTTATCTATTGAACCTATCTTTCTAGCAGATTTGAATACTGCTTCTGGGACTGCGGTCATGTAGACACCATCGTTAGTGAAAATAATGTGTCGTTTTGATTTCTGTGTCATTTTGGAAATAGAAACCAAATTGCATGGAGCTTCAGGCACATATAGTGTATCGTGTAGTTTAACACTGTCAATGGTTACCGTACCGACACCACTAGCATTAACCGAGTTAGCTATGCCTGCGACTTTGGGACCAGGTCTTTTTGCCAAAGACTTAAACTGACTACTATCTCTACTAATGTGGGAAGTGCACCCACTGTCTAAGTACCAATTTCGTTCTTTTACAGTAGTGTCAGTTGTAACTGCCATCCAAGCATTGTCGTCGGCAGTAGCCAGATCAGCGTCTGGGTATGTGGTGGCCAGGTGTGCGGTTTGTGCTGCCTGGGTAGTGTACTTTGGGCATTCCCGTTTCCAATGTTTTCCACGACACAGTGGACATGGGTCCCTTGGATGCTTCGACTTGTTTTCATTGACCTTGTGATTAGGTTGGATAAAAGCAGCAGAAGGTTTTGGATGCTCAGCGTGAAGATGTTGGTAATTTGAGTAGAATTCGTATCCATCAAAACTAGTCAACTTCCCATAATCCCTTAGGACTTCCGATTGAAGATAATCGGGTCCTGATGCCAATAGCATGCTGGCGTTAAACAAAACTGGAGATTTTTGTGCAGATTGCAATCCATTGTAATAACGTTTTTGGGTGGCGAAGTCGCTTGTTTTCAAGTGATTAAGAAAACCAGACACCAATTTAAAGTTGTCTTTGAAAGTCATTGTACTATAAGTAATCCTTAGTTTGTAAAAAATGGCTTTTGCAGCATCTTCGGTAGTATTCTTTAACGTCCTGTACATCTCATCGATGTCAGTTCTGATGACTTCGGATGTACTTGTTAAAAGCATACCTAACAACACTTGATTGTATTGTTTTCGAATCATCCTCAACAATGAGATGTCTTCAACTGGTCTCCTTTCATTGTCGGTAATGACGTTTGTTTCAGAATAGAAATAGTCAGCTAGGGGCGCAAACGTAGTGAATATGATTGTGTCCAAACCGTCTAACCAGTCATCATAATCTGCGTGACTGTTTAGTATGTATCTAAATTTGGACTCGTCATTGCCAGGGCTCATAACCTGTAAAGATCTAACATCATTTCTAAACTTGATGAGATCACTCATAATGTAACGTGTATATTATTATATGGTAACCTCTGCCTCTTATATATGATAAGTAGTGAGGAATAGGATATATACTTATACATGATGAGTATTAGATCTTTTATATCGTTGATCAGTGAAAATCTTTTCACTGATCATGTTGTACGATATCCACGTGATCGTAGGATACAGGTTATATCTCAACATTTATCAGTCTTTTTGAACATTGATATGTCAATCAGAGTGTAACATAAATACCCATGCTTGTGATCATTGATATAATGTAGCCTTATCCTCTTATATATATGATAGCTATTCAAGAATGGGTAAATAGTGTTCAAAGATGAGTGAAGGATCTTTTTGAGGAGATACTTTCCTCTAAGTTTTGTCACCAAACAAAAAATTATCCGGATAGTTTTCAACTAAAAGTTTGCCTTCTTGAATAATTCTAAGACACCCAATAAATTCTATACTCTCTCAATTATATAGATTCATAATACTACCAGAATTGCTCTAGAACCAAAATTAAAAAGAATGACAATATCTCTACATGTTGATGATTGATGAATGTGTCCATGTTACACTGTATGGCTCTGTAACAGATTAGAAGGCAACCTAACTTAGAAGCCCAAATAGCTTGGTGAACACTCTCATACTCTGCTAGTGTTATTTTGTTGTTAATTTCTTCAGTTCATCTGATAAAATCATAAATTTCCTTTAATAAAGATGTTAATAGTGAGCCGATACTCCTTTGAAACATGAATAATTCTTACAGGTTAATGAAATGTAAAAACCTATTGGGTATTAAGTAAGATTACCGACGTAGTCCGACTTTCAATAGTATATTATGGATAAATAAAACAGCCGAGTTCAATATTTCTCTTAATTATAATGTCTGACAATCAGAAAGAAATTTGCTTCTTGCATGTACGAACATGTGTTATATAATAATATATAGTTTTCTGTAGAATACTACCTGCAATTAGCAAATTATTTCTTGTCTAATATACAAGGCGATATTGTAACAACTAGTATGGAAAAGAGTAAATGTGTTGAAACCACACTTTGGTTATTTCTGACACCAGAGCTAAGATAACAGAGTCTGAATTATAGCTCAGATTATGCATTAGTGTATTTATAGCTGTAGCTACATATTGATATGAAATTCTATATACAATTATCTCTTTTAGCTTGTTGGTGTGAAATGTAAAACTTTGAAAATTGATAAGCAGCTAGTTCATAACTTCTATGAGAGCTAGATAGATTATGACGATGGTAGATTTTCCCTTATTTCAAGATCATTTACGTTTTATCAGACCGGAGGAGTCGGTTACCTTTGGAACAATTTGTTATCTCAAATGCAGCTTTTTACGTGTTGTCTTTGGTATTTGTTCAGATGTAGTGTCTTTAGAGAAATTGGAGCTATGTGACTATATATTCTTTTTCCAAATGATCATTCCTGTAATTTGGTCCATTCTTATAATATGCTTAACAGTTTTTCCTGGTCTAATAATTCATCAGTATAAAATCTTATTGCCTTCTAGAGAACCGATCCTCTGAAAGATGAAAAAAGGAATTTAGTAGTTGTTTCTTTACCACAAACCAAAGAAGACATACTCTAAATAAATCTTCCCAATACATGAAAATGGTAGAACTTTAGAAGTATTCATATTTAACAAACGCGAGTAAATTATTTCTAAAATATAAGTATAGACTACAAGCCTAATTCAGCATATTATTCATTAAGAATAGGGAGACAAAAAATACTTTAACTGGAGATTTTTTTATGAGCTGAAAGAAGGTTTATCTATGCAATACTTCGAACACTAATACTACTTAACAAATACTATGTTGCGTTGATACTACCACCATATACACCTGTCTGTACCATCAAAAGTCACTAAACCATCATTCCTCAACCTGAATAAGATTTAGCATTACTAAATTTTGAGCGATAAGAACATTGACCTCTGACAGATATACATACAGTAATGATACATGGTACCATTCTTTCCTTGTAAAAATGCACAGGAGCAAAGCTCAAAAATAAAGAGGAATTATTATATCCCAAAAGGTGTGATAAATAAATAAAATCTTATCAAAAAAAAATAGCAGCTAAGATGCTATAAAGAGATTGGATTTTTCAAATATAGGTGTATTATACTAAAGAAACTTATATAAAATTAACCCTAGTAATTTAAAGTAAGGAAATAATACCAAAGTTGAAAAAATTTAAATAATATCACTAAATTCTTGTTTTTCAAAAAATTGTTCATGAAAAACTTAAAATGAGAAGAGAGAAACAGTGGAATTAATGGTTAAATGTTTTCAGAACGAATGCAGTAACCAAACGACCCAGACTCACCTTAAAAGAGATTAACCATTTTTCACATATGGGTCAACATTCAATCTTAGATATTGTTCTATTTCTTGAATAAAATAAAAATACCAAATAAATATTTGAAAATAATATTATCTTACCAGATTAATAAAGCATGTTAACAAAAACACATTCATTTGCCTATGATGAACTTAAAAATAGCTGAAGAAATATATGTGTAGTACAGAATCAAACTAAGTCCCGATGTTGTGTGAGAAAAGTAATAACGCAATAAACTTGAGCATAAACACAAGTAATATGATTACATGATTTTTCTTCTAAATGATTAAGTATAATATATTTATCTTTTATATTTATTTAAAAAGGAAATGCTGTTATAGACATTTTCAATATGATAGAAAACGAGTGGTGTGTATTTTCAACAGTGTGACATTTGCTTTTAAGGAAGGCATGCTAATATCAAGACCGTTATTCTAGAACAAATATGAAGAGGCGAAACACCAACAATCACTACTCAAGTAAATTTATCCTCTAATAAATGCATGCAGGAAATATTTATTTCCATTAAAACAGAATCCCTCCAGTGTTATCGTAACAATGCAAATCGGTTAATCTTAACAAGGTAAGGTGTACTGGAGACACATGAAGCTACATTAGAGCTCATAATGCTCCACACCTTCCAGGTTCTTTTTCGCGTAAACTCAAATGGTTACATTAAAAATACATTCACGCCATTTCCAATAAGCTCCTATCAGACAACTGTCACCAACGAGGTTTATTCCATGAAAACAAAATCCGTGATATGCATCCTCGCAATGCCCACAGTCATACCTTGCTGCTTCCAAGAAAGGAAATGACAACTGAAGAACTAATGGAAGATCTTTTAAAGGAAAGAAATATTTGTACTTCAAACTCAACTTGGTTTGACTGATAACAGAAATGCAACACACCTCCAATCTGTGGTCAGTTTAGCGCTATAATAGCTAAGGAAACCATTTCAATACCATGTTTAGTGAATCTACAGTTCAAAATCGGGAATACAGCTTATTTCAGAATCATTGATCTACTCAGTCGTTATCATCAGATTTTTATGTTACTCAAGGATTAATGCAATGCTATCTTAGTCGCTGTTGCTGTGTAAGCTCATGGTAATAACTGCTGTTTTGATAAAAATATTCTGTACGCTAATTAGAAATGTTGGTGCTCCGTTTAAATGTGTTGGGTTTATTTGTGGATTATTGATGATATTTTGACTTTCAAAAACTACTAAAAATGCTTGTATTGACGAGGCCTTATACATTCTAGGTACTAACATATTAATTGCCAAAACAATATATGGAAATTTGATTAGAGTATTATCATTTCCAAAAGTACACTATTGCTCACATCAAAATCAAGTAACTAGAACATAAATTCATAGTGATTAACAGCTCTTTTAAGCCTTTTACAGTCAATGAGGTCAAATATTTTTAGGAATAATGAATTACCGTAGGAAGCTCATTTTTCACTATTAAATATTATCAGTTCCATTTAAGACCTCATCAGTGGTAAGTAACCTTCGGATTCACGTCAATATAATGCTTTTGACCACTTGAAAAGACCTCTGACATCAAAGTCCACCTTGCTTACATGAACATCTGGCATATTATACAATTCATCATCAATATTGAAGGTAGGAGAAGCTTTAGAAGAAATAGATAAAACCAGTTTTAATTTTAGTAAGTTACTCCTTAAGGGCTTTTGTGGGAAGAGCTTAACTATACTGCAGGAAAATCAGATCTGCCCGCAATTATAAATATGCATATTTCAAGTATTTACTAAATGAAAACCACCTTACACTCAGGATATATCACATCAGTTTATTGGATCTGAATAAGAGCCCATAACCACTTAAAATACATTCCCTATTATAAATTTAGACAGACATATCAGTGTGGCAGGTGCTCTAACAAGAGAGCTATATATCTAATATATACCATAGAGACCGTCATATTATGTGCAATGCATAAGTAGTGATGATAATAATTCTTTAGATACTGCTTGATATGGTATCCTTTGTTATCGCAATAATGGCACACATTACTTCTGTTCTATGAGTTATGAGGGAAAGAACCTCAAGCGCTTTGGTACGTATCAGGTTTGGTCAGATATTCAGTTTGGTCTCAGCTTTGACCAATACATAAGATAATCGGAAGAATAGCGCTCGAAAGTTTTAAATGTTTGAGTATTGTTGTAAATTTACCTTGTATTTTTAAAATATTTTCAGACATCCTCACATATTTGCATTTTTGAAAGAGTCTTGGGTTTTTCTAATAGCAGGTACTCTTAAAACTGAGAGAAAAATGAGCGACAACTCCAGTTTTAAAGCCATTTCCTAGTAAATAGATGCGGAGAATAACTACAGCCTAATTTGTTAGCTTATGTGCGTAATTTACAGGACATGAAATATCATATAACCACTAGTTTTTCAACTCAACCAAGTTGAATTCCAATAGGTTCAATAAAAATGGTATTATAGCCATGATCTTTTCATGTTTGGTTCGTGCTGTAGTTGTTGTTACTATTAGTATATATGGTACAGTGGAAATTAGCCCTACTCATGTGGTTTTGTGGAATGATTGTGGATGGTTATGACTACAGTCTATAATGGACATAGCGTGCATGTTTCTGACTAGAATTCTCTGTTCAAGCGGATAATATATATCTGGGATCTCAAGAAGCTCGGAGAGGCTTACCCTCAACGCCGTCCTCTGGGTAATAATTCTTTATAATTTCATCACCTTTTAGAGCCGCAGTTTTGTATCGATATGACTGTTTGCAATAGATTTAAAAGATCTGATTTTATTGGAAGCTAGACTCTTGGAAACATCAATTAGGTTGCAAGAAGTTATTTCCTATCAATACACCTGATTATAGTTTACTAGATAGAACTGTAAAAAAATCGGTCAAAGCTCAAATAACAGACAAGAAGTTATTGGATCCTTCTTAGATCAAAATAAAGGCAGTGACTTCAACAAGAAAAAAAATTGTTGATTCTTTTACACTCGACTAGTGTAACAATGACTAAGTACAAGATTAAATTCACGGACATAGTTGAAACTGGTAAATACCTTGTGAGTACCAAATGAATGGAAGCAGATTGAGGGAACTAAGTGTTGATCACGCAAATATACTGAAAATATTGAATAAAAATGTATCTCGATTAAATGTTTAAGCATATTAACAAAGAAGTGTGAGAATAGACATCGACACTTAGGATGATACAATGATTTAGTTGAGTCATACTGACACTGTAAAGTAGGTCAAATACTTCCGCTCCTTCTCTAAAACCCCAAGATAAAAACTAAGTTTTAGGTAATGGATATGCAAACAATTTGATTAATATGCATGCGGGGATTGAAAATAATAGAATTCTAGTTGATCAATCACTTCCCACTAACTCTTTATTTCATATTGCATAAATTGAGGTGTAAAAGGCTAGGATACCATGTCATCTAAAATACCAACACGCTTCCGGTTACAGTGAAATCAAAATTTTCCTTTAAACATAAGTAAAACTGCCTCTTACCTTATCCACCAATTCAAATATCAAAGATATGGACTTTGCATAAATAAATATACATCATACAGTCAGAAGACACAATAATGAGTAAACCGCCAAATAAAGCTATTGACAAGTCAAAAAGAAGCCTTGGGAGGTTGAATAACAACTTTACAAAGTTTACAAAATTTAGCGGACTTCGTGGTAACGTATATTCTCCTGGTAGGTATGCCGGAAATGATATTAAGATTATTGTAGCAGCATGTATCGGTGACAGTATAAAAGCAGTCACATTCCGAAATGAACTTGCTAACATTGAGAGAGTTTTCCGATGACGTTTTATCTTAATATGTAGGCTTTGTAAAGTCAGAACTTGACCAAAGGTATCTTAGATTGGCCTCCTAGAAGACATTGGCCTCATGCGCTTTGAATATATATTATATTAACTTACAGCCTTGAATATTGATGGTAAGTGTATATGAGAGGAGGAAGATGGTAAACACTAGCTTACTCCAAACAAAACTTTACACTTGTAATAGAAAGAGTTGGAAAGCAAGCAAACAACGAGATGTAAGTAGGTGTACACAAATACAGCTTGATGGGCTACTATTGAAAACTGTAAGCAGACTAATATGAAAAATGCAGAATGAATGTAATAATCTGGCTCAGTTAGTATCCTTTCACGTCACTTTTTGAACAACTCATAAATATAAAGTAAAAATTCTTATCTGGATCGTTGTGTCAGGCCAAGTTGAAGAAGAACTGCCATTATGACTGATCTTATAACTGCATTGTTCTTCTTGGAACATTCCTCCAGGGATTAAGTCGACAATAACAACAGTAGTCTCATTTCATATGCAATCAACATCTATTAAACCGTGGGGAGGTATTACCCGGTAGAAATTCAAATTTTTTCACAACATGAAAATTAACCCAGAAAAAAAAAATGCGACCAAAAAACGATTTTGAATGTAAAGACTATTTCAAAATTGTGTTTAATTCTTCCCGTTGAAAAAACATTCATTATACACAAATTTCAATACAAGATACAATAAATAAAGGTAACAACTAACGGGAATAAATATAACAGTTATAATTCATATCAGATACTGATATAATAACAATTAATTCACATTAATTCAGATTCTATAACCTGTTGAAAAAACCTATACTACAAAGTGTGTATCTGAGTTTTTTCTTTTCAAGTTTATACTCTATATTCCAAGCAACTAAAGTAATACATCGAAGATTGACACATTTAGAGAACACATGTTAGAGTCAGCATCCCCAGGAGTAACACAGAGTGTTATATCTGATACTCATCCAGTAGAAGCTGCATCAAACACCCCAACTACCACAGCGTCTGTTTTAGACAATAATGCTGCTCGAAATTCTGTAAATAATAATGACCAAGTTGAAACTAAACAAGAGGTTTCTGCTATTTATATTCCTAAGCCAACTACACTAGACCAGTTAGACCAATTGTTTTATAGATACAGATCCATTTATGATAGAGTGCCACTAAATAGTAATACTAATGATCATGATGAAAATACTAAAAATGTAATCTTAGAATTTGAAGCCATCGAAAGAACTCTACTGGAATTATCAGAGGATCAGCAAACTTATATTGAAAATTTGAACGTTTTAAATGAAAAGATGAAAAAGAATACCACCATTGATGATGATTTAGTTTCTAAGCAAATCTTGGCCTTACAACTATTAGAAAAGAATATGGATATTCCTGATGGTCTAATTGAGGACGAGGAATCTTTAAATAGTGATACAAGTTTTGAAACTCATGGCGATGATTCCAATGTTCAATCTTTACAAAAAATTTTACTCTCACCCAATTTTGATATTAATTCAAAAAATTTCAGTCTTGATAAGAAATTTATTAATAACACTACGTCTGTTATGGGTCATATTGAAAATGAAGAGATTGTTTCTAACCAGATAGCTAAAAGAATATATGCATTGGAAAGATTACCAGGCAATCTAGGTACATATTCATTAGACGATTCGGTAGAATTTTTGACCAAGGATGATTTACCAACAAATATCGATAAATTAAAGCTGAAGGCATTGGTGGAATTAAAATCTTTGAAGCTATTAACGAAACAGAAACAATTGAGACAAAAATTAATTAATAACGTGACAAGCCAAGCTCATCATCAAATCCCTGAATTACGTGATTCTCCATACACAATGGCTGCTCAAAGATCGGTTCAAGTAAGAACTAAGGTTATTGTCCCACAAACAGCTAGAATCGCCGAAGAATTGGAAAGACAACAATTCTTGGAAAAAAGAAAGAAAGAACGTAATTTACAGCAACAGAAGATTAATTTGATCACCGAGTATCAAACCGAAAGAATCGAAGCACATTGGACTCTACGTGATCGTTGCAACCATTTTGGAAAACTCTGTCAATCTGCTCATACCCAGATTGAAAAGGATGAACAGAAGAGAATTGAAAGAACCGCTAAACAACGTTTGGCAGCCTTGAAATCTAATGACGAGGAAGCATATTTGAAATTATTAGATCAAACTAAGGATACAAGAATTACTCAATTATTGAGACAGACCAATAGTTTCTTGGATTCTTTATCCCAGGCTGTTAGAGTTC
Organism: Monosporozyma servazzii; assembly: GCA_033807795.1. NCBI lineage: Eukaryota > Fungi > Ascomycota > Saccharomycetes > Saccharomycetales > Saccharomycetaceae > Monosporozyma > Monosporozyma servazzii. Next base: position 573,276 of record CP138603.1, on the reverse strand, counting down.
AACAAAACGAGGCTAAAATATTAAGAGGTGAAGAGATTCCAGTGGTTACCGATGAAGAAAGAGAAAAGATTGATTATTACGAAGTGGCCCACAGAGTGAAAGAAAAGATTGACAAACAACCTTCTATACTGGTTGGTGGTTCTTTGAAAGAATACCAATTGAAGGGTTTGGAGTGGATGGTCTCTTTATATAATAATCATCTTAATGGTATATTGGCCGATGAGATGGGTCTAGGTAAGACTATTCAATCGATTTCATTAATCACGTACCTTTACGAGTCTAAGAATAATCCAGGCCCATATTTGGTTATTGTCCCTCTTTCTACGATTACAAATTGGACATTAGAATTTGAAAAATGGGCTCCAAGTTTAACTACGATTGTGTATAAAGGTACACCAGGCCAGAGAAAATCTTTGCAGCATCAAATCAAGGTTGGTAATTTCGATGTCTTACTAACTACTTATGAATACATTATCAAGGATAGACCATTATTGAGTAAACATGAATGGGCTCACATGATCATAGATGAAGGTCACAGAATGAAGAATGCTCACTCTAAATTATCCCATACAATCCAACACTATTATAAGACTAAGAACAGATTAATTTTAACTGGTACTCCATTACAAAATAATTTACCGGAATTATGGGCTTTATTAAATTTCGTGCTTCCGAAGATTTTCAATTCTGCCAAGACTTTTGAAGATTGGTTTAATACACCATTTGCTAATACTGGTACTCAAGAAAAGTTGGAATTAACAGAAGAAGAAACATTATTGGTTATTAGAAGATTACATAAAGTCCTGAGACCATTCTTATTGCGTCGTTTAAAAAAGGAGGTGGAAAAGGATTTACCAGACAAGATTGAAAAGGTTGTTAAATGTAAGTTATCTGGTCTTCAACAACATTTATACCAACAAATGTTAAAACACAATGCTCTATTCGTCGGTGCTGGTACTGAAGGTGCTACAAAATCTGGTATTAAGGGTCTAAACAACAAGATTATGCAATTAAGAAAGATCTGTAACCATCCTTTTGTTTTTGATGAAGTTGAGGGTGTTGTTAATCCTACAAGAGGTAATTCCTCATTGTTATATCGTGTTTCAGGTAAGTTTGAATTATTAGATCGTGTTCTTCCCAAATTCAAAGCCTCTGGCCATAGAGTATTAATGTTTTTCCAAATGACTCAAGTTATGGATATTATGGAAGATTTCTTAAGAATGAAAAACTTGAAATATATGAGGTTGGATGGTAGTACTAAAGCAGATGATAGAAACACCATGCTTAAGGAATTCAATGCTCCTGATTCTGATTATTTCTGTTTCCTGTTATCGACCAGAGCAGGTGGTTTAGGTTTAAATCTTCAAACTGCTGATACAGTCATTATTTTTGATACGGATTGGAATCCACATCAAGATTTACAAGCTCAAGATAGAGCTCACAGAATCGGTCAAAAAAATGAAGTTAGAATTTTGAGATTGATCACCACTGATTCTGTGGAAGAGGTTATTCTTGAAAGAGCTATGCAAAAATTAGATATTGATGGTAAAGTCATTCAAGCTGGTAAATTCGATAATAAGTCTACCTCTGAAGAACAAGAAGCTTTCTTAAGAAGATTGATTGTAAACGAAAGTACAAAGGAAAGTGATGGCTCTGCCGAGTTCGATGATGATGAACTAAATCAAACTTTGGCACGTAGTGACGAGGAAAAGATCTTATTCGATAAAATGGATCAAGAAAGAATAGCCAATGAAGTTGCTGAAGCCAAGAAGAACCACCTGAAGGAGCCATTGCCCAGATTAATCCAATTAGATGAATTACCACAGGTTTTCTCTGAAGATATAACTAAGCATTTAGAACATGAACCAGAAGATATTAGTAAAATGAGAAGAACCAAAAGAGTTTATTATGATGACGGATTAACTGAAGAACAGTTTTTAGAAGCTGTTGAGGATGAAAGTGTAACATTAGAAGAAGCTATTGAAAGGAAACGTCAAGCACGTGAAAAGAGACAGCGTCAAAAGCACCCAAAAGAGAATGCTGATGAAGAGCGCCTTGAAGATGAAACTGATACCGATTTCAAAGGAAACAAAGAGATTCGCACTCTGGAGAATACTCCAGATGCTTCCATTGATATGAATCTAGATGAACAAAATGTTGTTGAAGAGATGAGTATACCACACAAACGTGCAGCAAGAAGTCAAAGTAAAAGAAAACTTATCGAGAAAGTAGTAACAGCCGATACAACAGAAGAAACACCCGAGAATGCTGAAACGATTGACCATGTTGCAACTAATCACGATGACGGTCCTGATCAAAAGAAACGTAGATTAAGAGTTAAAGTTAGTTTGAAAGGTGCTGAAATTATGGATGAAATCTCAATAAAGGATGAAGGCCAATCTGATAAGACGTCAGAAGACCCAAAGAAAGTAACGGTGAAGATTGTAAACAGTAAATCTAAATCCAAAGCCAAGGGTAAATCCACAACACCTCTAGTCGATGAAACGACTAGTAATTCTAAGGAGGAGGTTAAACTAGAGACAACCAATGCAGTAGTTACTCCATCGAAAAAACATTTAACAAGAAAGGAGCTTGGTTCACTAGTTGAAAGTTTAGTTGCTGAATTACGTAAAATTGAAGACGAAGCTGATAATCATAAAAGAACTGATGTATTCGAAGTGTTACCATCCAGGACTGATTATCCAGATTATTATAAATTGATCAAGAAACCAGTCTCTATCGAAAAAATCTTACTAGGTGCCAACAAACGTTCTTTCAAGAGTATAGAAGATGTTAAAACCAAATTCGATACTATGTTTAGTAATGCCAAATTCTATAATGAAGAAAATTCATGGGTTTATAACGATGCCACTGCTTTGAATGAATTCACAGACAAATGGTTTTCATCATACGTAACAGGGGACAAGAAACAGTAGACCAGAGATAAAACTCGAATTATACCAATCGTTTAAAATGCATATATTTGTTATATAAATCAAGATTAGATTAAAATTAAATCAAAAGAAAAGCGAAAGTTGTTTAGTTTATAAACCAATATAAGAATGATTAATAAATCAATCTTATATTTCAGTGATCACCCAGCCAGAGCCTATGTATAAAGTATAGCCACACATTGTTATCACCGAAGATTCAAAAAGAATCCACAGTCCGATTTTCTGAACTGTTCGCCTTTGCATCTGCCGTTAAAACTTACCAAATCCCTCATATAAAAGGGGAAATCTAAAGTCTCGGCCTTCTGATTGAATCAGCTCGCGGTAATCATTGTTTTTATTGTACTGTTCTTTTTCAGTTTCCAACGAATCAGCTTCTAACGTCTTGCATCTCCTTCTGTTAGCAAAAAAACTCCGCTAACGAAAACAGGAAAATTATATAAAAAAGAAGAAGAGCACAGATGAACAGAGAGTCAGACTAGGTATTGATTAGAAACTTCAATAGCTACAGAAGGGTGAACACTAACGACTCACTATATTTTACATTTACATAACAAACCGTAAATATTTTGAAACACATACATCTCGGTTGCTTCTGTTTTTCTAATTGTTTATACAATCATTCAGTACAACTGAGTTCAATAATATAACTTTAACAAAAAATACAACCATATTATACGAAATACACGATGCTCAGAACAATATATTCGAGCAAACAAAGTAGATCAATGCTATCTGCTACCAAATTAGCCAAATGTGCTTTATTAAGAAGATCTGCTGTTGCTGCCACTTTGTCCAATTGTAGAGTTTCGCAATGCAGAACCATTGCCACCGGTACCGACACATTTTTGGCGACATCAAATGCTCAATATATTGATGAAATGTATGAAGCCTGGCAAAAGGATCCCTCTTCAGTCCATATCTCCTGGAATGCCTATTTTAGTAATTTAAAAAAATTAGGTGATAATGCTCCAACTTCGAGTGCTTTTCAAGCTCCACCTTTATTAGCACATAGTCCACAAGGTACTGAAACACCAGCCTTTGGTGCTGGTTTAGCTAGTAATGTTGACGAAAATGTTACGTTTCATTTAAAAGTACAGTTGCTTTGTAGAGCTTATCAAGTTAGAGGACACCTTAAGGCCCATATTGATCCATTAGGTATCTCTTTTGGCGATGATAAGTCTAAGCCGACCTCACCAGAACTAACTATGGATTATTATGGGTTCAGTGAGAAAGACTTAGATAGAGAAATCAATTTAGGCCCAGGTATTTTACCAAGATTTTCCAAAGAAGGTAGAAAAACTATGTCTTTAAGAAGTATTATAGACCATTTGGAAAAATTGTATTGTCAATCCTATGGTATTCAATATACACACATCCCATCTAAAGTTAAATGTGAATGGTTAAGAGACAGAATTGAAGTGGAAAATCCATATTCTTATAGTGTTGACCAAAAGAGACAGATTTTAGATAGATTAATATGGTCTACTTCATTTGAAGCATTTTTATCCCATAAATTTCCAAATGACAAGAGATTCGGGTTGGAAGGTCTAGAAGCCGTGGTTCCAGGTATTAAGACTCTAATCGATCGTTCTGTTGAATTAGGTGTTGAAGATGTTGTTTTGGGTATGGCTCATCGTGGTAGACTAAATGTTCTTTCCAATGTGGTTCGTAAACCTAACGAATCAATCTTTGCCGAATTCAAGGGGACAAGCAGTACCAATCAAATTGAAGGATCGGGTGATGTTAAGTATCATTTGGGTATGAATTACCAAAGACCAACTACCTCTGGTAAATATGTTAACCTATCCTTAGTTGCTAACCCATCTCATCTAGAAGCTCAAGATCCTGTGGTATTAGGTAGAACTAGAGCCTTATTACATGCTAAGAATGATTTGAAAGAAAAGACTAAAGCTCTGGGCGTCTTATTGCACGGTGATGCTGCTTTTGCTGGTCAAGGTGTAGTTTATGAAACCATGGGTTTCTTGAACTTACCAGAATACTCAACTGGTGGTACCATTCATATTATCACGAACAACCAAATCGGGTTTACCACTGACCCAAGATTCTCCAGATCCACTCCTTACTCGTCTGATTTAGCTAAAGCTATTGATGCTCCCATCTTCCATTGTAATGCCAATGATGTCGAAGCTGTTACTTTTATCTTTAATTTAGCTGCTGAATGGAGAAATACTTTCCACACTGATGCTATCATTGATGTTGTTGGTTGGAGAAAGCATGGTCATAATGAAACTGATCAACCATCTTTCACCCAGCCATTAATGTATAAGCAAATTTCCAAACAAAAATCTGTTATTGACGTTTACACTGATAAATTAATTTCTGATGGTACCTTCTCCAAACAAGATATTGAAGAACACAAGAAATGGGTCTGGGGTCTATTCGAAGAAGCCTTTGAAAAAGCCAAGGACTACGTTCCAACTCAAAGAGAATGGTTAACTGCTGCTTGGGAAGATTTCAAGTCTCCAAAAGAACTAGCTACTGAAATCTTACCTCACGAACCAACTAACGTTTCTGTTGATACTTTACAAAGTATCGGTAAGATTATTTCATCTTGGCCAAAGGACTTTGAAGTTCACAGAAACTTGAAGAGAATTTTGAACCAAAGAGGTAAAACTATTCAAGATGGGGAAGGAATTGACTGGGCAACCGGTGAAGCTTTGGCTTTTGGCTCTTTGGTCCTTGAAGGTCACAATGTTAGAGTCTCTGGTGAAGATGTAGAAAGAGGTACTTTCTCTCAACGTCATTCTGTCTTGCACGATCAACAATCCGAAGCTACTTACACCCCATTGAAGCACTTATCTGAGAAACAAGCTGATTTTTCTGTTTGTAACTCATCCCTATCTGAATATGGTGTAATGGGTTTTGAATATGGTTATTCTTTAACTTCTCCAGATTATTTAGTCATGTGGGAAGCCCAATTTGGTGATTTTGCTAACACAGGCCAAGTCATTATCGACCAATTTATTGCTGGTGGTGAACAAAAATGGAAACAACGTTCTGGTTTAATCTTATCCTTGCCACACGGTTATGATGGTCAAGGCCCCGAACATTCTTCTGGTAGATTAGAAAGATTCTTACAATTAGCCAATGAAGATTATAGATATTTCCCTTCTCCAGAAAAACTGCAAAGACAACATCAAGATTGTAATTTCCAAGTTGTTTACCCAACAACCCCAGCTAATTTGTTCCATATCATTAGAAGACAACAACACCGTCAATTCCGTAAGCCATTGGCATTATTCTTCTCCAAACAATTACTACGTCATCCATTAGCTAGATCTCCATTAGCTGATTTCACTGACAGTAAGTTCCAATGGATCATTGAAGATTGTGAACATGGCAAAGCTATCGGTACCAAAGAAGAAACTAAAAGACTGGTGATAATGAGTGGTCAAGTTTATACTGCATTACACAAGAAACGTGAACAATTAGAAAACAAGAATACTGCATTCTTAAAGATTGAAGAATTACATCCATTCCCATTCGAACAATTACGTGATACTTTGAACTCTTATCCAAACTTAGAAGATATTGTCTGGTGTCAAGAAGAACCATTGAACATGGGTGCTTGGTCATTTGTTGCTCCAAGGTTGAAAACTACTTTAAAAGAAACTGAACAATACAAGGGCCATGAGATTAGATACTGTGGTAGAAATCCAAGTGGTGCTGTAGCAGCTGGTTCTAAGGCTCTACACGTTGCTGAAGAAACTGAATTTTTACGTGATGTTTTCCATGAATAAATATTATCTTAATTTGCTTCTCATTTTTTTTGCCTCCTCCACCTCTCTACTAGAAAGGTTAAATGAATAGTGGGTATCATAATTGACATAACCATTCAATTGATTTATCATTTCAACATTAATCTTTTTTATCATTCTTGTATAAATCAAAATATCTGCTATTATGTATATATATATTTTATTATTAATGTTATTATTCGTGATCAAGTTAAACTTATGCTTAAATCCCCGTTTGTATGGACAACTTTTTACTGTCCGTACTATTCTGTTACAAAATTCATATTATAATATCCTAAAAAAGTAACGCCATTCGCAAACAAATAAAGGTGGAGAGAAAAATCCATAATAAAGTTTAAAAACAACAATCCGTAAATAAATAAAAGCCGAAGTGGTAAAAATAAAGGAAAAAGTTATAAGAAGAAGATGGTTTAACAGTCTTAAGCTCTTGGAATATTGATATACATAGATACAAGTTGACATATAGGGAAGTTAAGGAAATATATGTATATATAAAATGACCAAAGTTGCTGTAATAAGTGGTGGTTCTTCAGGGATCGGTAAAGCTCTTTCTGTTGAATTGTGCCATGAAGGTTATAAAGTTTATGCCGTTGCACGTACAGTGAAGGCAATTGATCAAATCACAAAAGATTATCCGGGTCTATCAGTGATTCCATATGAATTAGATATTACTTCTGTCGAAGATATTCAAAAATTCAAAGATTTTTTAAAAGAAGAATTACCTAAAAATGAAGAAGGAAAACCAATGTTAGATGTCTTATACAACAATGCTGGTCAAAGTTGTACATTTCCTGCCTTGGATGTTACTCCAGATGCTATGGAACAATGTTTCAAAGTGAATGTTTTTGGCCATATTAATATGTCCAGAGAATTATCCGAGTTTGTCATTAATGGTAAAGGTACAATTTTATTTACCGGCTCATTAGCTGGTATAATTAGTTTCCCATTTGGTAGTATTTACTCTGCTACAAAAGCTGCTATTCATGCATATGCTAGGGGTTTACATTTAGAATTACAGCCATTTGGTGTGCGTGTCATCAATGTTATTACCGGTGGTGTTGCTACGAACATTAGTGATGATCGTCCATTACCTGATGGTTCTATTTATGACTTTAAAGAAGGTAAGGAAGCTTTTGGCTATAGACAAAACATGGTCAAACATAATACGCCAATGTCTGCCACTGAATATGCCAAGCAAATGGTTACTTTAATAGTGGACCGCAAGAAGGATCCTGTTGATGTTTATCGTGGTTCTCAAGCTTGGATGGTTGGCTGGATTGCGTTCTTAGTGCCTTATTGTATTCTAGAATGGGGGTTAAAGAGAAAATTCAGATTAGTTAAATTATTTGATGCTTTAAAGAAGAAAGATCAAAAGATGGAGTAGTTAATTTATTTTTATTTCTTTTTTATTTTTGCATTTTTGCATCTTTTACAGTTTGTTGTATTCAGCAGATCAATATTTTCTTTATCCCCCATTACATTTTTGTTTTCTTATTCACATTCTGTAATTTATGGAATTGATTTGTGCCTTTTGTATATATGAATGTATTTCAAATAATTACATAATGTTACTTTTTTACTCCAAGTGTTTTTAGTGTGAGAGAATATTTGAATTCGAGACCTTTTGAATCAAGCTTTGTTTTATTAGATGCTCTAGAATTCCGGAATGTTAAGAAGCATCACTTGAAGACCAAAATATATGTTATTATGTATTACATAATTTAGAGTATAATATTTGAGATCTATTGTTCATGTTATTTTATTAGTTTTATTTTTATTAATTTTAGATCGAGCCTGGTGAAGCTTCTAGGCCATCAGTATACTCTTATAGGAATAAATGGATGTTAAATTACGTTTTGGGTAAAAAAAATCTGCATTTATGGACAATACCAGTTTCATTAACCTATTGAGATCAACTTGTTATTTTTATGTGAAGATTAACACATACTATTATTATTATTATTATTTTGATGTAGAAACCAACACGATTCTAGAACCTCGGAAAATACTCAGCTATCATCAATATTGCACTGTCAGAATGGCGATTGTTTGAAGACAGCAAGACTCAAGTAAGAAGTACTGGAAAACGATAAATCGGAAATGAAGTGGCCGTATCAAGGAATGAGACTATTGTTCTACGTTCCTGAGACATGTTTCACGGTCGACCCGCTCTGGATTTTGAGTTTTGCTTTTCTTTCTTTTTCTTCCGGTCCTGTATTGTTTTTTTAGCAGCGAGCTTTTGTTTTGCCCGTATTGTTTCCCTGTTCAACTATTATATTCCTGCTGCGGTTTTGTTTTCTGCTATTACTTTTTTGAGGATTTTCGTCGTCTCGAAGACAGATTAATTTTTTGTGAGGTTTTTTATTACAATGCAAAATAAACAAACAAATGTTTACCCAGTATATTTTTGTTTTTCACAGCATGGGGGGTGGGGACTTGGTTTGATATTTAAATTCTCATATATATACAAGTGATTAAAGATTGAAATTTGACACTTCTATTTGTTTTCTTGGCCTAAATTATCTTGTTTGTGTTTTTATATATTGAAACTTTGTTCCATTATAAAGAAAGTCCCCATATAGCCAAAAAACCTATTTTCAATTCCAACTATTTACATTCCTTATTAAACTTTTTTATTTTATTTTATCAAATTTTTTACAAATATCCAACTTGTTTACACTCCTTTTAATAGTATGTATAATTGTGATTTTATTCCAAGATTTTGAATAACCATACCCAAAAGAATACCAATATGAATATGAATATGAATACCAATATGAATATGATAGAAACACTATAATTAGAATAATTATTACCACACGCCTATAATGACTGAAAACTATCTTAACTCCCCATAGTGAAATCTGACTGTACCTTCCCATCTCCTGTATATTGGAAACAAACAAGCAAACAAGAAAAAAGACACCAAAAATAACAAGCACAATTACCGAATGCAGCCATCGAGCACAGCAATTTGATACGCGAAACCATAACTTTTTGGGCTTTTCCCCATTGGTGGTGTTTTATTGTTTATCTCGCTGTTTTTCCTTTCGCGCCCGCATTTGGTACTAAACGAAACAAAAGAGATATAGAATGTGCGGGTTTTGCCGCATTAAAGTTCTTCATGAGGATTTTCGCGTCTATTTTTGTACCAATCTGACTATTGTTTTATTACGATTTTCCGTTTCGATTATTTTTTTTTTCGCGTTTTTGTATTTCTTTCTCGAGAGCGAGATTTACCTCTCGCTCATGAACAATACAGATATGGACAAGTTCCATCTGATTAAATGTTCGCACAGAAAATATGCAAGCGTGGGAGGTAGAGATAAGCGATCATAGGGGGAGCTCGTTGAGTTTTCTAATTATAATCGGATGGGGTGGTGGGGGAGATAGAGAGATAGAGGGGAATTGAAAGATATCATTCTAATGTTATTTGTTGCTTCTTGATTCATTTCGTGATTCTACCTCAAACTGCAATAGTTGTTTAGTCGCTCTTCCTTTCTTTCTTTATTTCAAACACCAGATCTTCAAACAAAGTGTGTCGTTTTCATTTATAACCATAACGTTTTCTCCTTACAATTGTTGATTCATATTATATTCTTTACTTTGCTTTGCTTTATTCAAATCTTCAAGTATCAAATCTTTAAACCATTTAACTAACAAATCTAATTTATCTATTTATTTGAATTCGACAAATCAGAAAATTTGTCTGTCCATTCCTTTAATATCATTTTAATAAACAGAATAAAATAAGAAATCTTTTAACTATAAATCCAAAATTTTAAATTAAACTATATTATACTATTCGTTTTATCCCCCTTTAAATCAAATCAATTATGAAATTCTCCACTACTGCTTTAACCGCTACTTTAATCGGTTCTAGTGCTATCGTCTCTGCTTTACCAGCCCTAGAAGTTGCCAACAAAGCCGAAGACTGCACTACCACCATCACCAACGAAGCTCATCAACATAAGAGAGCCATTGCTGTTGAATATGTCTACCAAACCGTTGTTGTCGACGAAAATGGTCGTGTTATCTCCAACGGTAAGACTCCAGCTACCACTTTAACCCCACCAGCTGCCGCCACCAAGCCTGCTGAAAAGGTCGCTGCTCCAGCCGCCGCTACCAAGGCTCAAAATGGTGAAAAGGCTGCTGCTCCAGCTGCTGCCACCAAGGCTCAAGCTACCAAAAAGACCGCTGAAGGTACCACTACTGCCCAAGCTACTACTGCTCCAGCTCCAGCCAAGGACTCTTCTGTCCCAGCTGCTACCACTCCAGCTGCCACTACCCAAGAAGCTGCCACCACTCCAGCTGCTACTACTCCAGCCGCCACTACCCAAGAAGCCGCCACCACTCCAGCTGCTACCACCCAAGCTACCACTCCAGCCGCTACCACTCCAGCCGCCACTACTCAAGCCGCTGCTACCACCCAAGAAGCCACCACCACTCAAGCCAAGACTGAAACCTCTGCTCCAGCTCACTCTCACTCTGGTTCTTCCTCCACCTCCTCCAATGGTATTTACGGTGATTTAGCTGCCTTCTCTGGTCCATCTGAAAAGTTCCAAGATGGTACTATTCCATGTGACAGCTTCCCAGCCGGTCAAGGTGTTATCTCTGTCGATTGGATGGGTACTAACGGTTGGTCTGGTATTGAAAACACCGATACCTCCACTGGTGGTTCTTGTCAAGAAGGTTCTTACTGTTCTTACGCTTGTCAACCAGGTATGTCCAAGACCCAATGGCCTTCTGAACAACCATCTGATGGTAGATCTGTTGGTGGTTTATTATGTAAGGACGGTTACTTATACCGTTCTAACACCAACACCGACTACTTATGTGAATGGGGTTACGATGCTGCTGTTGTCGTTTCTGAATTATCTCAAGGTGTTGCCATCTGTAGAACCGATTACCCAGGTACCGAAAATATGGATATCCCAACCTTTGTTGATGCTGGTGCCTCCGTTCCATTAACTGTTGTCGATCAAGACTCTTACTACCAATGGCAAGGTAAGCAAACATCTGCTCAATACTATGTTAACAATGCAGGTGTTTCTGTTGAAGATGGTTGTGTCTGGGGTACTGCCGGCTCTGGTGTCGGTAACTGGGCCCCATTAAACTTCGGTGCTGGTTCCACTAACGGTATTACTTACTTATCCTTGATTCCAAATCCAAACAACAAAGAATCATTAAACTACAATGTTAAGATTGTTGCTGATGGTGCTGACTCCGTTGTCAACGGTGAATGTGTTTACGAAAACGGTTCTTACTCTGGTGGTTCTGATGGTTGTACTGTTGCTGTTACCTCTGGTAGAGCTAAATTTGTCTTATACAATTAAGTACTGATCTAAGATAGACATTTTGCAACTGTTTTTTCCTCTTTACATTTATCCGTATGTTTTACTTCTTCCTTTACTCAATAAGTTTGACAATATTGCTACTACTACTATTATAATTACTACTACGCAACTGTAACAAGAATAAAATAGTGTAGTACAGAGTACTGTTTTATTTCGCTCTTTTTTATGGACATTTTACTTATTCTGCAAAGTTTGTTCCTGACTTTATGGGTATAATTTTTTTTTCTATATAAATATTTTCTTATGTTTACAGTATGTATATTTATATTCCTCTATGTGTAGTGAATCCCAATATACATAAAAACTTTATATATATTTTCCAATAAATAGCTTGTAATATTATTCTACTTGCAATTCAATTGTTTTTTCACACTAAATATTAAATAGTTCCTGTGACGGCTAAAGGAACGGATTATTTCCTCTTTAAAAACTATTTCCTCTTTCGTAATCCTGAGAAGAGGAAACAACACCTGATACATCACTAATATTACAGTCCGTTTTAGCAGCTCTTGTAAAATCCGCAATAATCCCTACCCCCTTTCCCTCTACTTCCCTTAATGGTTTCCCTTAAAGAACAAAGGGTCCAGCAGCTGCATCGAAGCAGCAGATTTTCTTGAGACGTTATATTTCAAGTTGATTCTTTTCCTCTCTAAAAATTGCTAATATATACTTGATCGGGTAAAACCGAGCCATTAATTTCCTGATCCGGCGGCGCTTCCCAAAGAAGCAAAAAAAAAAGTTGAGTAGTAGCAGCACAATAGACCTCTTCACCACTTCTGGCCTCGAGATAGAGAGATGCCCAAATCTGGCAACAGCGAGATCTGCTACTGCTATTGTAAAGCCAAACAGAATAATAGGAGCTTTGTAGGGAACATTGTGATAATGGATTTTTTTTTTCTTAATGGAGGATCTGCCATTACTAGATTTGGTCCTAAGGTGCCCGAGCCATCTTTTTTTTTTTTTTCACATACTGTGAAATGAATATTTGACTAAATTTGATGCATCCACCTTGCCCTTTCATTATTTTTTGAACCGAATAAAAACATTTGGCGCTTTGTGGGTGATGATGTCTTGAAATCGCTTTCTTTTTATATCTATTTCTTGCCAAATTTCTAATTTCTCAATTATACAAATTTTTTTCCAACTTTGCATATACACGAACAAACTGATATTCTCACATTGTGATCACTACATCAAAGCCTTTCGTCAATCTTACTAGTTAGTCCCACTTTTCTCTCTTTTGCTTACTCTTGGATCTCTGGTACAACAAACAACGACTAAACAAGATACACACAAGGTTAATACAGGACTGACTTAATAGATATCGACACTAGAACAAGCAAAACCTAAACCGACAAAATTTCAAAAAAGTAAATACCTAACTCAAATCACAAGTGCTTTGATATCCATTTGATTTTCCCTTCATTTTTTTTTTACATTCGTAGGTTATAGCTGGGTTACTGATACCATATAAACATTTTATATTCTTTTCAATTACTTCAACTTCTTTTTTTTCACAGCTAGAATCATTATAGATCGTCAAGAAGCTAATTTGATACCCATTTCATATTTCTAGACTTACCCATTATATTATTTTGAATTAAAGGAATAAAAACCTTAAATCTGATTAATTGCAACAGAAGGGTGACACATTTCTTCAAAATTTCAAAGTTGTACGAGATATCGAATTTACTCTAGTATTCCCCGTTCTAAGAATAAAGTTTTGTCACTTTTTTATCAATTTTGACAGCTTTTCCTTTTTGTTCCATTTAAAATTACTTTAATTTTACATTTTTATCACAGATATCCAGTCATTTAAATCAAAAAGCAGTAAAACTACTTTGAAGAGTATTTCAATAAAATCTCATCTTTTTTATTCAAATTGAAAAAATTCAAAAAGTTTATTACTATGGAAAACTCAAATCAAGATATGGCTGCAGCTCCAATACCAACTGTCAGAAAATCGCATACATCTCCAAATGTAACAAAAGATCAAAATAATATCAATCCTGAAAGTATAGGAATAAAAGAAAGAAATAATAATGGTGATTCAACGCCGAAAATTACAACTCAATCAAATGATTTTAAAAAATCCAATATACCTAGCTTGCTATTGAATAATGAATCCACTGCATATAAAGAATTAGTTATCAGAGAACTGAAAATTGAAGCTAATACTGATCAATATCATACTTTATTAAGCGGGAGAGATGAAGATTTTAATAATTTTGTCAAGATCAAGATAATAAACAAATCTCATGAACTGGAACAATTAAAATCTCAAAATTTGGATAAATTAAATTTGTTATTAGACAAATGTCTACAAAGTAATAAATTGGATAATATAATGTTGAATAATATATTTAATTTTATTAATAATAACAATCCAACTACCCATAGTGCCAACAGCGATAATATTAATTCTTTAAACAGATCACCGTCACCATTGCGTGCGTCTACATCAAATCATTCGGCAAATGCCGGCAAGAAAAGAAAACTAGATGTACCAGCGCCTAATATCTCACCCAAATTGGCAAGTCCAAGAGGTCATCGGAGGTACAAATCCGAGATTCCCTCTATCAATGAAATGAGTTTTCAAGCTTATCCACCAGGTAATAGTACATATGGTCAGAATAATTATCCGTTACAGCCATACCAGTTACCTGCTCCTTCATTAGTGCCAAATAATCAACAACATACCTCAACTCAAGGTTGGCAACCCAATCCTTCATACCCATATCCATATGGTCAAGGGTACTCCAATGACTCACAACCACAGAATAGACATCAGCCAAGTGTTTCTGACCAGACATACTTTCCTCCCCAAGCAACACCAATGGGTCAGTCATATCCGCCACAAAGTTATGGCAATACACCTAATAGACAAATGTTAATGGTCCCACAATCAAATAATGAAAACTTAAACCCCAATGATAATCCATATTTTAATATTCCTCCAAAATATCCAAATCCATACCCACAACAACCGTTAGGTCCACCTGCTCCACAGGCCTCACCATATAGACAAACACAATCTGCAAAATCATTAAAAGTAGGCCATAGAAGATCTCAGAGTGCTTCTGTGTCATTGGCAAGTCATAATAATAGTGGTAGTGATTTTAAATCTCCACAGATATTTAGCAACCAAAAACCTGTTAATTTCTTAATTCATACCCCCAAGCATCCCCCACCATCATAAAACTTATCCCACTATCAAAAATCTGTTTATGACGTTTAATACTAATTTTAATTACCGTTACTTATTGCATAAACTATATATATATATATATATATATATATGGAGAACAGAAAATATGAATATTTATAGTATATATTTATACAACTATCTATATTTCTATATCTAAGAATATAACTCATCAATGACAAAAACACCCTTTTAAAGGTTCAATCTTTGAATTTTTCAAACTAGATATAATGCTAATCCCAAATTGAAAGTTAATTGCTATAATCAAATGCTGAGATGGCAATGGAGGAATGATACGCATAAAATGGAAATCTTACCTCAAATATGAAGCAACATTGCAGAATAAAAAATCTTCCCACTCACCTGCAGAGTTCACCTTGTGCTTTTATAAAAAGTCAAACGGTTACAACTATTATGGAACCAAATTAGTAAACTGATAATTAGACAGTATGCTAGTCACCAAAAAGTATTTGTTTTCAAGAACCTCCAATCCAAATATACTTGTTCAATCATGCCACCAATAGAAGCAAAAAGACCTTTTTAAAAAGATCAATAATGCTATTTTCACTTATAGAATTGTTGGTATTAGGTATGGTGATATCCATCTTATTATAAGTTTTAGTGGAAACTGTTTCCTGCTCCGTTTGAATGAATGATCAATTACAGTATATTTAGTTCTTGAGTGAAGCAGCACATTGGCTGGCAATGATGCAATGGTGTTAATGTAAAATTAATAATTGTGAAATATTTGATCAACTTTATTCTCATGGTCATGTACAGAAGTATTAGTGTCACAATAAAAATACTCACTTTAAAATTTGGAATTCATATCCTCAGAGCGAAAAAACCGACCATTGTCTCGTTGAGACAGCAGTATAACGTTACAACAGTTGACTGGGACAACCACGATGCTGACAGTAATCCATACCCAACTGTATAATGTTTTTAATATAGCATGAAAAATCTTTTTTTTTTTTTGCTTTCACTAATAAAGATAGAATCGAAACCGGCTCTGTCCCTTAATAAAGTAAGTGGATGCATCATACAGAAACAAAAGTGTCTTCCAATAGTGTCTCTATGATCAGGGGGAAACCAAGCAACATTCATAGCTTCCTTCTTTCTGATGATTAGTATAATAGATACATTAATATTACATTTTGATTATATTCTTTTTGTGTTTTGTAGGGAAATTATTGTGAGGAGTAAAATTAGTCACATTCTTTCCCCCTCATTAAAAATCCATAAATAAAGGTTGTCTTCAGATAGGGAACTTTTATGAAAGCAATGTGGTTGCGAAGACAACATTATAAACATTTTAACACATTTGGTGGAGAAAACTCTATAAATGTCGATGATGCGTTCACATGTGGCCGTTAAGCAAGGGACTTGGAGAAAGTGTCTGGCAAGAGACTTGCAAGGCACACCTCACGAAGCAGCATACTTTACCTCTTAGTCCTGATATAATAAGCTCAGGCAGTATATTTATACATAACAAATAAGAGAATATCCGGCTTTGCTTGTATTATGCGACAAATTATGAAAATGCAAATTTTGCATACGTGGTTCGAAAATGCCTTCCAAGAAAGAAGGAGATATTCATCAGTGATTGTTAAAATAAATAGGCGCAACAATACGCTTTGAAAGTTCCATTCCAACCAACAATTAATTCCGAAAGGTGGGTCCATTTGCCTTTTGTTTTTTTTCATCTAATTTCATTTGAAAATTGATAAGAAGCAAAACGTTATTGTTACTAAAAATTTAGTCTTCCCAAAATAAAAAGTGTTTAATCCATAGATTGCAACGTGAGATTTACAATTTTGACTGATTTTTTCTCCCCCTCCACTGTCCACAATATTTCATCATTAGTTGTTGCTTTTTCATCCCCATGATGATAATATGTGCTCCTGGCTGCATAAGCCTGTATTTCTATGAAGTGTTTTTTTTTTCATCCATGGAAATCTTATTTAAATAAGTATGCAACTATCTTTCTTTTATACTTCCATATTTTGTTATTTGGTCAAAACCTGTAAATTTCTTGCTGAATTAATAAAAGTTTAACTACCTTTCGTTGAGACAATGTGTGCAATGCTTTTAATGATTTCATAATAAAATAATGTGTACCATTTAGGCCATATTTTTTTCAATATCGTCATATATATAAACATTTTTTTAAAGTGCCTGATACCGTGGTTAATAGAAACAGAAACAACCACAAACATTGCCATATGGTTATTTGCTTTCAAATATTGACGATTTCCATTGATCACATCTCCCAGTATCATATACTAAGAAAAAGAAAAAAAAAATCTTCCTGCCAGATTTTCAAATGCTATCAGGTAATATAGCAATAATGGATACTTTTAGTATCATTATGACGTTTTATTTCTTAATTACAAACATACGTCGACTGTTAGTTGGTGTCAGATTCCCATTATAATTTATTAATGACACACATATTTTTTAGATTTAAAAATATTCATTTTACCAAAAGAATATTTAAAAAATAGCACTCACAAAGGAGTTACCTTCCTGATTATAAATCATGTCTAGCTTGATTAACATTTATTAATGGTTGTTGGAATTTTCCTAACTGTTTCAATTTATCATTCATATTATTTGTTTGGACATTTTGAAATCAAATTGATTAATTTTAAAATTATATTGACCAGTTTCAAATAGATTTGTAGTGAAGAAACTTCTATTTGACCCATTTAGTTTGCTGACAATCCATAATAATACCCCTTTTAATCTATAGATTACTAGGAAAGTCCCAACGTTCAAAACACAAGCCAGGGGTGTTCAACTTGTAACGACAGGGATATATCAATTATCAAACTATCAGGTGAAAGGACATTACCCACTGACACCAAGTTGTCATTCAGGTCATTACCTAACATGCTATAAAGCATTTATAACACGTTTTTGCTCTAAATTAATGAGTCGGAATAGTTAAGTTCATTATTATGAAGCTCGTTGTATGAAATCAGGAGCAATAACAGTTATTAACCCATGCCAAAGTAGTTTTCAATATCATGGAATAACTACCTTAACTTATCGATTATTACTTTATTCTCAGTTTCTTAGGCAAACAACATAATAGGATTAATTCATCAAATATGGAATTGAAAGCTGCTTCAAACAACAAATAATGTTTTATTGTTGTTGTATTTTCATACTATTATACCAAGGGATTATACCTCTCCCCCAAATGAATTTTTTATGATAATATTTGGGTTGCAACCAGCTGGTATATTTTTATTGCTCCATCATTTTGACTTAAAATATCCTCTGAACTCATTCTAAAGAATATATTGATATCATTCTTTTTTCAACCTTTGATCAAACTTCATGTGGTTGCAAATGTTATATTCTGTCACTTATTCTATTTGATTCTAGATCTTTGGCTAAAGGCGTTATATCTTTAATACTCACTATGATCGATCCTTCATATCATTATTATTACTATCATTGTATACAGGATATGTTGGCTAATACACTTCTCTCACTAATTTAACTTCTTTAATAAAGACATGGCAACTCATAAATGGGTACGAATGGTATCTTACTGTAAATACCCAACACAGTAGTCTTAGAACACAGCCTTTTAAGTCGATTAGCTGAAATACAAACTCTTTCCACACAAACAGACTAAAAAAAACAATTTAAGTAAAGTGACCGAGGCTCCACTTTATCGTTAATGTCTGATAAAATTTCACCTGCCATCCTTTGAAGTTTGAAATAGGTCTAGTGTTTCTCATATTCTTTTTTGTTGGTTTAACCTAACGGTAGATATGAAAGTTGATATTTCTCAATTTTAAACTCAAATGTTTGTCAGTGGTTGCATCGTATAAGAATTTTTTTTTGCATTCTGCCTGACTTCTAACATTTTACTTCTATTGAATTTTATTTATCGATAAAATAAACTAGAGATGGCTTCTAGCATGAGACTGCTGGAACTGTTTTGTCTGCATGACCTAATAATAAGCTTTAAATTGACCAGTATCAATAAGTATTATTTCAGAAAATATCTGATTTTATTTCATTTTTCCTTTCTAATGAAACGCTAAAACTTACCAGAGCTTCATTATCGTTACTGGGCCTACTTGTACAAGTCAACTCTACTCTTTATTAAAGATATCATTGAGCAATTTACAGGTTACTTTTGTTTTTTCCTAGTTATATATAATTCTCGATATTTTATTGAATGGGATATTAACAGTGTATTTCCGGTTTTGCAAATCCGATGACTGAAAAATTATCACATATAATATCGTCAATTAAAGCTCACGATTTTACTTGAATGTGAGTCCTATCTTTAACCCATCCTTATACTTGGGCGATAAAAGATTACAAGTGAAATAAGGAGAAACTTAGGTCTTACTGGAAAAAATTCAGCTGTTAAGCCAAATTTTATGTTTCAATTTACTAAACTTTCAGAGCTCCAATTCTGAATAAGGTGAGATGATTTTTTGCAGCTTTGAGTGGTTCCAAATATTTCCAAAAAAGGACACGGTAGGGCCCAAGGAATTTAGTAATACATTACAGTTATTATTACTAGCGGGGCATTGATAAATCATATTATTGTTTTCAAAAATACACCTAACGATGGTTTTACAGGTTTTATTGTTTATGTTACCAAAAATATTTATTCTCAATAACGGCTGCTCAATTTCAACTAAATTAAACAATGTAGAATATTTGTCTATTTCCCTGTTCGGCAAGTTACTAGTCCAATCTGGGTTGCTGGATATTTTCATTCTATTCTTTAACGAAAAATAAACAGTCTGGTTCCCATTTGACATAAGATAAATTTTTTATTTTGGTGCCGATTTTTACAGCTAGGAGTAATATTTACAGAAGCGGAAACATCGAGTCCTAAACTGAAGGATAGCTCTTGTGACCTACTTCTTATTTCTGCTCTTTTCTTTTTTTTTGTTTCAAATTGTCTGTGAAAAAATTGTTCATACACACTTCCAAAAGAGTAAGAATCGATTAGCAAGTGCTGAGTAATTTACATCATTTTTTACACCAATTTCAGAAGGAATATTTATTTATTTTTGTTTGAATCAATGCTATATGCTAAATTATATGGGCTAGTATATGGATGTTATACAATATTGGTAACATAATATGGAATGCAGTCTTGGTCCTATCGCAGTAAAGAGAACATGAAGTATATTAACATGTGGTGCTTTCTGGAAATCCATTTTCACTACTGCTTGAACTCTTATTTTCATTAATTACATTAGTATGAGTAGTATTAGCAGGCATGTTCACTGATACTGATGAAAAATGCCTATTAGATGGGAAAGAGAAATAATTATTAGATAATGAGTGAACCTTTTCAAGTAATAGAGCCTGTTCTTGATTTTTATCCTTCATTGTTTCAACCTCAGTGGCCAACCACTTAACCTCACCTTTCAATGTATTGACTTCATTTTTCAAACCATCAATTAACCTAAAGATATTATTATACATGTTGTTGTTCTGCAACCGTTGATTCTCTAAAGTATTCCTCTGTTCAGTTAAATGTTGATGGCCGTCAAGTAACATCTGATTCTGCTGTTTTATATCTTGGTCGTGCTTCTCTAATTGTTGACCATGGCTGTCCAATTGTTGACCATGGCTGTCCAATTGTTGACCATGGCTGTCCAATTGTTGACCATGGCTGTCCAACTTTTGCTTATGCTTCCTAATTTTAGTTTCCACCTGGAATTTTAATTGACTAACATTTGAGGCTTGAACATCAAAACTCTTATCGAATTGGCCGATTTTATGCTCATATTGATTTAACTTACTATCAACTCTGTTCTCACACTCTATTATTTCTTGTTTTAGATTAGCTTGATCATTATTAATTCTTGATAACTGCGAAGATATCTTCATAGAGCTGTTATTATTCGAAGAAAGGAGTCCCAGATCTGTCATAGTCAATCCGTTTGTATCCCGATGCACCTTTGATTGAATATCTTCTTCATTCAGTCGTTGAACATTTCTTTCTGATAATAAATCTGTGGTGGTCGATACTGGATTCTTCATAATTGAATGTGGGAATCCGCTACTATTACTTTGTGATCTAGTAGATTCATTCGGCGTTAATAACACCGGTACTGATGGATTATTATTTCTCTTGGAAAGGTCTAAAGTATTTTGATTAATTGTGGGAGATGTATTTAACTGCAGTGATGTAATCATATTATTATTGTCAGCGAGATTAGATGGATCAAATAGTGAATTATTCAAAGGATTCAAAATGATGTTACCATTATTGAATCTAAACATATCTAATAAAACCAGTAACAATTTTTGTAAATCAGTGAGATCTCTTTTGTTTTCACACTTGTTGGATTTTTTCTTATTATTAGTCGGATCAAACTCCTTATCGAAAGTTGATTTGAACTTTTTAGCTTTGAAATAGAGTACCTTAAACCTATCGTGACATTGTCTTGAATTTCTAGTGACTTGATTCGATTGCGATAATAACTTGGATATCTTGTTCCAAAATATTTTCATTGGTTTGATATATTCAATGAATGTTAATAGATGTGAGTTGTTTTTATAATAACATTTAACAAAGCAATATCCTCACTTATCTTCCATTTAGTTCTTGCTATTTTATTTTTAGACGTAACATTTGCATTTTGCCTTTTTGATTGCGAGGTTGTGGTAGGAGTGATTGTAGGCGTTGTTACTGCTGGATCAAAATTAATATCGATAAATGAGTTAGTATATTCCATATCCATCGAGTGGCCTGTCAATCGGGACGTTTTGTCCAATGTACCATCATCTTCACAGTCTTCCTCTTCTTCACCTGCTTCCCCTATTTCATCCTCATCATCTTCATCATCATTATCATTATCATTATCATTATTATCCTCCTCCTCATTATCATCATATTCATCATCTGCTCCAATATTTGAATAATGTTTATTGATCAACATCTCTGAGATGTCATGGTTTAATTCACTACCATTGTTATTATTTATGGGGAACCCATCATCACTATTCGGATAATTAGAATATGTGAAATGCATGGCTATTTTATCTTATTTTGTTTTATTATAAAGTTGGTTAAAACCACAGCAGCTTTCCTAGCAGCAACAAATAGTAACTATATATGGCATGCAAAGGTTATCCTTAAAACTTAGTATGACAAAGGAGATTCTCAAATTAAACTACACACACTCAACTGGTCTAATCCTTCAATAAACTAGAAAATCAATATTATGCGCTCAAGTGGTTCAACCTGGATCTAAATTTAAATGTATGTATGTCTCTGTCAGTTCCCTTATGGATCTCTGTCTTATTTTATATTATACTATATTATTTTTTATCTATTATTCTTATAATGTCCTTTCCCTTAATTATTTGTTATTTTGAAAATAAAAGACAATTCAGGCAACAATTGAAAATAAAATTTGAAGACAAAGAACAAAAAACACGTCTGTGGTAATATCCCGTTGGTAAAATATTGTATTTTTTATGTGTTAAGCTCAAGAGATGAAACAAATATTAATGAGTTGGTAACAATATTACGTTGAATTATAGAATCCAATGACAAGAAATACAAAAAAGAGAGAGGTGCCTTAATTGTAATCACTACAGGAGGGAATTTCAAGAGAAACGAAGACATTGACTCAAGAATGAAGGTAATAATTCAATCTTTATATATTTTTGAAGTCATAATCCAATGAGTAAAAGATAACTGTACCGTCGTAATTGAAAAATAAAACATAAATAAATGAAATATCTTATGCAAGTAGATGCTGGTTGAAGTAACCTGTCAAGCGGCATATAATAGAGAAGACAATTGATTGTATTGTGATGATGTTTGCTATTGAATAATAAACAATCATATTTTTGTCGCCGAATGAACCAATCTCGTATTTTGTTATTTTGTATGGCACCATTAGTCCAAAATTGCAGTTGAGAGACGTTAACTGTCATGTGACTGCAACAGAGGGCTTTGCAATTAACGTATCAGGGCTTTGCTGTAAGAACATAGGGCTTGGAACAGAAAAAACGTTCACATAGCCGGGTGATACTATTTTGGCAAATCGTTTTTCGTCTTTGAAACGAACAGCTATTATTTTTCACCAACTTGACGAATAGATCAATTTATTATTTGTTTATGCTGGATATGATATTTGCTCGAGTCACTAATATTTGAATCTAACCACCAAATCCACATCTAATTGATAGATAAGCACAAGAACACTCAAATTAATACAACATGGCTTTTTTATGCGGGTCTTCTAGTTCTACTGAATCCAAAAAACCAATTGAAAGAAAAATTGTGATCTTAGGTGATGGTGCATGTGGTAAGACATCATTATTAAATGTTTTCACAAGAGGTTATTTCCCTGAAGTGTACGAACCAACAGTTTTCGAAAATTATATTCACGATATCTTTGTCGACGGTAAACATATCACTTTATCTCTATGGGATACTGCTGGACAAGAAGAATTTGATAGATTAAGATCTTTATCATATTCCGACACTCATACTATTATGTTATGTTTCAGTATAGATTCTTATGATTCTCTAGAAAATGTTAAAAATAAATGGGTTGGAGAAATCACTGATAATTGCGAAGGTGTTAAATTAGTTCTAGTTGCTTTAAAATGTGATCTAAGAAACAATGATAATGAAGCTATCACTCCAAATAATATTCATAATAATAACAATAATAATAATAATAATAATAACGATGATAACAACAACAATACAAGCGGCAGAAAAAATAATAAACTTATATCATATGAAGAAGGTTTAAGTATGGCAAAACAAATTGGTGCATTACGTTATTTAGAATGTAGTGCTAAATCAAATAAAGGTGTCAATGAAGCCTTTACTGAAGCTGCTAGGGTAGCACTAACTGTGGGCCCACAAGCCAATAGTGGTTCCGCTAATAACAAGGACGACGGTGATGATGATAGTGCATGTGTAATTATGTAAATAATCAAATCATTAATAAAGCTAATCATCTTTTGTCAAGAGCTTATCAATTGTACCATTTTTGCCCAAAGTTTGGCTTGGACTTCAAAGCAAAAAATTTCTATAATTTGAAGTACAGAGCATAAGCTACTATATACTATCTTTCCAATAAGTCATTGTCACAATCTATAAAATAATGTTTCTCATTCCATCGAACTACAGTAAATATTTATTCCTTTGTCGGTATACTTATTCCATCATTTTGTATAAACCCTTGGCAAAATTATGTGTATGTAAATGTCCTATACAATATCGATATTTATATATCAAGTCAACACTACTTATCAGTCTTGTATTTTACTCTGTAAATTTACTCCAAATTATTAATATGAATAAGTAGAATACGAATTATTCATATTTCTATCGTGACAAAACAAAACAAAACATGAAGCCATTCTGATCTTTAAATGAATCATAATTTGGTTGCTTTATTCATCACAGAAAAATAGATTTATGTAGATCAAATCAAGCTACTTTAATCATTTGAAAAATGCCGATAGTAAACCCATAATGAGTCATTTGGTAGTCTCTGTTTTTAAAGAATTAATATGCCGGAGTCAATTCCATTTAATATTCTAAATGTACACATATATAGCCCCTCTACTTTAAGAAAAGTATAATATCTTCAATGACTTGTTATAATCAAACGATACACAAATAATAGTAGCTTATAATACTTATATTATTACAGTTTTACCAAGATGACTTTTGATTTAGAGAAGATTGTAAGACCAAAAATTTATAGTTTAAAACCATACCGTTGTGCCCGAGATGACTTTACTGAAGGTATCTTGTTGGACGCCAATGAAAATGCTTCGGGGCCAACTCAAAGAGAGTTGACCAAGTCAAATTTAAATCGTTATCCTGATCCACATCAAATAGAATTCAAAACTGCTTTAGCTGATTATAGAAACAGATGTTCAGCATTGTCCGAATACGGTAAAGTCCCACCTTTAACAGCAGATAATATATGTCTTGGGGTTGGGTCTGATGAAAGTATAGATGCAATAATTAGAGCTACTTGCGTCCCAGGTAAAGAAAAAATCCTCGTTATGCCCCCGACCTATTCTATGTATTCTGTTTGCGCCAATATTAATGATATCGAAGTTGTTAAATGTCCCTTATTAGTGGATGATAATAGTTTCCAAATCGATGAATATAAAGTTTCTGAACTATTATTACATGACCCATTAATTAAACTTGTATTTATTACATCTCCAGGTAATCCTACTGGCACGAAAATCGAAATTAACAGAATTGAATATCTCTTAAAGAACTGGGATACTGGCATAGTAGTCGTGGATGAAGCTTATATTGATTTTTGTGGTGGTTCAACTGCTCCCCTAGTAAACCAATACCCAAATTTAGTCACCTTACAAACTTTATCTAAATCATTTGGTCTTGCCGGAATTAGATTGGGTATGACTTTTGCTAATGCCAGTTTGGCTCACATCTTAAATGCAATGAAGGCACCATACAATATTTCTACCATTACTGCCGAACATGGATTAAATGCTATGCAAACCTATAATATAGAAATAATGGAGTCTAACACCAGGAAAGTAAATGAAGAAAAGATTCGATTGCTGGATGCTTTAAAATCTTTAAATTACGTAGACGATCATCATATTGGAGGGCTAGACGCAAATTTTATCTTAATTAGAATAAACAAAGGCGATAATGTATTAGCAAAGAAAATATACCTAAGATTAGCCACCAAATATGGTGTAGTTATTAGGTTTAGAGGCACCGAGTTAGGCTGTCAAGGCTGTTTGAGAGTAACTGTTGGTACCAGGGAAGAAAATGATATTTTAATTCAAAAATTCAAAGAAACAGTAAACGATTTAACCAAGTAGATTTGATTCCATTATTTTAATTTTAAGATTCCGCTCCGAATTTTATTCGCATATATATCACTTTTATAATCCCTTTATTATACACTAGTACTCTATACATCATTAAATAAGGAACGGTGCTGAAACATACTTTGTACAATCTAAAAATATAGAATAAGATAAACCTTAACTACTTTGTATATATGATTATTGAGATTTCTATATGTTAGCTAAAATGCAATAATGATTCCAGCTATGACCCCACTTAAAATTTTTTAGAGTTGATTTGTTTGAAGAACTCACCAACCTGCTTCTTAGCATTGATATTTAAACCAGCCTGAACAACATCGAATGAGTCAATCTGTTTTTGGGTAACCAGCTTTGAAGATCCTAAAGTGATTGATTTTGGCTTCATTTTATTAGATGCATCAAAATATTCTGCAGATCTTAGAAGGAAGTCGACATCTGTGTTAACAGGATCTTTCAAATAATTTACAAGCGATTTAGACACAAACAGACATTGCTTGATTTCATCAGATTTTTTGTCCAAACTAGACATCTTATGACGTAATAATTTCTTCATTTCATTTTGATGAGAACTCAACGGAGCAAGTTTGTTATTTAATGATTCTGTTCTCAAATACTCCAATTCCGCGTAATGTTCTTTAGTTGTGTTCTTTTCGGATAGTAAAGCTGTAAGATCATCTTTCTTGTAGTCAGAAATTTTTGTGTTCAGCTCATCAATTTCTTCTGAAAAGTTATTAATTGTTACTTGCCTCTTTTGGACGATATCAAATAACTGTTTAACTTCAGGAATTCTCCATGTATATTTATTTCCAAGAGATTTTTCTGTCCGCCTTTCTAAGTCAATCGTTGTTTGATCTTCAAAGAACTCTTTTATCATTTGAATATTGTCTTCAAGTACCATAAATTCGGCCTCAATCTGTTGATATGTACTTTCAAATAGTCGCATTGTTTTGTCATTAGTAGAATATGGAATATCTGAAATTTGAGCATTTGTATAGTATTTGCCCAATGGTTTAGGCTTTAACACTTCTGCTAAATAATTTTCATCATTTTCAAAAGATTGCATCTGGAATGTACTATATTTAATCGGTTTTGATTGAGAAGCCTGAGATCTTAATTCTTTAGCTTGGACACCTGTACTGATGTATTCAACTGGTTCAGTTTGAATTTTTTGACTAGCAGTTTTAATAGCTGCATCAACGGACTCAGACTTTGAAGTTTCAATATCATCATCTATTGATTGGATATCATCCAAATTTACTTCTACAGGGCTCTCATCATGATATTCTACAGACTCTGTTTCAGATTCTTGTTCTTCTGAACCTTCAGATTCTTGTCCTTCTGAACCTGCAGATTCTCGTTCATCTGAACTTTCAAAACCACTGAAACTTTTCATCGGAGTTTCAAGTGTCGTTTCTTCTTGCTGTGTGGTTTCAATAAATCTTTTTGGCTCTTCAGTTTCACTATCACTTATCTTTTCTCCCTGCTCCTCGGTTTGGTTTTCTGGCTCTCTCTCGGATTCAGACACTTGTTCTTCAGCATCGATTTCTTGTCTCTCAGTCTCAACTTCAGGTGCTTTGGTCTTTTCTTCTTCCAAATATTCTGTAGTATCCTCCTGGTTATTTTTATCTTGTTCATCTTCTTGGGGAACACCCTTTTCACTAATTTCTTCTCTAGAAACAGAATCTGCATCCTTTTCAATATTTAGGCTCGATAAAGAGAATGATGGAGTTTCTGATTTAGTTAAATTATTCGCAAATGAAGCAAACGGAGAGGAACTTTTTTCGGTTTTATTGATATCACCAAAGGCAGAGTTGGCAAAATTAGATGTAGATATACTTGCTAAGTTAGACGTGGAAATACTTGCTGTTTTTTTCAGACTGTCCGTAAAGTTAGATATAGAGAATTTATTATTAGTTTTATCATCTGTCGAGCTAAATGGAGTTTGTTCCACAGTGGTATCACTTAAACTTTCATTTTCTTCCTCTTCGTCCTCAGAATCGGATATCTTCTTCCTGTTCTACTTCTTGTTCGTTGATATTTTTGTCATCTTGTCTGAAATCCAATTCATCATCAACTGTGTTTGCTGGGATCGTTTCAAGTTTTTGAAATGGAGATTCACCCTTCTTCAAGTTAGCAGACGGAGATTCACCTATCTCTAAATTAGCGAATGGAGATGCACCTTTCTTCAAATTGGCAAATGGAGATTGATCTTTTTCTGAAACAGCAAATGGTGATTCACCTTTATTGAGGTTACTGAAGGCACCAAATGCAGGCGTAGTCGATGATAGTTTTTCGGAGGAAAGTTCTTTAGTAGCACCAAAAGAAGTCTGACCAAAGGCAGGCTTACCAAAAGGAGATGTAGCATGTGAATCATCGTTTTGACCAAAGGATGTTTTACCAAAAGAAGGTTTACCAAATGATGACGTTTGAGATGTTCCATTATTTTGACCAAATGAGGATTGACCAAAAGAAGTCTGGCCAAAAGCAGTCTTAGGAGCTTCCGTGGAGATATTTGAATCAGAGGTTTGACCAAAACTTGATTGGCCGAATGCAGGTTTCCCAAACGCAGATTGGCCAGATGTCGACATGGTATTTACACTCTCAGTCTGTCCAAACGATGGCTTACCAAATGCTGATGAAGCAAAAACTGGTGTTGTAGTATTTGGACTTTGTCCCAAACCAGTAGAACCAAAGGTAGGGGCAGCGGTTGTTTTATTTTCTGAGAAATTGAAAGGTGACTCAGTGGAGGTACCAAAACCAGATGACCCGAATGAGAAAGCTGGCTTTGACGTTTCATTATTATTTGATTGACCAAAAGACAAACCTCCCAGCGAGGATGACACATCATCTTCCGCCAAAGTAACCTCTTCAGTTGGCTTTGCTTCATTGGTGGTAGGAAGAGTAGCTTGATCATCATTCTTGGTAAAAACAGAAGATTGGTCAGTTTGAGTTGAAGTTAGTGTATGAACATCATCGTTAGCTGAGTATGTGGATGTTGCGGCAGCAGTGCCATTTGAGAAAAAATCTGCCAAATTATGAATACGGAATGCATTTGTTTTAATAGCATGACTATGATAAAAGCCCCATATTTGTAAAAGACCTTCATTATTTAACAGGTAAATTAATGGCAATTTGTCAATTTTGTCAACACCACTACAAGGCTCCGAAATGACACCTGTTGTGGAATAATCTAAATCCATACCAATCGGACAAGTATCATTATCTGTTTCTTGACTAACTGGTAGTACAGCACGCTCACCATCTTGATCAGGTTGTACTATTTCACGAGAATTCCAGATAGACACTTCAGTAGAACACGAAGATGCTATAATATTATAATTTGGAACACCATCCACAATATTTGGCAAAACTATGCTATAGATAGATGGTAATCGTTTCACTGAACCAAATGATGGAGCAATATCGAAACTTTCATAATATGTTGCGCTATTGTTGCCATCTAATTTCATGATATAAGTCTTGTGATCATACATAATGTCTTCTTCATCTTCACTTGGAGAATTACCAAATGTCATTAAATACTGGTTATTGTATAATGCGGTAACAGTCAAAGGAACGCATGCTTCTTCATCTTCAATTGTGCTAACAATATCATCGGGATGTGGAAATTCATATTCCAGATTTAAAGTATCTTTTTCTATAGTGTAAAATTGCAACTTGTTATCATTCTTAGTTAATACTACTAGCTTGTCTCCATTCATGCACTTGTCAAAATCAGAAACATTTTCATTTAGTAATAATCTATTTGTGTCTTGACTTAAATTAAAGGAATACAAAGTATGGGTCATATCAATGTAAAATAATGTATGATTAATCATTAGAGTTTTCAATAATGTAATATTTTCGTTGATTTGTTTAGTTTGTTTCGATGCAGTGTTCTTAGGATCAATATAAATTAATTGACCATGTAGAGTGACAATAACGATTTTTTCAATATTAGGCAAGATATTAACTGAAATAATATCATCTTGAATATCATCAATTACAGTGAAGTTAGCAGGTACTGTAACTCCCTCTTCTTCAGATACGACATAATCTCTCAATTCTTGCAAATTGCCTACAATTAGTTGATGCGATTCACCCCCACATGTAGCAACAAATAAATTTAAGTCATTGCTTATTTGAAAATTATTTAGACTGGCCAATGGTAACTTCTCATCTGTAAATGCAGGAAGAATCACTTTAGAGCCTAATGCTTTGAACCC
Source organism: Monosporozyma servazzii (assembly GCA_033807795.1). NCBI lineage: Eukaryota > Fungi > Ascomycota > Saccharomycetes > Saccharomycetales > Saccharomycetaceae > Monosporozyma > Monosporozyma servazzii. Next base: position 542,892 of record CP138603.1, on the reverse strand, counting down.
TACATCTTCGGATGTAATTGTAACAATTTCTTCCATTCTGTAAGATATTCAACTGTATGTGTTTTTATAGTAAATTGATACGAGTAAATTGAGTTAGAGCACACAAACAATAAAGGCCAAAACAAATTATTGAATAATATATCGAATTGATGTATATAACCACTATTCGATGGATATTCAGAAGCTAGGGCAAGTACTTCATCTCTATAAGAAGTTTGTAGCAAGATAATAATTTGAATGTTATTTTTTTGTTTTTTTTTTTACAAATTTCTTCTTTTATCAGATTTCAAATTTTAGCTCAAAATTCAATATTGTGATATTATATGGAATGTATATCTAAGAAATGTGAATATTAGATATTTTCAATCTGATAACTATTAAACATTATATAGTATGGGTTATTGTTAAGGTAGTGTAATTTTTGATTTAATAATACATTCACTGCTATGGCCAGAACCGATGGTATCAATGGGTGATTACAATTGTTTTATAATAGTGATAAAATTGAGGTATTGTCACTAAACATTAACATACCCAAAGAGAAGTGATCCTAGAACATATGTAAACTATATATCATAGTGATGGGTTTATATATCATCTGGAGTATACAAGATAGTAAATCCTAAGTAACTACATTCCCTTTGAGATGCGAGATCATAATCTAATAATATGAATTATAGTGATATTGATATAAATTGAATACCCGTGATGATAATTCGACAAGGATCCCTTAGAATGGTCGCAATTTGGTGAAGTGTAAAACACTTGGGAAACCATCGAGAAGTCATTTGAGACGATTGAGCTGAGTTAGTGACTATTACTCAGTACAATTCTTATTTATTGTATAGGCAATGCAATAGTTTAATGGTTTAATTAAGATGCATATTGAGAAACTAGTTACAAGTATTTATATCTATATAATAGGGATTAAGCGTAATATCAACAGAAACAATTGTTATGAGGCAATGCAATAGCTCTTTCTAAGAAGAGAAATTTAATGACCAGCCAACTTTGTGTAAGGGTTCATCTAATTTCAAAGCATCTAATGAGGTACCAACACCAAGAGTAATACCAGGTCTCAAATCTTGCTTATAGGATAAAGTTAGTTTACCAACATCAGATATTTTGGCTTTAATTTGAGAGCTTGAATCCGGTAGATATCTAGTAGCAAACTCAATGCTCACATTGGAACCTAATTTTGGATTTAATGTGGCTTTGGAACCAACCTGTAATGAACGACTAACATTTTGGAAGAAGGATGCAGTCGTTAATTGAGCATCGTTAATGGAGATCCCTAAATTGTAGTCTTTAGCTCTATAAGATAAGGCAACGGCATAACGAGACACAGTGCCAGCATTGATATCATAACCAAATTCAGTACCTGCAATGAAACCTTCATGGGCTAGAGTTAAGTTACCAATGAAGTTTGGTTTCTTTAATAAATCAAAAGTACCTTTGGCAGCAAAGATAGGTTGAACAAAAGAAACATTGAAAATAGCTGTTTTTATAATGTCTTTGGTTGGAACTAAAGATGGGGTGGTGCCTATAGAAGAATCAGGAGCCACAGCAGAGTTTGGAATAATACTGGTCATGAAATCAGTCTTTAACCCAGGAGCTAAAGATGATAAATCAACTCTAGTATTTAATTTATTTTGGTTCGTCCAACCTTGAGTTAAGACCAGCCCAGTCGCCTTGTCTCTGAATTTAGCTTCGATACCAGATTGTAATGGACCTTCTTTTGAGAATTGTTTCCCATTGACAGTGAACTTTAAACCAGACTTTGTGGTAGTAGAAACATTTACTGCAGCTGGAATATTTTGGAAGAAATCTTTATTCAAAAGAGTGTTGATATTTTGAGAAATATCAGAAAAGAATGGTGGAGACATCGTAACGTGGAGGTGGTAGTGGTTTGGTATGGTTGTGACGAAACACCTGTACTGATAGCCACAAAGCTTCAAATAGTCATCTCGAAGATGTTTTGTTTCTTTGAAATGTAAACAAACTGTTTTTTTGTTTTCAATATGGAGGGTAATTTGAAATTTCACAAAAGCTTTGAATTTAAAAGATAATTATAAGATAGCAAGAAAGATATGTGATCAGTTGTTATTGTTGCTCAACAGGACAGTTCACTAGAACACAAATACTACTGTATTAATATTCATAACTATAATTGGGAACTACGAGGCTAATTTTTCTATAATGTCCACTATTCCAAACCCTGTAAACAATAAGCCTACTACTGGTGAGAGTGATAGAGCTGCTCATCCTCCAAAGAAGAGATCATTAAGTAGTTATTTATCCAAATTAAGCGCCAGAAAGGAAGAGTTAGAAAAACTCAAGCATACTGGTGACAAAATAGTAGTACCACCAGCAGAAACTGTTTTATTAGATACTAAACAAGACGTCAAAGAAGAGGACAAACCCAAAACCAAGCCACTGCCTGTAACTTCTACATTTATGAATGTAGAATCTAAGCCAGAACATATTGATAAAGCATCCACTACTATTGAATCTATAACAAAACCTATCATTTCAACCATGTCAGAAGATAAAACTACTGAAACCCCCAATACTAGAGTAACTAAACAGGCCGAACCAGCTAATATAGCAGGACGAGAACTAGCTGAACCATTAAGTGAGAAGATTGAAACTAACGAGGTCTTGAAAACAAATATAATGGAATTGAGTAGGGAGAACAAGATATCAAATGAACAAATAAATGAAACAACATCACAACATACTCCGACAACCTTAGTAACTTCGAACACTACATCCGACCATCAATCTAAATCCAACGAGGCACAACAACATCAACACCAAGTAGAATTAGAATCAAGGGATAACTCACACTTAACCATATTTTCTAGAGACGAACTAAAATCCGTATTGAAAGATCCATCATTTTTAGCCTCATCACCACAAAAAAATACGTCTAACTTATATGAACTCACTACAGAAGAAACTCAAAAGAAGAAGAAGCATGAATATAAGGAAAAACAACATGAACATGATATTAATGAAATGATAGATAGTGATGCCGAAACCCCCAATGGCTCTCCAATAAAAGTTAAGAAGGGGAGACTTATTAGAGGTGATAAATTACAGCATTTAACAAGTCTATTAAATTCTGTTACTTTTAATAATGATTCTGACTCTGAATTATCTGATGTTGCTGATACTAAAGATATAAGTATCACAAGTAGCTTTCTTAACGAAAGTTCAACGAAAAATAATATCAATAAACCAAAGGAAAATAAGCAAACGTCTCCATTAAAAAAAGTAATCAAGAGAAATCTCACAAATAGTCATATTGCCATCTCAAAAGGTTCAAAAAATAAGAAAAGTGTTTATAGAGACGCGGGCGGTAGAACTAGATTACAAATTGCTTGTGAGAAAGGTAAGCTTGATGTAGTGAAAAAGTTGTTGGACGATGTCATAAATAATCCGAATTCTAACATTGATATCAATGACCAAGATAATGCAGGAAACACCCCATTACACGAAGCTGCATTAAATGGTCATCTTGACATTGTTGAGCTGTTGCTGGCTCACGGTGCAAATGTAAACATACAATCATTTGAGTATTTCAAAGATACTCCATTAATAGATGCTTCAGCAAATGGTCACCTTGAAGTTGTTGAATATTTATTAACTAAAGGTGCTGATCCAACAATCACAAATGCTAGAGGGCTAACTGCATATGAAGCCATCGATGAAGAAGATTCAGAGTTAGATGAAGAAGAGAAAGAATTAGTTAAAGATATTAAAACAGCTTTAAGAAACGGTACGCAATCTTGGATCAACGCTCATAATAGTGCTACCAAGACACTTGGAACTCAAGAATCAAAAGAATTGAAAAAACAACAATCAAATAATCATAGAAATAATAATGGTCAATCTAGTAACGATAATAATAATGGTGACGGCCAAAACTTCAGTGATGATTCCATGGGTAAAAATACTGCGATTGAATTTTTTTGGACTGATTTAACTTCTAAAGCCGGTAAGGATAAACTAATGCGAGCATCCAAAGAAGGATATTTAGCCTATGTGGGCCAATATTTAGAAAATGGTGGTCGTATAGATTTCAAATCATTTTTAGAATCTGTCAGATTTGGCCACGAAGATATTGCGAGTTTATACTTAGCATTCGGTGCTCAAGTGAATAAATTAAATAGAGATGATTATACACCATTGATGGTTGCTGTGGGTCGTGGACATTTTGGTACTGTTAAACTATTAGTAGAAGCTGGTGCGGATCCAACAATCAAGAACAAAAAGGGTCATACTGCGTTGTATTATGCTAGAAATAGTCCCGTTGGTGTTGTTGATGATGATGAAATTGGACTATTAATCCAATCTATTAAATCATACGGAGGCTCCATTGAAGAGGATGGGCACACTCTAGACGAAGCTGAACAAGAAGTAGAAGAGACTGAAACGGAAAGGCCTAAGCCCATAAAAGAGAAAAACATAATCAAATCAAGTAAATCATCTGAATTAATCTCAAAAATTGAAGAAGAAAAGGAGAAGTTGGACCATACGATTATTTCACAAAAGAGTACTTCCATCTCGGCTATTATAGCTAGTAGTGAAGACCCTACTACTGCAGAGGACTCCAAACCAGCTAATAAAACTAAATTGGAGTCAATATTTGATGACGATAATAGTAGCAGTAATAATACTGATGTAAATTTTGAAAAGAGAAGCATTGAACCAGGAATCAAAGAAAACAGCAGTAACAAGAAAATTAGAGATGCATCTGAAAAAGAAGAGGATGACGATGAGCCTGAAATCCCCACATCTAAATACAAGCATAGTTCTCCTTCATTATCTAGTATACCAAGAAAAAGGTCGATTTCAGCTGATAATGGTGAAATATCTCAAAACAATGAACTAGACGTTGCTAATTCTAGTATTTCAGGTACACCATCTACTCCAGCACAACAACAACAACAACAACATGAGGATAAGAAACTAAAAGTGGAGCATGTTGAGACTGAAAAAGAAAAACAAGAAAGATTAAAATCTGAGGAAGAATATTTACAAAGAAAGATTCAGAATAAAAGACGTAAAGAACTAGAATTAATTCAAAAGTTGCAAGAAGATGAAAAGAAACGTGTTGAAGAGAAAGAAAAGGCTAAGTTAGAAGAAGCTAAAAAATTAGAACTATTGTTTAAAGCCAAAGAATTGGAGCTAGAGAAAAAGGAGAAAGAAATTGAAATTGAGAAAAGGCGTCGTATTAGATCAATGTATCCATTAGGGTTAAAACTAATCAAATTTGATGGTGAAATCGATCTGGCATCGTTGCCCTTATATTATGTTGTTAAAAATTCTGTGAAGTATGTTTTAGACTTACAATTATTAGTTATATTGAGAAATTCTGAAATAATACCACAATCCATTGAGTCAATTGCTATCACTGAACCGGATGATAAGTTACAATTATGGAATATTCATAAACAAACTTTCTTGTTTGGTGGGCTGCAAAATAATATTACAAAACAGTATACTAAGATCTTCAATGAAACTTCGTCCTTGTCACAAAGATTACAATTTGAGAATGAAGAATATCAAAAATTTATTAAGTTACCTATGAATTGGATCCGATGGGAAACAATGCTATCACAAATTGAGGATCCCGAGGCAAGAGAAAAATTACAATCCAATATGCTTGAATTGTCTAGTCTGTCCAATGACAAGACTGCCGTCCCCAGAAATATTGCAAAGAGATCTTCTCATCATTCTACCAAAGACAAGTACAAAAATTTCCCATTGACGTTGCCCATTAGATTGCAACACAGACCTCAAGTGGTCCGCCTACTAAAGCATGAACGTCTAACAGAATTCCAACCACTATGGTAGGCACGTTGTCAAAGATATCTTCTTCGCCATGGTCTCTGCTACATCCTCAGCATAACTATCAAACAATCCAACCAATGACAACGCTAATTTCATCTAACAAAGGCCGTGCAATAAAAAATAAAAAAAAACTTCGGCCTTTTTCTTTTCAGCACAAAATTATTTGAAATATTATTTAATGAAAGTTGATTTTTCTGTTTGTCACTGGAGAGTTTGAACTCAGGAAAGACAGCTTATTGGATTGATTGATTATATCCGTTAGATCTATTTTGTTATTATTGATTAATATATATATACTTCTTCAGTTATTTATATTATCGTTATTTTTGCATTTCCCCCTCAAAAATAAAAAAACAAATATTATTCTCTTTGTGTAGTTATCCTTAACAAAACAAATTCAACCAACTAAGAACTAAATAAAAAACAGTCTAATATGATGTTACGTAACACCCTAACAAGAATAAGTGTAAATCGTGCACTTCCAACCGTTCCAATTAGATGTGCCCATTTACAAGCCGTTACAAAGGCATCTATTGATAATTTGCAAGGCCGTTGGGAAAAGATGGCTATTGATGAACAAGAAGATATTGTGACAAAATTGACTGAACGTCAAAAATTACCATGGAAGGATTTAACAAATACAGAAAGACAAGCTTCATGGTATATATCATATGGTGCATGGGGGCCAAGAAAACCTGTCTTAGAGAAAGGTGATGGGGTCTTTATTGCCAAGGGAGTCATTGCAGGCTTAGTTGTATCGTTTGCTACTTTTGCGTTCTTTAGATCTTTAGGTGGAGAAGATGTCAAATCTATGAATAAGGAATGGCAAATGAAATCCGATGAATACTTGAAATCGAAGAATGCAAATCCATGGGGTGGCTATTCTCAAGTACAATCCAAGTGATTTGCTAACAAACCTTATCTGGAAAGGTAATATTTTCCTTTCTTTCTTTTCTCGCTCCAAATATTTATATTCCCAATCATATAGAAGTTATGAGAAACCAAAAAGTGCTTCAAAAAGAATTGCAATATTATTTATTACACCAACATACATTCTTTCTCACTTCAATCCTTCCCCTTTTATCAACCTTATTTATTTAACATGCAATTCCCATTGTACTTATTGGTTTTAGAACGTTCTATATTATCTCTATTCTATTCTAATTTTGTTATAACAATTTATATATATTTTTATACTTTTATCCAACTACTCATTTGTATTGTACATTTGTGCTTATACCACTTTAGTTTCAATGCTAGTGGAAGGAGCACTAATAAGTATTTGCTACTTACTCGATTTGGGAAAGAAAAAAAAATTACAAGATGAAAAATTATTATTTAACTAGTGATGAGGTTAAGAGATTATGAAGAAAATTTAATGAATCATCATTGAGGTTGATTAATTTACAAACACCATATACACACGATTGAAAGATGAGTTTCTCCTTTGGATTCAGTGGGAATGATTATGAAGATGCTGAGGGTCCAAGCCAAACCACTACTAACAACATTATAATCGAGACTAATGATCAACCTTTGAGTAACCCATTAGATTCAGAACATTTACTTAATGATCCAGTGGTACAACCAAAAATTGAAGACTATATAACAACCTTGAAATCATTACAAAACGTAAGATTAACATTTGAACAATTCACTACACCTGAAACTCATTCAACTCTGTTTAGACGTGAATTATTTGATATAAAGCATCAATTAATGAGTGAAAATAATTCCACTGGTGAAAATGAGCTAGATATTTTGATCAACGAAGATTTGAAGAAAGATGTATATGAAGGTGGTTTGAAATCTTGGGAATGTTCAATTGATGTCGTAGACACATTATCTAAAAAAGCACAAGATGTTTCAGTCTTACCAGATTTAGATTTAAGCCAAATTAAATATGTGGTTGAACTTGGTTGTGGTACTGAATTACCAACTGAATATATTTTTGCTCAATATATTATACAAAAATCCACTCAAGGAATTCATTTCATCCTAGCAGATTATAATTCTAGTGTATTGAGATTGGCAAGTTTACCAAATTTAATTATCACTTGGGCTAAATTAACGTTGTCCCCAGAACAATGGTCAAATTTACAGAAATCTAACAATGAAAATATTCCTGTAATGGATGATGAATTATTATTAACTGATCAATTAATTGACATGTTTTACAAAGATATGCAAGAAAGAAATGTTTCTATTTCTCTAATTTCTGGTTCATGGGGCCGCCAATTCAATTCATTATTATACTCTTTAATGCCATCCACAAATGATCAAGTCTTAGTGATCACTTCAGAAACAATTTATCAACCAGAAAACCTACCATTGATTAGTGAAACTTTAATTGATATTAACACACATTTTACTCAAAAGACACATACCTTGGTTGCTGCCAAGGATATTTATTTTGGTGTTGGTGGGAGTATCTTAGATTTCCAAGATTATTTGACTAAAAGAAATATTAATTTCAATACATTTAAAGTTAATGCGGGCTTGAAAAGATCAATTGTTTATATATAAACATAGATACACATACAATTTATACAATATTGCATAATACTTTTAGTTTCATTTATATATTTTTCTTCAAAGATTGTAAAAAATCGCTATAACTTTCCATGTGGAATATACTATCTTCAACAAAAGTATTTAATGCATGAATTCTTAAATTAGCTAGAACACGTAATTGCTCTGTAGAGAATGCAGTTTGCTCATTTGGTGACGGACCGATGACAATATATAATGGTAGATATGCAATTGAGTCTGCATTCATTTCATTTCTAATTTCTTGAATAACTTCTCTAACATTCCTATTGAACTCAGACCCCTCAACAAATGGTACTTCCACTTCACCAATAGGTACTTCTGCTAAAGAAGTGACCCCAAATACGTCTTGTACTAGTTTCGATACAGCAAACCCACCAACCCAGAGATGTAGTCTATGTCCATTGTCAATTAAATACAAACCGTAGTTTTCAAGTTTTGGTAATGATGCATCGACAATCAAAGGTTCATTTATGTTAGTCATATCATGTAACGAATAAACTGTTGGGTAATTCGATCTGATAATGTATTTCAATGGAATTGATTGGAATTGATTTAAGGCGTTTGCTCTTAGATCTATTGGGATACGATCACCTGGCTGCAATGCAAGACTCTTAGTTAAGCAATGCATTAATAAAGGGAACATTTTCATATTTGATGGGCATTTGAAGACAATTTCGCCAGCCTCGTGTCTAGTAACAGTTGCCTTTTGAAAGCCTCTCAATATTTCAATCAATATGGATTTGATCCAATCCCTTGCATGGGGTATAGTCAACTCAGACCCTAATACTTTTGAAGAAACAACTTTTGTGTAATATGTAAATAATGCCAACTGATCCACTGATGCATAAACCTCACTCAATATACTTGTTGTTGGAATTGCAAGTGTGATAATTCTGATTCTTCGTTCACTTCTGTTTAAAGAGAATAGTAATGCAATTTGAACATATACACATTCGGATAAAATATTATCTTCTAAAGCTAATTCGAAAACATAGGATTGGTCTCTAGGTAAAAAGGAAAATGCGCATATATCTGACGACCTATTAAAGAAATGGCCATAAAACGATTCTGTCTTCACACCACGAGAGACCCTAGCTCTCATCACAGTATCCATTGAAAAATCCATAGAAAGATATTTATTAAATTCTGTTTCAAATCTTTTCAATGCCGATTCATTGATACCTGTTTCAGAAAACTCAGGATAATAATATGTTTGACCCCCAGTATAACGGGGTAAGTTAGAAACAGTGGCAATATTTAAATATTTGGATCCTGTTAAGAATAAATCTACAGATATTTGGGATTTGCTACATTGGATGGCAAATTGTTTATAAAATGTATCATTGCAGCGTAACAGTTCATTATATTCTGTAGTTGTATCAGCCAATCTAACCTTTTCACTGTGTTGTGTTAATGAAGCAGGACCAATGTCCGGTAAACTGGACGACACCACTACTACTTTACCGCCTCTACTCGATAATAGTTTGTATGTAGCCTTTAGTGCTGATCCTAGGGCAAAATGATTTGATTGTGGTGCATCAAAAATATTTGGTAACTCTTGTAGAAATGAAACCAGTTGTTCTTTACAGCGGGAAAGTGGAAACAATAGGTTATTGGCAGTAGTTGGTAAAAATGGTTCTTCTATATCAGCAACTTCAAATAATTTTGGTCGTTCCTGGGGGTTTGTATCAAATGGGATCTTAAAGTAGTGTAGTTTATTGCTAACACATGCAAAAGAGACCAAAGTCTTCCCGTCATAATTTGGAATCATATCTATAGACTTCAATAAAGCGTTAACTGTTGCAATAAATGTACCATTTTTAATCGAATCGTGTGATACATCAATAATAAACGAATAGATTACTGGAGGTGGAGGCCTTGGAGAATATTCTGGTGGAGCCAAAAATTCAACAATAGCATGTTGAATCTCTTTTCTATTATAAATGTTATTTGGTTGTTCAGGCTGGTCAAACGGATCTAAGTTGAAAACAGGGGGTAAATCATTCGCCAACTTACAGAAATTGCATCGCCATCTTCTTGAATTTGGAACTAAATTAATAAATGGATTGATATATGCTCTACATCTTCTACAACGGACAATTATACCGTCATCTGATAATGGCGGTGGGTTGTTGTTGTCATGCAAAAATTTATATGGCTTGATCTCTAAAGCAAAAGGAATTTTCAATTTTTCGTATAATGCTTTAGTCTTTGGAATGGCGTTTAATGTACTTCTAATATAATCGGTTGATGCGTTAGCTGATTCGCTGGGAACAATCATCTTCTCTGTTGGAATGATAACAGGAGGTGGAGGTAACTGTAGGTCGCCAATTGACGGTTGTTTCTCCTCATCCATTAAGTCTACTGTGTATAATTCGTTAAATGTTGTTACCGTTTCTTCATTGTCCATTTGTTGGTATGCTGGCTGTTGGAAAGACATTCCAATAAATCTACTGGGGCTCGTTGGCAAATTAGATTCCAATTGTTGATGTGTGGCTTCATCAGGATTTAATACTGGGACATTATGTAGATGCATGTCATGTAAAGCTTCAGCAGTTTGATTCAGATTTTGTTGATATGATCCTAGGTTTTGGACAGGTGGCAACAGTGGGTATACACGCTTCACTTTACGATGTGACATTGTGAACAGAGTAATCTATTGTATGTGCTTTAGAGCAGTAGAGGGGATGCCGAAATCAATGTTTATTTGATAGTACTCGAGTTTATCTAAAGGGAGTGATGCTCCTTTCATAATATATTATGGTTTGTAATGCATTTTTCGAGAATAATAAAATGCTTAAATCAGCAATGCTTACCCGAAGGAAATAAAAACGGGTATATAATACAGCAACTAGTTCAGTTAACACTAATCGATCGAGCAATTCAATTATTATCGGGATGGGGGTTAAAGATTCAACAGGCTCATGAGTTTTCTTTATGGATTCCTACTGTTTTTATTCAACTTCTGCTATGGAGATTTACACTGTGCAGATCAAAAAAAAAGCTAATGCTCCTTTTCTTCAGATCTGAAAATTAAAAGAACCTGGCTTTGAAAAGATTAGAAGAGTATTTCTTTTAAACTAAAAGTGATAATACAGCTACCAAGCTATAGACTGAAACAAAAAACAACTATTATTGATATCAAACTTGTTCAATAAACTTTAAAATGTCAATTGAACTGTTTAACTTACAAGAAAACGAGAAACTGGTTTCTCCATGTATTACGATACATGGGACCTGCTCAAAAACTGCCTCTAATGCTCAAAATATACAGGTACAGCACCCCCAGTTGCCAACTTTGAATTTTCCAATCAACATGAAATTTTTTAAGGCTACAGTTATACTTACTCCAGGTGAAAATAAATTAACTTTTGTAACAGATACAGGTGATATCAAGACGATTACTTGCTTCTACTCTCCCTTGACCCAAAATAAACCAATTCATCTATGCCTCCTGGTTGCCAAGGACTCTCCATTGAAATATGATTCTCCAGCTTCACAAATCAAGAAAGAAGGTGGTAATGGGATAGAGTTAGCTATTAAGAAGTTAAGGGTCGGTGCCCGTTTGATGCAATCATTCACAGATGAACAAATTCTAAGAAATGGATTTGGCCGTCGTACTATACCTTTTGTGGAGGAATACACTATGGATACTGAGTTCAGACAATCCACCGGAATGAGAAACAATATTAAAATTCATGTGATCACTTTAGATAAGACTACTAAAGAAATTAGAGATCATAATGTAGCTCAACAAAATAGTAAAGGTACTAATACAGGCGCTTTATTTAGTTGGGCAATGGAAGGCTTAAGGAATTTTGGTGGTCCATTCAACCCTATTCAAAAGCCTGCTCAAGCTGCTTGTATATATTTGGACACTCATTGGGATGGGAAATTAATTACAGGCCATGCTGCTTTAGGTGGTGGTGATGGTAACATCAAATTGGCTATATTTGGTTCCCATGGTATTTATTCATGGCCAACATGTATGGAAGATGTTGTTCCATACTTCTTCGATGCTACAAAGACTTCTTTAAGAGAGGTTGCAAATGACTGTAATGAATGTGGTTCTCACTGGGAATGTTTAACTGTAACTTTAGGAGCATTTATGCATGAGATTGGTCATTTATTAGGCTCTCCCCACCAAGTCAATGGAGTTATGCTAAGAGATTACACAAGATTGAACAGATCCTTCCTTACCAAGGAAAACTTTTCATTGAGAACAAATTCATATGGTAGTCCATCGCCTATTTATCCTAAGGAGGAATGTACTTGGAATAGAATGGATCTGTTAAGATACTTATATCATCCTTCTTTCACTAAAGATATTGATTTTTATGATCCAAGTTTTATGAGGCCAAGTAAAAACGGTCAATTCAAAGTTGCTAAGCCTTCTTTCTATCCAATGGGAAATGATATTGCTAGATTCACTTCTACATCTGGTATTTTTTTGATTGAAGTTGTTGCTGAAGATTTAGCTAGAGGATACATTGAATATTTACCAAAGTCATTACGAGGTAGTGGACCACAGAAGGAAGTCATTATTTCATTAGTTGAATTATGTAATTTAATGCCACCAGACTTCCAACGTAAACATAAAAATGATTTCCATATTAGAGTGCTAGCTTGTAATTCTCCTGATTTATACATAGAAAACTTCCCTCCGCTGTTAAAGACTTCTGTTATTGCTATGGACAAGTTTGGTCTTTCTCCAGGTATTACTGGGATTAAATCACAATTGCTTGGAAATCAAAAAAACGGTCAAGATGTTGGTATTTTAGCTTTTGATATTAGGAAAGTTACTTCAGTGAGAATCTATCATGGTTATGCCTTAGATGGCCTCCGTTTCTATTTACAAAAAAGTCAAGAGCCTTCCAGAGATAATCCTCCCTCCATTCCTCCAAGAGATTATCTTGGTAAGATAACGAACTCATTTAAATCTTCTGTCTCCTCGATATCTTCTTCATCGACAACAAGTGTTCTATTTGGAAAGGAAACTCCGAACTATACTGATATTTCACTAGAACCAAACGAAATTATCACTGGTTTTAATGTCAGATGTGGGGGTTGGATCGATGCTATTCAAATTATTACCAGTCACGGAAGAGTCACCGATATGTTTGGTAACAGGAATGGTGGGAGTTTAGCTGAATTGATTCCACCCACTGGTCAATACATATTAGGTGTTCACGGAAGAATTGGGAGATGGGTTGATGGTATGGGTATTGTGTACGGTTCTTTATAGGTAATTGCCGACCTTTCAACGTTTTTGGAATCTTAAAGGAGTTATTTGAGAATATTCGGGGGGAGGGGGATTACTCCATTTCTATATACTATACAATTTATTATAGTATTTATGTCTGAACTAGTTACTGAGCTTTAAAGCCATTTTTAATTGGTGAATTTCTTGGGGGTTATCCATTTAAATATCAATATTGCATCTATATTTGATAGGGTTATTCTTTCCACTACTACAAATTGCTATGACTTAGTGCTTTTGTTTCTCAAGACCTGAAATGATGATTATATATACCACGAGTGTAAACATGAATTATCTTATTTCCTAATGAATGTATATATATATATTATTAGACTATAATGGTTGTTGAACTTACTAATTTGTGGAGAATTAAATCGACCTTGCTTTCAGCTGTGGGTAATAAAAGGTTTCATTCTTTCAATTAATCATTTACATAAGGCTACAAAATAACTATATCAATATAAAAGCCTCAGTTAATCTAAAGCAATGATGGATCTCTTGGCGGTGGAGCCAGCAGAAGCTGGGTTGACACCTGTGACGATCTTGCCGTCAGTAATGGAGAAATTGTCCCAAGGGCCGATTGGTGCCATGTATTTGATACCACATTCCTTAAAGATCTCACAGACAGTTTTAACACCCTTTTGTTTCATAATTTTATCAACATTCATAATCGCTTCACCTTCATCTGTGAAACCAGTTAAAGATTTGCCCTTAGCGATATTTTCACCAGTTTTCTTATCATTCAAGCCGGCAAAAATGGCAGGGCCATGACAAACAGCAGCCACAACCCCACCGTTGGCATAAATTTTCAAAGCCAGATCTTGTAACCCACTAGCGGTTGGGAAATCGAAACAAGAACCATGACCAGCAGCAGCAAAGAAAATTTTGTAGTCATCGGCATTGACATCAGAAGCCTTTTTAACCTTCTTCAAGGCAAGTTGAAAATCAGAAGATTCATTGTCGAAATCTTTTTTATCTTGACCTGCTAAAAATGTTTCGGTCAAAGAGTGATCATCCCAACCAAATTTACCAGTTTCGGAAACAAATTGGACGTTGTAACCTTTAGCTTTATATTCGTTGAAAGGATGTAAAGCTTCGACTAAAAAGACACCAGTCTTAGAGCCATCTTCATAGAAGACATCGTTGTAAGAAGTTAAAGCTATTAAAACGTTTTGAGAAGACATATTTGGAAGAGTATAGGATATTTGTTTGGTATTTGTCTGTTTTTCAATCCCTTTTGATGAAATAAAAGAACTTTACAAAATACAACATTCTTGGTTATTGATTGAAATTTGTTTACGTTTATATATGAAATATAGTTGTCTTTCTAAGTGAATCAGATGAAACGTTTCAGTAACCTCTACAAGTGTGTAGATGTTCGTGTTTCATGATCCAAGACGCTTGCAACACATATGAAGTTCATGAAAAAAATATTGAAATGTAATATTTGTAATGAATATTTAGATTAGTATAGATATGTAGAAGGATCCGTTATAATTCAAAGTGTAAGAAGTCATTTGAAGCTGAAGGTAATAAGATTCTCATAACACTATCCGTGTTTTCGGCTCCGGGCTTCTACCCGTACTGTATCGGTTACACCTATCAACTTGAATCAGCCCTTAGTATAGAACACCCCTTTGTCACATAGAGAGCAATCTCTAATAGATCATTTTCGTTCTTGTTCCATTACTAAGGATCTGTTGTCAATAAGCTTGAAAGAAAGGAGAAAACAAAGAAAACCTTAGATCTGACTGAGAACGCCGGATACTTCCGGTATATTTTCCAGATGATTAACAAAGAGTTGCCCAGCGTTCGGATCCGAACAGGTCTTCCGCCGAGCTTCGGGCAGTGAAATTCTCGGATCCGAATCCCATTTTAGTCAGAAAGATTACAAATCTGACAATTTCGATATGCGGAAAAAGAAAGAAGAAAAAACAGGCTTCGGACCCGAGCTCGGATGACATTTTCTTAGCTCAATAGACAGATGTATTAGCGTAGCGACACTAATCATGATACCAACTTATTAGTAGGAAAATCATTCAATGGCAAAACATATAAAAAGAGAGTGGTCAATGAAGGTATAAAGTAATGTTGCTATAGGCTTTTCTTTTCTTAGGTTTTTCCTCCTTTTAGAATAATAAAAGTATAACTCATCAAGTTAATTTAAACACCAATCTATCAATCAATTATTAAAAACAAAACAAAAATGAAAGTATTTATTGTATTTGCTCATCCAGAATTAAAATCATTCAACGGTTCCTTCTTAAAAGGTACTGTCGAACATTTAGAGGGTAATGGTCATGAGGTTAGAGTCTCTGATTTATACAGAGAACATTTCAAAAGTGTTGTCGATGAAAAGGATTTCCTAAACTTTAAAGAAGGTGATAAATTGAACGTTTTTGTTCAATCTACTATGGCTACCAAAGAAGGTAAGTTGACTAAAGATGTGTATGATGCACAAGCCAATTTGAAATGGGCTGATTTGGTTATTTTTCAATTCCCATACTGGTGGTTCTCCATGCCAGCGATCTTAAAAGGTTGGTTTGACAGAGTTTACTCATCTGGGTTCGCATATAATGTAGGTGTTCATAATTCAACACGTTTTGGTGACAGATATGGTGAAGGTAATATGGCAGGTAAGAAGGCGATGCTTGCAGTAACCGTTGGTGGCTCTGAAAGTCAATATAGCCCAAGAGGTATTAATGGTTCAATTAACGAACTTTTATTCCCCATTACACATGGTATGTTACATTATCCAGGTTTCACTGTGTTACCTTCCCATATCACCTATAAAACTGATAGAGCAGGTGAACAAGAATTTAACGATTCCTTAAATTCATTTTTGAATAAATTAGATAATATTGATACAATCAAGCCAATTGCTTACCGTAAACAAAATTTTGGTGATTATGAATACCCATCTTTGGAACTAAAAGAAGGTCTGGAACAACCAAATGAATCTGGGCTTTCTATACATATTGCAAAATAGAATCGTTTGTATTTAGTTTTACATATCATTTTAACATTTATACATTAACTATAAGAAAATATACATATCCTTTTACCAATATTAGTTTTAGTTCCTAAATTTCAAGCAAAAAACACCTTTTGTTTGCACAAATGTTAAAATTGCAAATTGAATCAAAATATATCATTTTGTTTATCTAACTCATGAATGTTAGACACTCCCTGTATAACAAATGTTAAAAAAATATCGAAAAATTGAAATTTTAATTATTTACTTATTCCAATTATATATTTCTTCTATTATATTTATGTTCAAGTGGCTTCAAAACAAGAGTTGCCAAAGTTTAAAAATCAGTTATGAATCACTAAAGCTCTTGCTTACACTGTCACTGGAAACATCCCTTCTGTGACTCAACTTTGGCGGTTCTTCGGAATCAACCTTATCATTACGACACAATTGCACCAATTTATCGTTTAATCGTGCCAATTCAGACATCTCTACAGAATGGGGAGCACCATTTCTCTGCCCATCAAACCTTTGGTTAACAGCAGCTTGCCTTAATAAAGATGTGGATGGAGTGACCATAGATTTATGTACGCCATTAGATAATACAGAGTTAGCTTTCGGACCACCAAGGGTACGATCTGCTGCATTGGGTATTTCACCAGTATTAGATCGTAAAATAGAAGGCCTACATTTAGCCGATTGATCAACTTTATTAGTAACATCAATGCCTCCCCCAGAAAAACTCACACTTGCTCTTCTTCTTAAGAAATCGCTAGATCTTAAATCACTACTTGGAGGAGCAGTTGGAACCACAGAGAATCTCCTTTCTTTATCAACTAACCCAACCTCCGGCACCTTGGTGGTGTTCAAATCTGATTGCGGAACTTCACTGAATGAATCTGTTTCATCATTATATTCCCACAGTGACCATGTAATACCATACGGCTTTGGTTCCAAACAATAAATGCAATGTAATGGAACATCTAAGTTTGAAATGATGTCCATGTTTAAATTCATGAAATAACCTAACAGTGCTCTTGCAACAACTCTATGAGTGACAATTAATGTACTTTCTTCAATTCTTTCTAGTTCAGCAATAACTGGCCTTAATCTATTTATAACATCCATGTATGATTCGCCCGCGATACCCGGATATCTGTACCTGATTTTGTCCTTTTGTCTTTTAACAAATTCATCTGGAAATTTATCCAATATTTCTTTGTATGTCATACTTTCATAATCCCCAGCATTTAATTCATCTAACATCTTCATCTGCTTCACTGGATATTGTTCTTCATTAAAAAATTGAGCGGTCTGGATAGCTCTCGTACGCATACTAGTCCATACGTAAAATCCACTCTCAACTTCGTCATCATCATCATCATCATCATCTTCGTCCAAGTTTTGTACTATGTCATCTTTACTCTTTATGACACCAGTATGATGTTTCTTCTCGATTTGTTCCTGGTAGAATTTGTAACGTTGCTCATCAATAAAGTTTGATAATGCTTTGGCATACTTTATACCTCTCGAGGTTAAACGAGAATTACCACCTAGTTTACCTTGAACGTTATCTTCAGATTCACCATTTCTTGTAATCCAAATTTGACGTTCTGTCAAATTGAAATTTAATAGATAATAAACTGTCTGCGATGCTAGAAAACCTTCAATCTTATATGAAATAATCTTCTTCCCAACATCAATCATCTTGATATACTGAATATTTTCTTTATCCTCAATAGGCTCATAAGCTTTCAAATAGTTTGACAATCTTTCTTTAAAATCTATCAATGATTGTTCTGGGTCCTTGCCTTTATAGTCGGGACCAAATAATTTTAATTTGATATTATTCTCCACTACACATCTGTTTGTACAAACAGATTCTAAAAATAAAACTTTTATATCTGAGGATCTCTTTCTGATTTGTCCCAATACTTTCTTTCTCCTACTTTTTGTCGTATTTGTAGCATCAAATATACCAACAGATCCTTTACCATCCAACAGATAATCTAGTAACTCATTTAAGGTATCAAGAGCCCACTTATCCCTAAGTTTTCCAGAATCGGCGTTGCTTGGATCAAAGAAACTTGAATCTTGGTTTGTTAAATTGTGCTCTTTTACATATCTTCTTCTTGTATTCCCAACATTAAACACTTTACAACAATAAAGTGCATAGTTTAAATATCTTGATAATTTATTTGTAATAAATGATTTCCCTGTAGCAGGTAAGCCTACCATTACAATAACTAACTTTGAACCTGAATCTTCTTTAGAAATCATGCCATCTGGCGACGTCTTCGATTTAGTTTGACCGGGGACATCAATAGTGGTTGGTCTTCTCTTTGGAAATGAGAATTTCCCCTTAGAGGCTGTGTCGCTTTCCTCCGACTCTTCAGGTAATTCTGGCTCATTCTTAATCTTGTTCGCTATACCGTCCTTACTCAACGCAGATTTGGGGTTGGCCTTCCGCAAGGTTGTATTCAAACCTTGCAAAGAAATAGTACTAACGGAGGGAGAAGGGTCCGCAGAATCAGTTGGAGATACAAGGGTAGACATAACAGGAGTGTCATTTAATGGCCTTCTAGTGAATTTTGGTAAATTAGCTGATATAGGAGAAGGACTTCTGGTATTTCTGGGATGTGATGTGGTTTCGTGACTATCTAGTCTTTGAAGTTTAATATCCTCATTTCCTGAGTCCTGTTGGTTCATATTCGGATTTAACCTTGAGGTCGAGGGCGATAATTTACCCTCTGCTTCACTATCAGAACCATAAGGAGTTACATTACTAGATGCTTCTGAGAAATCAATATTTTTAAACATGTCAACTGAGCTTGATCCGCTGAATAGTATCCTCTTTTCTTATATTCTGTTAACTTTAGCAATCAATAACACACTAAATAATTTTTTAGTGTATCTGATATCTCATATAAGGGTTTGTGTTTTTGCAATCTTGCAATGTTTGATGCATATCTCCACAATTAATACATGGACTTGTCTAATAAAATTTGACCTTATTCCTTGTTTTCACCTTTTTTTGGCTCTTATTGTTGACGTTTCTCTAATTGGCCGGGTCAATTGAGATCTAAACAATTTTGATTCAATCCAAAACAAACTTTTAAAAAATGCCCCCAAAGGCTTAAGCAGTGAAACTTTAACATCGTAAGCTGGAAAAGAAAAGGAACAAAGCTTTTCAACTAATTCTGCGAAGTAGCCCTTTAAATTTAACTAGATAGAAACTGCTCCCATACCAATCATGTCCTTTTTGCAAAATTTGTATGTTACTATTAATTATTCTTTCAAAAAGCAGCAACGTACGTATTTACATCTGTTGAATAACCGAACCGTTTACTAACAAACACTCCGTTTATTGCTACTCAAATATTTATATACAGTCATTTAAGTCCAGGCCAAACTATCCGATCCACAAGAGGCTTCAAGTGGAATACAGGCAAAAATAATGGCCAACAAGTTTCTGAACCTTCAAGTAATCCTAACAATCCTTTGTTCACCCCACCTTTACAACCAGAACAACAGTCGTCGCCTTTTGAGAATCAGAACATTGGTGGCAATGACACATTGAATAATAACATATCGACACCTCAAAGACAATTAGGCTCACCAAGAGCGAAAATACAGCAACAAAAAGTTACCGATTTCAATTATACCCCATCCCACCAAAAACCATTTCTACAGCCGACTGCAGGGACTACAGTGACATCTCACGAAGATATCAAACAAATTGTAGAAGTCACATTAGGCTCAGAAGGTGTTTTAAACCAAGCAGTTAAATTACCAAAGGGTGAAAACGAAAATGAATGGCTTGCTGTTCATGTAGTAGACTTTTATAATCAAATTAATATGTTATATGGTACTATAACAGAATTTTGCTCCCCCAATATATGTCCAAGAATGATTGCTACTAATGAATATGAATATTTATGGTCATTTGAAAGAGGTACTGCCCCAATATCAGTGAGTGCTCCAAAATACGTGGAATGCTTAATGAGATGGTGTCAAGATCAATTTGACGATGAAAATATTTTCCCAAGTAGGAAAGATGGTGTGTTTCCAGAGAAGTTTCCCGAAAGAGTTGTTATTCCAATGCTCAGAAGATTATTCAGAGTTTATGCTCACATATACTGTCATCACTTCAATGAAATTCTAGAGTTAAATTTACAAACCGTCTTAAACACAAGTTTCAGACACTTTATACTTTTCTCTCAAGAATTTAATTTGCTAAGATCGGGTGATTATGGTCCTCTATTGGAATTAGTCACTGAATTAAAAGATAGATGATGGTAAGGATGTAGGCATATATATACAAAGTTAAATAATAAAGTTATAATTCATAATTAAAGTTATAAAAGAAAAAGCAACTATCATGCTCATATAACTTGTATTGGATCTTTCTTTCTCTTTTGTAGAAAAAAGCTTAGAGAATTATTGTGGAATGCTTCTATGATAAATAGTTTTTACTTTACAAATGGACTAGTTACATTTGGATATTACAAGATGTGTTTGCGAAACAGACATGCCGAATTTCATCTCCTGTAAATAACAATAATTTTACTTGATTAGTCAAATATTTTGTTGTGAATGTATTTCATAAAGAGTTGTTTTTGCGACTGTAACACGATTTACCGTAATGTAATTTAGTGGTGCTGTAGTAGAAGGAGATAAAGCATATTCCTTTTCGATAAATCAAAATTTTCCATCTTTAATGTCTTAGAGGAGATAGTTTGCTGCTCAATACACCATAATAATAAAAAAGCCAGTTATAGTGTCAGGGTTGGAAGCAACAACAGTCATACTATTACGATAATTTCTTAAGCTATTTGGCCTAACTCCAATAGAATCATCCCCTGGTTCAAACAATACTCTTATATTCCAATTTTTCAATATATGGTCATAATGAATATGAACAATTGACTTTGAAAATACAGACCTCTTTTAACCCTTTCAAAGCAAGTATATTAAAGTTAAATAAATGGATAAAAGGAAGCGTTGCTATGAATAATTGAATGGTAATAATAGCGTGAACAAGATAAGCCAACTCTGTCTTCTTCTTATTGAAGTAGTGGTATACCAACAGTAATATTTAATGGCACTTTGGCAACTGAAGATATTCTTAATGTCATAGTACCTTTTTATGGTGTCTTCTATTAATAGAAGTTCCTTCCACCATATGCAGCTTGTGCTGTTTATAAAGTGAACATATATTTGCATGCACAAGAGCAATCAAGATCAAG
The DNA here is from genome assembly GCA_033807795.1 of Monosporozyma servazzii. Taxonomy (NCBI): domain Eukaryota; kingdom Fungi; phylum Ascomycota; class Saccharomycetes; order Saccharomycetales; family Saccharomycetaceae; genus Monosporozyma; species Monosporozyma servazzii. The sequence goes on along the minus strand of CP138603.1, from coordinate 520,994 downwards.
TTACCATTTCCAGATCTTGTAGGAAATTCATGCAAAAAATCAAAATGTTTTGATAGATTAACGCAAAAAAGAGCGGCATCTTTGTATGCAAACTGTCTCCAATCCTAAAACGGTATGCTTTGCAGATCATATTATAAACTGCATCTATACTCTAAAAAAAAAATAGTCATTTTCTATATATAGAAATATATGTTGTTACTTATTGTGCAATACTTTCGTTATACATTTGTTCACTGAGAACTTCTAACTCAGAAATGGTCACTGTCTCCATTGATGGTTCACCGGTTTCCATGTCAACATCGGCGAGACATTCAAACGCAATATCGTCTTTGGTCAAGTTGAGTAACTGCTGTTCTAATTCCAATGCAAGACTTCGAACCACAGTTTCATTACCTTGAGAAATGAACCATGCCACAAGATCATCCAACAAACACTTATTATATACATAATAGACGTCATGGAATCTAAACAATTCATGTACTGCTAGCAAATTTCTAATCACAAGTCTCTGACCACCTTTTAATATTTGAAATGTGCTTTCCCATGCCTTTTTGGATAACTCATAATTCCTATGTAATGGGAAACATAAAGATCTTTTGATCCCAGCTACAATAGCAGTTTTAATTATAGATTCAGGTTGTTTCTTTTCACCCTCCATTGGAGCAGATGTAACCTCCTTCATTAGTACTTCATTTCCATTCTCATCTTTTGGTTCTTCCTTAGCAGATTCAGGTAAAATCAGTTGTTGATCTAAACCTGCAATTTGGGGAGTTAATTTTCCAATCGTCCAAACACTTTCACTTGTATGATCACCCTCATTTTCAATATTTTCAAAATTAAAACTGAACAACACATTCAGTATAGTGATATAATTCAATTTGATAGTTTCTGGAGCCAGCATATATTCTTTACGTGGCAAATTGTCGGCCATTTGTTTATGTTCTGTTTCAGTAAATTCCAGGGGCATTATATCGTTTGCTTTTTCAGGACTTTGTTGATTCACCCAATCCTGGTAGTTTTGAACAAATTTTGGTGTAAATGCAAGAATGTTTTTGATTCTATTGATATCTAAATCTTCCTCAGTACCATATTTGTACGTAATATACTCAGATGCAAAATATTCGTCATCAAATCCATTGTTTTCTTTTTGGATTCTTTGTTTAGTTCTGTCAATAGCATTTGTGTGCTCTGGATCATTTAAGTCATTGATATCATTACCATTCGAGACAGAAACACCAATCAATCCAAGATAATTACTATTGAACCCATACTTAAATGATTGACTCAAAAGTTCGTCGTGCTCAGTTTCTTCCACTTGTTCGATTTCCCAATCAAAATCTTCACCTAATTTAGCAATATCCTCAATCTTCTCCCTGTTATCACCACTGCTCACTTCTTCAATTAATGAACCTTGAGGTTTCTTATCCTCGATAGAATCACCAATATTTATACGGGCTAGTAATTTAGTATGAAGATCCAAATCAGCAAATACTTCACCCTTGTTTGCCTTTGGTGCTTTTATTAAAATTTTACTCTCACCCGGAATAAAATTTGCAGTCGCCCTTTCATCATCGACAAGGTTATGATCAAATCTTAGTCTTAGATAATATGGAGATAAATGGAAGATTGATACGTTTTCATTAATATTCACCTCGACACCGCTTGATGAGAACCTAACATTATTAATAGTAATCTTAATATTTAGAAATTCATCATCTTGTTCAATATCAAATCTTGGTGTAATCATTGCAGTAAATGTATATTGTTGTAGTACTATCTCTATATTTTTTTTATTGGAAAGTGCATCTCATCTCATCTCATCTCATCCTCATCTCATTTTCAAATTTTTATTTTCATTTTTAAGTGGTAACTTGATTTTCTTCCTACATTATAAAAAAAGTACTTTTCAACGAGGGGTCAATAGAGCAATCTCAATTAATAAAGTGACAACATATGGAAAGAGCCGTATAGTACTAGGATTATTGAATGTAAAATTAGATTAGTCTGTGTGCTTATCATCAGCTTACAGAACTATAATTACAATCAATTTTGCCTTTTAAATGCTATGCTTTTTTTTCTAGAATTATTATTGAAACAAAATCAATTCAAAATCAGTGTCAGCATTGAGTAATTAGGTTGTAATTATGAAATATAATATACTGAAAGTAGATACGACCTTTTTATGATAGTTAGCTTTGAGGATCACTTGAATTTAATACCGAATCATATAGTTTGTTATCTGTTTCAATGCCAATACCATATCGATGTAATTTGAATTTTCTGTACCTGTAATTTTAGTGATGACCTGAAGTACTTGCTTTGCATTCTCGCACTTCTACCTGTCACAGTTAGGTGCATTAAATTTGAATTGATCAAAATATTGAAAAGAGCGTTTCTAGCTGTTTTTCCATTTTAGCTGAAAAAATCACTTAAATCACATCCAGGATCTTATCAAGATGATGCCATGCACTCTGAATATACAAATTTTTGATATTATAACTTCGGGACTAATTCACTAACATGACCAACTGCGTCCATTCTAATAGAATAGGTAATATTAATGGGATAAATTTTTGATAAAGAACGCCAAATCAATTCCATTTGAAGTATTTAAGCTTTTATTAACCGCTCTTTGTTAATTTTATCCTCATAGTATATGTGGTTCCTTTAGAATGAAAGCCATTACTGTTATACTACTACTCACATACCACCAGCAAGTCTGAAGATAATTTGTTTTTTGAAATTGAGGATCAAAACTAACGTTATACAATGAAACGAAATAAAAATATGACAGTAAAAAGTGAATAATGTGATGTAATCCCAGAGTAAAACAAATCCAAAATCAATATATCGATACCTATTACCACACTCTCACATATGGAGATATAATCATTATACTACATATAAAATGAAGAATAACCTTTACAATAACATTCAACTATCCCTAATGTTGTTCATAATTGATGCTGTTTTTTTTTTTTATTAGTCTAGGTAATATATAGCATAATATGGACATCATTTCATTTTTCATATCTAAGGATACAAAAGACGTTGAGTTGAATTGTAACTTTCTTTTGCGATAGTGTAGTGCCCAGTATGTAAACATCCTAGTTTTTGAGTAATACGAGGAAGGATTTACTGAGGGTCGATTAGATTAATCTATCTAAAGAGTCTTGTGGCTTCAACATGTGTGTTACTACATACAGGCTAGTTTGGTAATTTGACTAGCATAAGTAGCTTTCAAAATCATTTATTTCATATGCCAATAAATTGGCGTAGATAGTAGATTGATATAGACGTATGAATAGAAGAAATACGTAAAGAAATGATACCAGCAAAAGTGTTGAATATCTTGAATTTCAAAATAAATTGGAAAAGAATGACTGAATCTTTATAACTTATCTGGTCTAGTGCCAGGTCTAAGATCATTGTTTTGAATGATATTATTTCGTTCATCCACAAATACAGGATATACATTTTGATATATTTGATTTGGAGATGGTGATGGGTGAACAAAAAAAGAAGGGTTCCACATCATCATCCTGTCAGGCTGACTGTATGAGGTTGAGTCTTCATGCATAATGTTACGTTGAAATTGCTGGATTGGTAGGTATGGGCTTCTTGCTGGTACCCATGATCCACCCCCTCCAGCTGAAAATGCTTGCTGGTGTTGTTGGAGTTCGGAATTCAAATGAAAATTAGTATTAGAAGCATAATATAGGCCATCATATGGCTGAGATATTTCGTAATTATTTGCATGTACCATACTAGTGGAGGAAAATGGGGTATCATTATGTTGATTAGTCAGAGTAGTACTACGATATGGTGGTAGTACTGGTCTCATTTCCGGATTTATAGGAGTTAAAGATGGGCCTGGACGCATTCTTGGCAGACTGAACATCACATTGCGATGATTAACATTCGAATTAACCCCATAAGAAGAATTGCTATGTATTATTGGCATGCGTACCGGTATATCTTTGGAGGGAATATGACTTTGATATGGATTTGAAACTAATAAATGACTTGCATTTCTAGTTAAGCTTGGTAGGAGTGGAGAATGTGGAGACGGATTTATTGCCGTTCCAGCTATGCTGGTTGAATGCAAGTGTTGATTGTCATGTAATTGAGGTTGTAAGGGGTTTAACAAAAATGGTATAGCAGGTTCTTTATTTAAATAACTGGCGTCTTGGAATTTACTAGTTTTTCTGACAAGATATTGATTTTTTTCATTATTCTGATTAACTTCGTTTGAAAAGTTGGTAGTGTTAGGAAAAGGGTTAGGTGACGAATAAGCTGAAGAATGTGACAGCTGGCCACCAAGAAATGAACGTTGGTAATCCTTTAATGACAAAGTGGCTGTTGTGGCTGTCTCTTTCGATTTTTTCTTCTTCGAACTAAAAGATGCCTCTTTTTTAAAATGGATGCGAGAACGTGAGTATGGTTTCATTCTGTAAGAACTCGTTGACAACCCGGTACCTGTTCTGTTGTCATTTTTGCTATAGACTAAATTTAGAGATGTTGCTTTAAGATCAGCCATATTTTCTTCACGATGTGCATGCCATTCCTCACATTGTTTAGGAAATTCTGAACCAAACATCGGAACAAGTAAGTACCGTATTGGAAATGCAAAAGTAATGCATAGATAGCGGGCCAGTTCAGTAGGAAGCCAGGTACCTTGAATATGGATATAACCACCTCTAACCTTTTGAATAAATGGAAGTTTTTCGATATCACAGAGAATCTCAGGGTCGATATGTTTGTTATGAATCAAATAGTCTCTATACTGATTCCAGAAGTTTTTTCTAATAGAGTGATGAATCTTATCCCAATGAAATTCTACATATTTGGATGGCAGTTTATTACAATTATCCGTATTGCCAGTAGACTTGGCATACTTACTACTATTGTCCTTAGCATTACTACATCTTCTTTTAATATTGTGAGAGAAACGAGACGGCAGATTTGGGAATAAATCATCTAATACCATTTGGAATTCAATCTCACAAATATCCTGGTGAGTATGGTCGGTTTGTTTATTCAATCTACCGATATTACTTAACCCGTACATAGTATCTTGATAAAGTTTCCAAATACCTGTTATGAAGACAAAGTTTTTATCAGGGGACCAAATGACAGAATTATTCCTATTGAAAATGTGATATTGATTATGTTCAAAGTGAAGATCATTTTCCTTCTTGAAAATCTGATTTTGGACAATTGAATATTCACTGCCATCATTGAGCAAAGTATTATCAATTAAAATGTTGTTGTGTTGTTTGCTGCTCTCATTTGTGGTGATATTGATATCAAAAATTTGCGGATATAAAGTGGAGTTGAGGGAAAGTTTCTCTAGGACACTACTTGAAAGTTTTAAAGCTGATTGATTTATCTTATCTGTTGACATTTCGGAATTATTTGAAAGGATGTTGAAGTCTGGGAATGAGTACATAAGGCCATATAATGGATTCTTTGACTTCTTCTTTGCTTTTCTTTCTACTTTATCTTTATACCTGTCCCTTGTACTTTCACTGGTTCTAATGGATGATCGAGTTTTAATACTATCAGAAAATATTAGTGTATGGAGCTCAGCAAGTTTATCAACCAGGTTTGATTTATATTCAACTCTTTTAATTGCAATGTTAAGGCCATTATTATTGAAATTGTCACGCTCTTTATTGGTATCTGCAAATACCAAACTAAACAATATACGTTGATAATCATCAAGAGGATTCGAGGTTAGTTTAATCTGATCTAATGGGAGAGTAAAAAATGCGCATTTCTCATCTTTGTTGACGATACTGCCGTTTGATGAACTGTTTGTTTTGTAATTATATGGAGCCATATTGCTAGCTCTAAAATTTTGAATCGATTTAATTATTATTGATTGCTTAGCAAATGAAAGTTTTCCAATAAATATGAATTGAATATACAAAATAATTGATATATGTCTGTGCGAAATATTGATTTTTTTATTTTATTTATTACACTGGTCAAAAAACAGATTTTAGCCTGTGAAGATATTACTATTTTATTGACAATCAATGCTCAACTGTATTCAATTATGCTCTGTTCACCTATTGGTGTCTTAAAAGTGTCTTACGTTTTTTTGTTTGTAAGTCGAAAAAACACAGTATAGAGGATATCTTCGCTAAGTTTGTTTTTCAGCAACGTTTGTTTTAAAGATCAGAAAGATTATTTATCCCGATGGATGAGAAGTTAAAATCTTATATTTGATATGTGGATAAAATGTGTCTCCCCGAGTGATTTTCTTTTGGATATTATATGATTTAAAATGTTTGGAGAATTTTAATCAGTTAAAACAAGAAAGGGCAATCTTACTATGCAAATGGAATAAAATTAATATGTGAATAATAAAAGAAGTTCTTTTTATTAGCTAGCAATAATGGATAGTACTGATTTTGATTATTTGTACGAGAAATGCTTAACAAAAATTTTCTTTATAAATGATAATATGAATAAATTGAACTTTTTAATCTCATATACATAGGGAAATATAAAATATACTTTGGAGAGGAAAGGCCTTTTAAATAGAAGCACAATAAGAAAGCAAGAGTATTTAAAAGAAAAATAAAAATATTTCACATATCGAATATATCAATTCCTTGTTCAAAATTGATTTTTTAATTCTCCGAAGGACTGTAATATCCTGTCAAAATACGAATACACTTTTACCGTTCAAAAATTAACTAACAAAACAAAGCAAAAATGATTATGATGTTTTGAGATATAAACGGTGTGACTTTGTTTAATTGTTTAGTTTCATTCTTAAAGAATGACTTAAGTGTGTTATGAACTTCGAAAAGGGGCGTAGGAATACTAATGTTAATCAATGTTGTATGGTATAATGTGAACAATACAGTCCAAGTTGAATCGACGGTGAACTTTCTATCAATAAAAAAAAAGGTATTTCCGAAACAATAAATTCAGTAAGGATAATATTTTAATTGAAAGCATGGATCTAGAAGGGAAGAAGTTTTTGTCATTTTTTACTCCTTGCAATAGACTTTTCGTGTCGAGCTTGAATGAGACAATTGAAATATGAAATAACGGTGTCATGCAAGATGAGATTGAATTGTTTTGAAGAAAAAACTACAGGATAAAATATTCAAATTATGTAAGAAAGATTGGATAATGGGTATACTATTCAAGACTTAATCGGAGCTATCACTGTGATTTTATGCTTCAATTGTTATTCCGTAAATTATAACAGATCATATATTGATAATAGATCCATTGGTTGGAGCTATTTGAATATGCAGTAAAGTATAATAATAAAAAAAACGGCCAATTGACATAGAATTGAGTCAATTTGTTATCCCCGAACCGGTAGTAACGGTGATCTATAGGATATTCTGCAAGGAATTGGTGAAATTGGTAAAATATTCAAATCAATTGTATTGCCACTGCAAACGATTCAGAAAATTATGTAGCAAAAACTGTGCTCTTTTGTCAAATTTTATGATACGTCTACTTAATTCGCTAATATTCACAGTGTATCACTATTTGACACGCAATTGCCTTTGAGGGTACCAAATGTTCCCAATGGAGAAAAAGTAGAAAAAGAAAAATGTTTGAGGCTGATCTACAGTTGCTGCCTTGTTTAATGGAGTTAAGAATACAATATATATGGCTTGATAGGAAAATCCTTATTCAGCTGCTTTGGGTAATCATCCTATTATTTGAAACATTTAGACAAAGAGAATGTGAAAATAAAAGAGAGAGAGAGGGAAGGAATAAAAGAGGAATTGTAACATAGCCTACGTTTCGGCAATAGTAATAGAAGAAATTATATGAAGCTTTGTGTCTATTTTTTTTTTCCTTTTTCCTTCTTTTATCTCCTCCGATACTTCAGAAAATCTTCATTGTAGCAACACACCATTTTGATCTTGAAAGGGGAGGGATAAGAAAGGTAATTTTTACTGCTCTATTTACCTATCACCGAAATATCCTTAATTGTATAGTTTACATATTCAATCTAGCATTTAGATCTAAACTCAAACTATACCAAACATGCTAATGCACGATGCGGAGAAATAAATAATACTAATAATAAGATTTGAGAGGGGCAGTGGTATGCGGGAGAGTTAATCTTACTAGAGTGCATCAATTGATTATTGTTATCTGCAACTATTATCTTGTGTGAAAACAATTGAATTATCTTGACCGTTTCCAATCTTGCATAATGAAATTGAGAAAATATCTTAGAAATACAGGTGAAAATCCTCCTGATCTGAACAGTAAGACAAAAGAGGATACGTTTCTTCAGGCAAATAATCGGCAATGATGTGGAAAAGCTCGGGAGGCAAATATGAGAAAATCTTGGGAAAATCCTGAGAAAATCCTGAGAAAATCTTGAGAAAATCTGTAGATCTGAGGCTACCCCTCCTTTCCTTCCCGAGATAATAGAGTGTGCCGAAGTTTCTGTCCGGAAATATATATTGCCGGGCTCGCTCTGGTTTCTATTGGCATTTTGCAGAATACATTATCATATGAAAGGATAAACTGCAATGTGTGCCGTAGGTACCCATTGGTAACTCAATCATTTGTATGTAGATAATGTACACTGTGCAACTGCCATTTGTTGAATGGAAAAGTAACTGCTTCTATTTCTGGTATTTTTAGGAAGGGAAGTGGGAGCAAAGGAAAGAAAAAAAATGCTAAGCCATGGATATTCAAATCGGGTGACATATTACAGGTATATCCCTGTCTATAATCTTTTATTGAGATGCTATTCCCTCCTATCAATGACATTTCTTTTTTGTTAATAACAAAAATAAGTATTTGCGTTATGATGCAGTACCGGTGACTTTAAGCAAAGGGAATATAATTACGAGAGGGATCCTTAAATTGCAGAGTATTGAATTATTGCTTGAAGAAGCATTGGCTTTCTAACTTCACATAAGGTAAATGCATAAAAGAGGACTTTTCTTATCCTATTATTATCCTATTCTTATGCTCAAATTAACTCGTAGTTATTCCCAAAACAATTAGGTTTTTGGTGATACAGGTAATTTTACTAATGGGAGGGGTAAGTGAACAGGTCTGTTAGTTATTTAGGGAATGAATTCATGGTAAGGGTGTTTGAACGATTGAAATAGATAATAACTAGAGTGATGGCTAGTATAACCAAAGAGAATAGTATTAGATAGTTAGTACAAATATTGAAATGGTTGAACGCACAAAGTCCCTAAAATAATATCATGGAATCCATCCATTTTCATTAAGAGTGGATAATCTCCAAATATTGTTCTTGTTTTGTTTTTTAAATACCGTATATTGGATTGTTTCAATTACTACAGCGCTTAATATTTTTTGTTCATTTGTTTTTGATACCAAATATAACTTTCTTAATGGCATATATTAAAAGAACATTTGCTATTCTTGAGTCACTGTACCAAGATTAAAACTTATTTAGCTATATGTTTCTTTTATTTATTGTTTCTTTCATTTCTTTGGATTCATCAATCCGAATTTCAATTTTGTAATTTACTTTAATGAATTAAACTACTCAAGCCATATAACCCTTAACCTTTTTAAAAACTAAATACCCCAATAGCGAAAAGATTAGTTCAAACTGGTACATTCAAGATATTCTATAATCAACTCGATCTTGATAATATCAATTATCCTACGTTTATTTTCTCACGGCGAAACTAATTCACATTCATCTACTTCTAATAGTACAAACAACGATATCACAGTAGCGCAATTTAATCAATCTTTACTTCAAAAACTCAAACTATATTTGAAATTGAACCCAATTAGAGCCACCATAAGAGTAATTGTTGTGGGGACTATTCTGATACCTTTTATCGTTTTCGTTATCATGATTGTATCCCTTAATGGAGTTTTTGTGATAATTTATTTTTTAGGCTATGCAATCACTTTAACCCTATGTGCAGTTTTTATAGTCCCCCTCATTATGTTTTCTTTTGGGTGTGTTATTGGGGTGGTAGTCTTATTTATTTTCTTTGGCATAAGTGTATCAACTACTCGAAGCATACGATCGGCGACAGCTAATATTACATCAAAACTACTCAGTGAAATCAAGTTTAGAGCAGAAGGAAAAACACGAGATATTCCCATCATGAAGCATGATATTGATATGAAGAAGGGAACTGGATCTTCAACTTAGCGGTTGACTATATCAAGTCCTTGTTTTATGGCTCTTTAGCGGCACAGCATGATATTTTGTGCGGGTAAATATTTTGAGAATTGAATTTTTGAAATTGAATTTAAGAAAAAAAAGCGAAACAAGTGTTTTATGAAGTTTGAATTAAAATAAAGGCTGAATTATGTTGAATCAACTGCTAAGAAATTATTATATCTTTGATACAATTGCAAAAAGAGACAAGTTTAGCTACTACATTTAGCTAATTAGATATTTTTAGTTAATTATAATATTCTTCCTTTTGCTATTTTGAACAGAAATCCTTTTTTGATTGAATCAAAACTGGAACACAATTACTGCCAATTGAAATTCAACTATCACACCAAACTATTCATCCTTTATTAAGCTTTGCCTAAGATAAAATAGTAACTAATTCAAAATAAAAGATGAAACTAGTTGCCTTATTATTCGCCATGTTTTGGTGTCAAATTATGGCTTTTAATGTGGAAAATGCTAAATTAACGTACACTTTAAACAAAGAATCCAAGACTGTCAAGATAGATTCTTTTGAAGATAAATCACTACCAAAGCTTGTTGAATCGTTAACTGTGGATGATACTGTTAAATTTTCTTTTAAATTAAACAAATATCACTCCATTCCAGAGCAAATTGAATTACTTGTTGGTTTACCAGAAAGAGACTTAGAAATTCCAATCAAGCCAACTTTGAAGACTAAAGATGATTCTGTCTTTGCCAGTTTCAAATTATCGTTAAAGGATTTACCTCAATCTATTTTATACTTTGCCAACAAGGAAGAAAAACCAATAACAGGTACTGTTATTGTTGCATCCTCTGAAGTGGATATGAAAGAAAATGTTTTCAGTCAAGTGTTTAACTTAGAATTAAATCTAGAATCCTTCAACTTTGATTCCTTCCAAGAACCATTAAGATTTGAAGCTTTGCCAGAAATCCATTACCTTTTCGCATCTCCACCAAAGACCGTGACTCCATTATTGGCTCAACTGTTTGCCATCATTATCTTAGTTGCTGGTGCTGGTTTATTCTTAAGTTGGATTTCTACTGGTGTAACTAAATTTGATAATATCCCAAGAGGTTCTAATTTCCTTTATTTAATTGGTTTGATAGCCACTATCGTGGGGTTTGAATTTATTTTCTTTAACTACTACCTAGGTACCAGTATATTTGACACAATTAATGCCTCTATCGTTTTAGGTATATTTGGTTTAATCGTTGGTACTAAATATTTAAGAAATATTGGTAGCAACATTTAAAAATAAAGAATAAATAATTCAAGAATAAATATCGGCTATATATATATACATGTATGTCACTTTTTTCCTATCTGCTCATCTTATATATCATTAAAATTATTTAAGATCCATCTGAATCCAAATAACGACCTCTTTTGTGAATCCCATGAAGGTTTGTTTAAATCATTAGCTGCAACAATTTTCCCTTCAATCAACCCCATTGGAACAGCATTATATGTTCTTGAATCCAGAGAATGTGTTAAATTGTCTCCCGTAACCCAAACATGACCCATGGGTACTTTAATGAAAGTTGTTCCAGCATCAGTATCGTCTAGTGATGGATCTACAAGAATATAGTCACCAGGCATCCCCGTAATGCGTTTGCAAACTCTTTTTCGAGCATCGTTAGGTTTATGTAACACTATGCAATCTCCCATTCGACAATCTCTCCCATTTCTATACCATTTGGAGACATGTACATAATCATTATTCATATTTAATGTTGGTAGCATAGATTCCCCTCTGGTTTGCGTAAATTCATAATACCTTGAGTGGACTATGTGTAAAAGAGCCAAGCATTTAATTGTCGTGGTGACTCCACTGATCCAAGCGCTCCCCATTATTCCTTGAGCTTCTAGTTCATTGCCACTCTTTACTGCCTTTAAAAGATGTGGTATGCCCCATATCCATTACATCTAACAGTGATAGTCATGTAGTACATCCTAAAGGCGTTACCATATGAATTCACGTGCCCTATTCTAAGTATGGGCCGGGTGATATTATTTTGCTTCTTGGAAAAATTTTCAGTGTAAAATTCAATGAAAGCAGCTTTTAAAGATTTTAAAGATAGTGAATAGTAGTGATTGGAAGCATTGTAGTTTGAACAATTAGAGAAATCTACTGATTGCAATCAAATTAGCTACATAAGCAAGAGATTTATTAAAAATAAAAACCATCGTGTTTGTTTTGATTTTAAATTTTAATTCCTTTCTAAGAGCCAAAGCAAAAAACCAACAAATTATATCAATCAAAAAATGAGACCTCTAGTGCTTATGGGTCATGAACGTCCCTTAACTCAAGTTAAATATAACAAAGAAGGTGATCTATTATTTACCTGTTCCAAAGATAGTTCTGCTTCCATTTGGTATACCATTAACGGTGAAAGATTAGGGACCTTAGATGGTCATGCTGGTACCATTTGGTCCATCGATGTTGACCCATTAACCATGTACTGTGTTACTGGTAGTGCTGATTATAGTATTAAAATTTGGAACGTTAGTAACGGTGAAAACGTTTTCACTTATCAATCCCCTGTTCCAGTGAAGTGTGTTGAATTCTCTCCATGCGGTAACTACTTCCTTGCTATCTTAGATAGTGTTATGGGCTATCCAGGTTCTATTAATGTCTATAAGTTAGAAAGAGATTCTACCACTAAGGAAATTACAAACTTCATTGAAGAACCAATTCAGACCATAAATACTCAAGAAGGGCTTGTTACTGCTACTGTTGCCGGTTGGTCTACTAACGGTAAATTTATTATTGCCGGTCACAAGGATGGTAATATTAGTAAATATGATGTTGAAAACAATTATCAATTTGTTACTTCTTTCAAATTACACGAATCTAACATCAGTGATTTACAATTTTCCCCAGATAGAACATACTTTATTACTTCTTCAAGAGATTCCAATGCTCGTATAGTAGACGTTGCCTCATTCAAGGTCTTGAAGACTTACGAAACTGATTGTCCATTAAATACTGCTTCTATCACTCCATTAAAAGAATTTGTTGTTCTTGGTGGTGGTCAAAGTGCTAAAGATGTTACTACTACTAGTGCCTCTGAAGGTAAATTTGAAGCTAGATTCTATCATAAGATTTTTGAAGAAGAAATTGGTAGAGTTAAAGGTCATTTCGGTCCATTGAATACCATTGCTGTATCTCCAACTGGTACTTCTTATACCTCTGGTGGGGAAGATGGTCTTGTTCGTTTACATCATTTTGAAAAATCATATTTCGATTTCAAATATGACGTTGAAAAGGCTTTTGAAGCTAAAGAACATATGCAAGAAGCTAACTAATTGTCATTCTTAAAAAAAATACTAAAATCAAACAAGAACTTATAAATAAATAAATAATTTTAATGTTCAAGAAACATTTTTTAATCCATCCCATTTTATTGACGAAAATAATAAATACACTACAACCTCCACCTTCCAAGATTTACTCATTTATTCTGCACATATTACTCAATAGAAACTATAAACTAATTAGAATATAATTTATATACAAACATATGTAATAGAATCCACATTGTAAGATAGTTTAATCATTATTCAAGAAGATTAGAACATAATAATAAGTTGGAAAGTGAGTCTTGATTTTCTTTTTTTGTTTAAAAGATCAAAATAATGCTATTCATTAATGTCGTTGTGAGTATACTGTTATATACATTTTATATAGAGTAATTAAAAGTATACATTCACATAGTAAAGTGGGAGAAGTGAAATGGAAGGAATAAAAGCAGTTATCTTTTAGCGTTTTTTAATTTTTCCAATCTTTCAGCTTCTTTTCTAGCATCAGCAGCTGCTTGCTTTTGTCTTAAGATCTCAGCATCACTTTCCATTCTCTTCTTTGGATCACCGTCTTTCTTATTAGCTTTTGCCAGTTCTTTTTGTTTTTTCATATTTTTAGCTCTGGCTAAATCTCTTTGATTACCTCTTGCCATGTCGTGTTTTTGTTTCAATTGTCTTGATAATCTAACTTTGACAGCTTAATAAAGAGTGATTTAGTATATCAACGTGTCGATGTTTAAATATACGGGAAAAAAATAAATAATTAAATAAAAAAAACTCACGGCGTGGTGACAGATCTGGTTTCCATAGGTTACAAGGTCTTTACCCGAAAAGGTAATAAACAGATCATATTGTTGCCAGCTGTTAAGTTCAACTTCAATTAATGAGGAAAAAAGAATCGTGTAATTATTATTTTTTTTGTGTATATTGTAATGGGGGGTTATTTTACAAACTTATACAGAAATTAATTAATTGTATATATATATATTGCGTAAAAGTTAGTTTTTGGTAATTTAGTTATTTTAACGTTAGATGTCAAAACAGTAAATGGAATTGGGGAGATGTGATCAAAAGATATGGAATGAACCATACATAATTGTTTTTATAATCCTTTGACATAAGAATAGAAAATAAAGATTCGAAAGTACTTTTGTTCCGATATTAACGGTAAGACTTTTGGAATCTAGATCTAGCACCTTTACCACCGAATTTCTTTGGTTCAGGTCTTCTAGAATCAGCAATCAATAAGGTTCTGTCGTAAGAAGTGAAAGCTTTCTTTAATTCATTCTTGGATTGTTCATCAACGTATTTTTGATGATAAGCAACTAAACCCTTGGCAATAGCTTGTCTAATGGCATAAACTTGAGAAACATGACCACCACCAGTGACTCTAACTCTAATGTCAATGTTAGTGAATTTATCTAAACCAACTAATAATAATGGTTCGTAGACCTTGAATCTTAAGATTTCTGGTTCAACTAAAGTGATTGGAGAACCGTTAACCTTGATTAAACCCTTACCGGCCTTAACATGGGCAACGGCAGTAGCAGATTTCTTCTTACCAAAAGTCTGTTGTTATTAGCTCAATATAAAAAAGAGAATATTGTTAGTATTAAATGTTCATCTATTTGGCTATAGTTTTGGTATAGACGTGAAATTTCATCGCTAGTTTCTATTTTGGTGTAGGAGAAGAGAAAATTGACATACTTGGACACTTGGGACAGCAGACATTATTCAATTTATTTATCAATTCCTTAAATCCATAGGGAAAACTAGTTTAAACCAATTAATTATGTCTTGTTTTAACCATTCTGCTCACCATCCAAGAGCATGGGAAGTGTTCTCGGTAGGAATGCATTGGGGAAGGATTGTGGGTAAGGAAAGGCTAAGGCCGAAAGGATAGTAGCGAGAGTTCATGATGCCATGAGCCTAACCACAATACGATTAGGCAGAAAGCTCCAAGCTTGCAGTGCGGTAATCTCCCTCCTCTCTGTCTACGGTATCAGCAGTAAAACTCAGACGGAGACTTCGAGGACATAAGTCAGAGAAACATGGATTGACGCACAATTAAAGCGACGCAGAAAATTGTTGCCATTTTCCAGTGAAACAAATCCTACAACACCCATGTGGTGTCCAGATGTTCGAAAAAACCAGTCCTTACTTTTCAAACAAAAAACGGGGACGGACATCCGCACCTCCGCTGAAAAAGCCATTTGAGCTGATTTCCTGATTTGTGAGACTTTGATTTGGAACATCGGGAGACTCAAATTTTTGTGTGAGGATTCCCGAACTTGGTTTTGACTGCAACGCGTGCGACTGTAGGAAGTGAGTGAGAGCGGGAATCCAGTGAGCCTCTGCCTACCCCGTAGCCACGTCAGGGTCTCAGCTGGGTGTTCACACACTCACACTCTCACTGCCTACACGGACGGCCACTCTGTCTGGCCTGAATCTAAGCAGAAGTCCCGTTGGAATCTCAGCCCAGCAGCTGTGCCACTGTCGCACTCCACCTCCTGCTCCTCCTCCTTATCGTCTGGACAGTGGTGACAGTACCAACACTGCCAGTTTTACCCTCAATGGGTGCCTCATCATACCACTAGCTGCTAGACAAAATATACTTGAAAATATTCAGATTATGTTAAACTAATATATTATATATTATTTATAGAGGTAAAATTTTGTATTACAGTTAATATTTTATTTCATAACAGTAAAGCAGAAATTAAGTAAAAATGGGTATGTGAACTACATTATTTGGAAGCATTAATGAAATATATGATCAATATATGAATTACACGTTAAAGGAATAATATATCGTAAAGTGATTGAAACTTCACATTGATGGTATAGATTTATCCATAAATGACTACATTATATTTTATTAAACTAAATTCAAGATTGAATGACAAGTTACTAACAACTATTTATGGTTAATATGCATTTAAGTATTAACGTTAAACTCTTTTTAACATAGCTATCTCCAAGAATTTACCACTTTTGAAGAACCACTTCAGAAAGCACTGGCAAGAACGTGTCAAGGTCCATTTTGACCAAGCCGGTAAGAAGGCTTCTAGACGTCAAGCTAGAGCTTCTAAGGCTGCCAAGATTGCTCCAAGACCATTAGATTTATTAAGACCAGTTGTCAGAGCCCCAACTATCAGATATAACAGAAAGGTTAGAGCTGGTAGAGGTTTCACTTTCGGTGAAATCAAGGCTGCTGGTTTAACTCCAGCTTACGCTAGAACCATTGGTATTGCTGTTGATCACAGACGTCAAGATAAAAACCAAGAAACCTTTGAAACTAACGTCCAAAGATTAAAGGAATATCAATCTAAGATCATTGTTTTCCCAAGAAATGGTAAGGCTGTTGAAACTGAACAAGTTTTATCTACTTCTGCTGCTTTCCCAATTGTTCAAGCTTCTACTGAAATTGAAACTAGAGCCGTTGAAAAATCTGAACAATCTGCTTTCAGAACTTTAAGATTAGCTAGATCTGACAAGAAATACAAGGGTATTAGAGAAAAGAGAGCTAAGGATAAGGCTGAAGCTGAAGCTGAAAAGAAGAAATAGATTAACTATTATTATTATATTAATAAATATTTTATGTATCCTATTTTATTTACTCTTTTTTAAATTATAACCAACTCTTCATTAATATATCATAATAAATTGTTAGTATTTGAAAGTAATTACATTGTACTTAGTTATTCAAAGACTATGTAGTGCAATTGCAAGTAATTATTTCTCAGTAAAGAATGTCTTTACAAAGTAAGTGTTAGACCCATTTAATCATAGTAAAACAATTTAATTTTCCTATAAACATAATATAGGTGCAATCTTATATATATATCATATGTAGTACATTTATACTTGCAAAGAAATGTTTATTTTATAGGATATTTAAAAAGGTTAAAAAGAAATTAAATACAATTATATATTATTAATGTGTGTTTTTGTTTGTTTTTAAACTTGTTTAATCGAATAAACCGAAACCCATGTCATCATCGGATTCTTCCTTAGCTTCTTCTTCTTCTTCTTCAGCAGCGGCTTCACCAGAAGCGGCAGCGGCAGCACCACCAACAGAAGTTGGAGCAGCGGCACCAGCAGAGAAGTTAACTAATAATTCCTTTAAGTTTTGACCTTCTAAAGCCTTGGCGTAAATATCAGCCCAGATACCTTCAATTTCAATGTTGGCAGATTGGACTAAAGTAACTAATTTTTCAGAAGAAATTTCAACTTCGGAATCAGCTAAGATTAAAGCAGCGTAAGATAAAGCAGTTTCAGTGGACATCTTTGGTTGTTTAGTTTTGGTGGTGATAGAATAATCAATTTAAGCTTATAAAAATTAGCAGACTAGTTCCTTGGATACTTTTGAAAAAAATTGTGAATAAAAGTAATATTTAAAAATGATGTCTAACCAAAAATTTCCAAACTCACATAGAACACATTACGTCGCTAGGAAGTTTTAATTTATAAAAGATCGAATTTTTTTTTTTTGCAGAAATTTCAATTTTTTTTTTTTGAGCTGAACATTGCGTCTGTCACTGTACACGTACGAGGTCCCCCAATCAGTATGTATGGGTTGAGAATACCAGTGATAAATTCAGTGAGATAGTCAGCGGCTAAGTTTCATAAGAGTAGTATCATTAGACATTGCGATTCGTTATATTTTTATATATATATGAGCAGAAGAGAGGGAGATTATTTATTCTTGCCAGCTTTCCGTTGATCTTCCAAACTGAGTTTTATGGCCTGTTTGACCATGTCATCTTCAAGGTCATCAATATTGTTAAATCTGTTACTGCCATGAGGAGATGATGGGGTAGGAAGTTCACTGTTTGAGCTTTGTCTTGTGGAGTAGTCTGGATCCACTAGCTGGTTGCTAACATGGATGGCTTCTGCATTAGCGGCCCTCTTGGCTAATCTTTGACGTTCTTTCTTCAATTTAGTCTTCCAGTCAGGACGAATGTCATCGGATGTTATAACACTTATCTTTTTATCTACTGGTTTTAATGTATCATTATTCGATGTAGAGGATCTTGGGGAAACCTCCTCGGTTGTGTCCTTATTTTCCTCCTCTTCTTTCATTCGCATCTCTTTATATTCACTAGGTGATATACCACCAATACCAGTTCTACGTAACTTTGGTGATTTATATGTGATACTGAAATTTGACGTAGCACAATATGGGCAATTTGGTGGTTCAGATATTAATAGATTTGGATCCTTAATGGAATCATCGGAAACAGGTTTGGTTGGATCCACTTCCTCGTGTGGGAAATGTGGCTCGGCTCTCTTGATTTGAACAAAACACTCTGTACAAATCGGTTGTTGGCAACACTTAGAATAATTTAATGGGCCTGGGATGTAAAGAAAGCAAATTGGACATTCAGTACCATTCTTGTATAATGAATACTTCAAGTCATCACTTGGTAAGTACTTGTTTTTGGATTTTCCTAATCTTACATCCATCTTATCTTCAAGAAAAGTTTCATTAGCAGTTTCTTGCCAAATAAGTCGACTTCTATATAATCGTGCTTTGAAAATCTTAGAATGTTGTCGACGCTGTTCTTTCTTAGTTAACGTCTTATCAACTAGGTAATCAAAATTTGGTTTATTTAAATCGCCCAATGGTATATCCTCAAATTCCTCTATATTATCTTCAAATGATGCATGTAATGGTAATCCATCCACAATCTTAATAATTTCTTCACGAGACCATGATTCATCAAAATCTTGTAACGGCGTATAAAATGGTGCCAATTTCCTCTCAACTATTAGTCTTTTTACCATGACAATGTTATAGTCTAATTTATCAAATCCATAACATCCAAATGGTGCCAAAAATCCACCATCACAATTTTCATCATATTTTACAACAAGCCCTCTAGCTTGGATTTCTTTTGAATGTTCTCTTTCTTTGGTACTTTTCCTCTTTTGTTTATCATGATCCATCTTGTCAAACATTGAATGTGCCCGTTGCCTACTACTGTATGAGGACGTGGTATTACTATTCCCGTTTAACTGCCCATTTACTAATGAAGCTTGTCTAGATCTAGATTTATAGCCATCGTTATCATAGTCACCTGATGCGACACCAGGAGTTGAATTCCCAGAATCTAACTTTGTTGGAGTGTTACCCATTTTATTTTGAGGTCCTTGTGATTTGTTCTATTATTTTAAGACTTTTTCAGCTAACAATATAAAAAATTGTCGATAATCAATCCAAGTCAACTGATTACTTAGTGATATGTCTATTTGTTTCGAGTATCTTAAGTTACCTATTCGAGATTATAAAAAATATCCCCTATCAGCAATTCAATGTAAATAGGAAAACCAAAACGTATTAAGTTTTTCGAACAAAAAAGTAAGCAATATGTCAGTCAATATAACCACACTTTAGAGTACCTATAGTTTATTACTCTATGTATACAGTTTATATAGTTCTGTATTGTTATTACTTAACTTTAAAGTAAACTCCCCCACCTTAAAATAATTGAATATTTATTTTTTCAAATCAATTATTTTAGCATTTGAAAATTAAAGAAACATTCCGGTCTATAACGAAGTCCATAATTATAGACGACGCAAATTATGAAACAATAATGTTAGAATCTCATTACATTGTATTGGCAATTCACTAAATTATATATATATATTATTTACAACAGGTTATTTTTATATATGTATTGATGGAGGTTTTTACAGGATTTACAAAGGGGAAAGGAAATAAGAAATAAGCAGAATAACTCGAGAAAGTGTCATTTTGTCAAAAGTATCTTCTATAATATAAATTAACTATTTAGATATTATTTTAAATATTTTTAGGTCCTAGAGTTGAATGTTTCCACATCGTTTTTTTTACAATGGTATTAGACCGAGCAATCTTGAGTAAAGGTTTGTAGAAAAAATTAAATAATAGTAAAAGATCATGAGCTGAAACAGTCAAAATTTATCTAAAATATAAACAATTTATACAAAAGTGAAAGAAAGTAATAACTTCATCCAGAATCCATTCTGTGACCAATTGAAATATTCGTACTTATTATACAGTAATACAACGTTCCAGAGTATGTTATGCTAATTTTCAGATATTTTTGTTTCCATGATAAAACCACCTAGTACCCCATTACAAATGACTATAAACCTCAAAGCATTTTAACAAGAATTTACTAGTAGCAGTGTCATACTTTATCTGTTTAAAGTGTCTATTGATAATTCTTTTTTCAGTTGATTTATACCTTGGCCTGTAATACCACTGCACGTTAGAAATACAATTGATTCTGATCTCATAGTATCAGTTTTTCCAGCTGAACCAAAATCTTCTAAAGTTAAGTTTAGATTGGAAAGTATATTCTCTTTAACAACCTTTAATGTTTCTTCTAGATCGCCTTGTAATAAATCTATTTTATTGCACAGCACAATGACTTTACATTCATACCCTATTCTTCCCTCATCTCTCAATATTAGCTCTTTTAATTCATCAAATGATTCACCAAATCTCAATGGAAGACTGACATCAATACACCAAATAAGAATATCCGTTTTATCAAAATAATTATCCCAAAATGGTCTCAAAGTGGTTTGCCCACCAATATCCCATAAAGAAACATGTTTACCTGAGTCATCTAATGTGATTGACTGAATTTGAAACCCTACTGTAGGAGTGATCTTATTCTTCCTCTCTGTAAGCGGGAGTAAATGATTCACAACAGTCGATTTTCCTGAGTTATCTAAACCCAAAATAAGACATCGAATTTCTTGTTCTTTTAACTTTCGTTTTTTGATAATAGTCAAAAGACCCATCTTACATATTCTTAATTACTTTGTTTGAAGGTTATGTCTTTATTTATTAAAGTAAAGCAATTTCCTATTTAAAAGATGAGATTGAAAAATAATAATATTATTATATAAATAATTAATAAAATTTAATCTACAATCAGAAGAATACTAACATAAAGTAAATCCAAGACATTACATTAATGTCAAGGAGATAATGAGAAGATCTCTTGCAAATTATAGAAGATCTGATGTTCGCAGCAAACCACATGTTAAGGGTATAGTACATAAGAGACAACGAACGTTAGGCGAGTTCAAGATCCCTACGACGGCAATTTTGCCACTCCGTAAGAGAGATGGGATGAATGTGATACAGCATGATGACTCTCCTATTGTCTTGGATGAAGATGGAACTACTTTATATCAAGATGATATGGTGGAGGAAGGTAAAATGATTATAAGTTCTCAAGAAGATATAGAATATAATGAGGAAATACCTTATGAAGTTGAAGGCGATGAAAAAATATCTTATGAGATTGAAAGTAATGAAATTATATATTCTTCTGAACCCGTTCCCCTACTTCAAGAAGAAATACAAGATGATATTATAGAAATATTAGAGCTTGAGAATGATACGACACAAGACTATGAGATAATCGAAGGATCTCAAGGTGGTGATGGTGATATTATTGAAATATCAGAAGGTGTCACTGATGGAAACATTTCAAAAGAGAATCGTGTTATGGAATGTCCTATTTGTCATGTTGATATATCTAATTTAGAGCTATATGCTAGAGAAGCGCATTGTGAACAATGTCTTGATAAAAGTTTACCACAAAGGACATCACCAAAGAAAAGTTTATTGCAAAACTTGAAGAAGGTTCCAGAGGCAAATAAAAAGAAATCGATGAGTTTATTACAAACCCCGAAGAAAGTTCCAGAGGCAAATAAAGAGAAATCGATGAGTTTATTACAAACCCCGAAGAAAGTTACAAAGGGAATAAAGAAAGTGAGATCGATGAAAAAAAGACCACCATTACCATCAATAAAAATATTGACTTTCCATTCGGGATATAAAATTGTGGTTGATGGTTTCAATTTTGATTCGCATCCTGAAATAAATAAATATTTCTTGTCTCATTTCCATGCTGACCATTATATTGGTATTGGCAAGACATGGAATCAAGGTATAATTTATTGTTCTGAGATTACCAGTAAATTATTACAAGTTAAATTTAAGATTTCACCAGAGACGATTATTGAATTAGTTAATGATGAATGGGTAAAATTCACTGATTATATTGATGTTATGACGATGGATGCAAACCATTGTCCCGGTGCTAGTATATTTTTGTTTCGAGAGAAAAATGAGGAAGGTGAAGTGGTGAAGAGAATATTACATACGGGTGATTTCCGTGTCACAGAATCGTTATCATTAAAGATTGCGAGTCTATTGGATGGAGCTAAGATTGATCAAATATATTTGGATACTACATATTTGAACGATGGTAATTCGCATCCAACGCAAGCTGAAGTGATTGATAAGACAGCCAAATATATGAAATCATATTTCAAGGAAATAGATAGAAAACAATTGCACATGCATAAGAATGGTAACATTCTAGATAGATTGAAAGGACAGTGTGATGTGGTGAAAAGAAACATAATATTAGTTGGATCGTATTCTATTGGCAAAGAGAAATTGGCACAAGGTATTGCTAGAGAATTGAATGATGGTAATAAACGTATTTATATAAATGAGGGTAAAGATTTGCGACAATATTTTATGCCCGCCAATGGTAGATTATCTAATTTACACGAGGATATATTTGTTGATGTTCATATTGTGCCGTTGCGTATCTTAAAGGATGATACGAGGATCTGTGAGTATATACGGCAACACTACGATGGATTGACGTGGCTTGATGTAAATCTTGTTGGTATAATACCTACTGGATGGACGTTCTATGGAGTTTGGGGATATCGACGTCGAACGTATGCTGAGAAGGTTGAGATTGTTAAGGATACAGTTGGTAAACAACGGTATGGATCTCATATAGATGATTTGTGGTTTGATGAACAAGTGATTAGACGAGATAAGAAACGGTTGAAAGAGCGTGGTAAATTTGATATTTTCAATGTCCCATATTCTGAACATAGTAGTTTCCCTGAATTGATTCAATTTATGTGTGGGTTGATACGATGGGATGAGATAATCCCGACGGTGAATGTTGACAAACTGGACGATATGGTTGAGTGGTTTGACATAGTCAAGTCTGGATACGTAAATGATGTATAGATATGATTGAATGGTTGACATAGTCAAGTCTGGATACGTAAATGATGTATAGATATGATTGAATGGTTGACATAGTCAAGTCTGGATACGTAAATGATGTATAGATATGATTGAATGGTTGACATAGTCAAGTCTGGATACGTAAATGATGTATAGATATGATTGAATGGTTGACATAGTCAAGTCTGGATACGTAAATGATGTATAGATATGATTGAATGGTTGACATAGTCAAGTCTGGATACGTAAATGATGTATAGATATGATTGAATGGTTGACATAGTCAAGTCTGGATACGTAAATGATGTATAGATATGATTGAATGGTTGATATATCAATAAAGATGTATAGATATATCAATATAGATGTATAGATATATCAATATTAATAAATATGGATAATGAGTCTTTGGAATATATAAGCATGCTATAATTATATTATTAATCTATATTGTTGTAGTTACTGTCTAGATGTGGGTCCATATCTAGTTGATTTATGATATTATGTGGAATATCGATTTGGTTTGGGATCTGTCTCATGTTGTTGATTGGTTTGACGAATTTGTTGAATCTCATGATCAGGTTCGCTCTTTTCAGGTCGAATCTTTGAATGAGTCTTCTGTAGTAGAGCCCGCATGCGTTACAGAGGGATCTGTTGCCGTATGGGCCCAGTCTCCATTCCGGGGTGTTTGCCTCTTGGCATTGGAAGCATTTTTTTGTGGGGGAGGAAGAGGTTATGATATCTTTGATCGAGTTTGTGCGTGCCTTGACGTAGTTCTTCCTTATCTTTTTCGGTTTGGCGCCCTGTTTATCCGATTTGGTCCTTTTGTTGATTTTCTGTTGTTTCTTGATGTGGGGGGTAAAGTCCGCGGGGTGGATTGTGATTCCGCGGAGACGACGGCGGTTTGTTGTTGCGGTGGGTGCGTTATATACTGGGGGATGCTGTGGCTAGTTGGAGGCGCGGTGATTGCTCCTATGCTGTTGTGCATGTGCATGTGCGTGTGTTGTATGTGTAGTTGTTGAATGAGTTGTGTTGACTCGTTGACATTGTTGAGGTGGTTGAATTGGTTGTACTGATTGGTGTCGAATTGGCTGTAGTCAATCTGGTATATGTTGGTGAGCAAGTTATTGAAACTTGGCAGGACGTGTTTTCTCTGCTGGTTTATGTTCATGGCGGCGTGCTGTTGTTGAATATCGGTGTATTGGTGTTGGGGGTGTTGTTGTTGTTGCATTGTTGGGATGTAGTATAGTACAGAAGATGTGTTGTTACCGTGTGGCATATTTGCTTGAGTGTTTGTTTGTTTATTTACTTGTATATATATGATTATATGAGTGTAAAAGGTTAAAAGAGGGGAGATCGATAGAGGAGAATATAAAGATATTGCATGAGTATATATACCGTTGAGATTAACTACTCGTTGGTGGAATCTCGATGCGATCGCAGTTGCAACATTGTCGAGTCGTTATAATGAAATGTCGAAACTGTAGATGCGGAATCTGCACTTGGATGACTTCACGCCTACGTGTTGGTGATTGCTTGCAGCGGTTCCTGCCAGATTCTGCCAGATTCTGCCGAGAGAAACAGGGGAGGGCTGTTTGGAGTATTGTCTGCGGCATTGTCCGCGGCATTGTCTGCCCGTTTGGGAGCGGGTGAATCTCTCGAGCGCGGAAAAGAGGAGGCGTTGTTGTGTTGTTATCGCAGTGCGGTGTGCACTCAGCGCTGCAATGCTATAATGCTGCAATGCTGCAATCGCAACGGCGTGAGGGGCGGCGGCGGCGGCGGCGTGGCCCACAGTTTGTTGAGCCAAGACCTGCTGGCTCGAACGGGGAATTTCCGGTTTGGCGAGAGTTCCGGGATTCGCAGATTCCTCGGCTCCGCAGACAATGGCCGCGCGGCCCGGGAATTGCTGCTGCGATTGCAGCATTCTGCGTCTGCGATTGTTCTGCGATTGTTGCGATTGTTTGCGCTTGACAGCTTCCTGTGCGGAGATTCTCTGCCCGCCGCCTCAGATCTCGCAGCGTAGTATCAAACGCAGCTGAGTCCAGACCGCCCATTGCCTGATCGCCCCGTGTGCAGATCGCCACTTATCGGATTACTCATAATCTTGCAGTGCCATGTGTTGAGTGTGCTGAAACTATAACTACATCGAAACTATAATTACATCGAAACTATGATTACATCGAAACTATAATTACGTATTCGTATATTTACGTATTTACGTATCGGTATGTTTACACATTTCCTGTGCGAAATACACACAGACATTCGCATTGACGACATCACTGCACGACAAATCGTCATTCTGACTCCGTTCCTATCATTATATTGTATTGCACATTATTATATTACAAGTCATTATATTACAATTCTCAATTCTCAATTCTCAATTCTCCACTCGCTCAGAATAACCGGAGCAATTTCCCTCTCCGCGGTATTCCGCGGTATTCGGAGATAAAAATAGTGATTGCTTTTTCGGCATCGCCCCCGGTGTATGGGTGCCGTCACCTGATATCCACGTGACACATTCCCATCCCACTCTAACCATTACAACTTTGAAATACCATAAAACAGGGATCCCCCACCAATATATACTATACTATATTATACTCTATCACACTCAGCAATGCAAAAGAGGTCAAAACACACAATGACAAACAACAACTCCACCATCGATCAAGACTCTACAAAGTTCACTCCAAAATATAAACACAAATCGTTCTACAAAGACGAATGGCTACAAAGATGTAAAATTGAGAAATCTTCAATTAATACGTGTCTCGATAACAACCACGAAAAGGCTCTGCCCATACTGCTTCTAAACTACTTCGTCGTCTACGGGTACGAAGAAGCTGCCATCAAAATGGCCATGGAACTCAACATCATTGCAAACAACCAACAAATCGTACTCTTCAACAACCTATACATGATCAAACAAAGAAACAAAATCAAAAACTTCATCCTCACGGGACAAATCAACAACGCCATATCCCTCATCGATCAACTCTTCGGCCTCAACACTTTGAAAAATAACCATCTCTACTTCAACCTCATCCTACTCAACCTCATAGAAATGATAAGAAACAACACCTCGTACAACATATCTACCGTCATCCAATACACAAGAAAATACCTCGCTCCAAAGGCGTCCCAATCAAAACAGTACATGCAGGACCTACAATCCGTCATCTCGCTACTCATGCTCACCACTGCATCTTCCTCCTCGAACAAACCGTTGGATATCAAAAGTTTGCCTCGCAATCTACAAAACCTATATTCAATCAAATTAAGAAATAAACTCGCCCACTCAATCAACATGAAACTGTTGCAAATCATCAACGTGAACGTATCGAATCAACACACGTTCCCAAACTTGATCCTATCACAAAACGATTCCATCCTCTCCTCATCACCAAATAACAACACCTCCTTAAACAATCTTTTGAAAAACTATAAACAAGCAGATAATACCACTACCCCCACAAACAACCATTCAAACGATCAAAATGAAAACATCATCACCGATCACAACAAATACTGGCAAGAAACTAAAAAATATTTGAGTTTAAACACATATAATAATAATAATAATAATAATAACCAAGTCGCAGAGGGAACTTGCCCCTTTGAAGCCAAGCTGGTTCAAATCATGAAGTTGTGGATCTACTCAGAAAATGAACTACATTCAAAAGGTTACGGGATACCACGTGTAGAAGATAATTTAACACTTTAGCACATACACATATATACACACTCACAATATACGTATATACACACTCACAATATAAATGTAGAAGATAATTTAACTCTTTAGCACATATACACATATACACACACTCACAATATAAAATTACATCTTATCGTATTATTCGTTTCAATCTTCAAAAAACATAATTGAATCTTATCATATTTTGATGGCAACAACTCATTTCGATTATTATAAATTTCAACACTCTCACTTATACTAAATTCATTCAATCCATCATTAACCACAAATTCATTGTATAAATCAGAATCCTTAAATAAATGATACAATTTCATCCGAAGCAAATATAACGATCCACCAAATTCAACGCGTTTCTCTTCACAAAAATCTTCTGGTAAAAACTCAATATGATATTGAATCCGTTCACTCAACAAAGATTGTCCATCTCTAATCACATCACAGTCAACAAATATCTGCGATACATGAACAGGTTTGACACAAAATTTATCCCATGCTTCAAACTCTTCAATGATTATCCCATCAATCTCGTTCATATATTCTTTACTATGATACGTCGGATCATTAACAAGTATATTTTGTAATTTTAACCCCTCTGTAATAGAGCCAACATTCAATTCATTATACGTTTGCTTTTGAATAAAAATCATGTCTATACTAATATATAACTCGTTTAAAAATGCAATTATACCTACCAAAATTAGGTATAAGGTTATTCTACCACTTATCTTATCATGAATAAATTGATTTGTATATTGGTTGCCCTGTAAATAGTCTAATAGTTGTGATTCAAATCTCACTAATCGTTCCAGCATCCTTAACGTCTTAACAGTAGCAAAATGTGTTGATTCTCTTTTACCTTTTGGCTTGCTTTAAACTTATCAATTTTGTTGTTCACTCCCTCATATAATCTTACTACTATATATATTTAAAGTTGACATATCTTTTAAACGAGCATTGTAGCAAAATTGAAAAAATAAATAAAATAATAAAATAATAGAATAAATGATCGTAGTATTATTAAAAGCCTTTCCATACGCAATTAACGGAGAACATGATTACAAATCTTCAATACCACTCATCTTAATCAATTCACGTTCAACTAAAGATACCTATTCCTCAAAAATATATATATATGTTATTGTCAACTTGTTAGTAATTGTATTATAAAATCAGGTGCGGAAATGGTAAACTTTTATACATACCCATTTTCTAAATTTTTTATCTTTTAATTTCGCTTTAATTAACTTTCTAGTAATATGAATTTTCTTTTTATGTTTCTTCTTATGACTGATATGCTCCGATTGTTGACCTTGTGTTGTGAGTTTTCCAACGAGAGGTTGACCTTTTGCTTCATTGCCTTGTATTGTTTCTTTGATCGGTTGAGATTGGTTGTAGATTTGACTTTTTGCTTCATTGCCTTGTATTGTTTCTTTGATCGGTTGAGATTGGTTGTAGATTTGACTTTTTGCTTCATTGTTTTGCATTGTTTCTTTAATCGGTTGAGACTGGTTGTAGATTTGACTTTTTGCTTCATTGCCTTGTATTGTTTCTTTGATTGGTTGAGCTTTGACAATCGGGACGGGGTTACTGTTTAAAGATTCTTTTGGATAATCAAACTCATATGACTTGAAACAAGAATCCAAAATATTTGTGTTAGTTTCTGGTTTTAAGGTTGTAATACTAAGATCTTCTTGTCTTGGTTTATTACATATTTTGCTATCCAAACAAACGGTATGTGAATTAAGTATGGGTTGATCATATAAATTAACACTTGTTAAAATTTCTTTCTTTGTATTAGAGACAATGCTATCTCTCTCGATTGTTGATAATTTTCTTAGTTCTGGTGGTTTGATTAAGTTGGATACGGTACTTTCGACAACTTTCCTTGTCTGTAATTTATTATGGGGTAATATGGGAGTAAAAATATTATTATTATTCATAGACACTGGGGTACTTCCTATAATATTATCCTGAGCTTGGGTTACTTGTACTTGTCGTGTGCTGTTGACATTTTGGTAGCCAGTTTCTATTGGCATATTCCTATTTGGGGTCTGAAAAACGTTTTCTTTATGGGTCGAATTTGAGTAAAAGGTATCACTTCCTGCAAATGAACTATCGCCTAAATTTAAATTAACTGGTTCCCCAATTTGTGTTTCCAATAATGTTGTATTATTATCATCTGTCATGGAAATTCCTATCCTGTTATCCATATCACATGGAAGTTGATTGGCATACGGTTTTGTCGAGATCTGTGAAGCTAAAAGTGTGTTATCATTTAACACTTTTGCATTTTTCACAACAATATTGACCTGTGTAAACAAATTTACTAAGTTGTCAAAATCTTGTCTGTTCTCTAATGTCATTTGAAACCTCCTTTGTACTAATACGTTGTTAGATAATTTCAAATATTTGCAAGATATGGTAGGAGATTTTATCGAGAATTGAATGTGACTAACTCTTTTCAACTCTATATCTTGTTTAGATGCACTGAACTGCTCTAGAACATGTACATTGTTGCCCATAACAGTCATTATAAGTTGATTATCATAGTAACAAAGCTGAAACATAAATTTATCCCTAGTTGGGAAATGGAGCCATTTACGCATATCTAATTGAGACATCTGAGTTTCAACTCCATTTGTTATTGGAATATCTTTGGAATATTGTGAAAAAAACTTTATGGCATATGTGAGTGTTAATCCCATATCTGCTTTTGCTGTTACCTTCTTCACTTGTTGCCAAGTTGTGGTTACTTCTGGAGGTTAATTATTTTTTTTAGCCGCTGAACGTTTTCTGTTTTCCTAAAATTTGAAGAAGAAAAAAAAAACAAAAAAACATCAAGATTCGATGTTAAAACCACCATTTGCCTCTCTATTAATATGGCAGCAAATACCCATACACTCAGTCATCACATCACTGAAGTGAACATCAGAAAAAAAACAAGAGAATGGTGTACTTCTATGAATCACAACCAAATCCATATGGTGAAAGTTATCAATTGATTATGGGAAAGGATAAATTTGAAAATGATGCTTTGATTAAATGGGGGTATCAAGAATTGAACTATTTATGGTTTCATGCTGATAAATATTCCAGTGGACATGTCTATTTGAAGCTGAAAGCGAATCAAAAGTCAATTGATGAAGTTCCAGATGATATCATTAATGATTGCTTACAGTTATGTAAAGCCGAGTCCATCCAAGGGAATAAATTACCTGAATGTACCATCCTTATTACTCCATGGACTAATTTAAGAAAGAGTAAATTTATGAAGCCAGGCGAGGTATCATTCAAAACTACAAAGGGCTGCATGAGGAAAAAATGCTTTGTCAGAGACAGCAAGATTATTAACAGATTGGTCAAGACTAGGGTTGAACTTGGCACAGATATCCCAGAGGTCGAAGCATTTCTCAATAAAGCTAGAAAGACCAAAGATGGTGAATTCTTTATCAATTATATTCAAGAGAACCGGGAAAGATTACTTTTGGAAGAAAAAGAAAGGAAGCAAGTCAAAAAATTAGCCAAGCAAAAGAAGAAAGCAAATGAAGAAGAAGATTTTTATAACAGTAACAATCCTAATTCTGACTCTAATTGAATTGACTAGTGGCAATGTTCATTATTCACACTGCTATTATTTTCGAATGCTGCATATCACTTTCAGATAGTCGAGGTCACATGTCATTTTTGCACCAATTTTTGTTATTTTTTTCTCGAAATTTTTTTTAAAGAAAAATTTTGCGATGACTTGAATGAAAGTGTTATTAAGATTGTTATTGTTGTTGATCAATTGTTGAATTCAAGATCTAAACCAATCACGTCAGTAAATAAATAGGACATGTCTAAGAGATCTATTGATAGAGAAGAATCTGAACAAGATAGAATTGTTTCTGCCAGAACCACCGAGGGATCTGGTCCAAACCAATTCACTGATGATGTTGATATGGCTGATGATCAATTCAGCGGTGACGAAGACAGTGATGAAGAAATTATTGAACTAGACGATGAAGAAGAGATTGAACTAGATGGTGATGAAGATAAATTAACTGAGATGTCCTTAGAGAAGGCAGAAAACATAATGAAAAAAGATGAAGAAACTTCTGGGAAGCCAGGCCAAGAATTATATTTACCACATATGAGTCGTCCATTAGGACCAGATGAAGTTTTAGAAGCTGATCCAACAGTCTATGATATGTTACATAATGTGAACATGCCATGGCCATGTCTAACCTTGGATATCATTCCAGATAACCTGGGTTCTGAACGTAGAAATTACCCACAATCATTACTAATGACTACCGCCACTCAAGCTTCTAGAAAGAAAGAAAATGAATTAATGGTTTTGAGTTTAGCTCAATTAAACAAGACTCTAGTTAAGGACAACGATGATGAAGATGATGAAGATGAAGATAACGAAGATAACGATTCTGATCCTATTATTGAAAATGAAAACATTCCATTAAGAGATACTACCAACAGATTAAAGGTTTCTCCATTTGCCAACACCAATCAAGAAGTTTTGGCCGCTACTATGAGTGAAAATGGTGAGGTTTACATCTATGACCTTGCACCACAATCAAAAGCATTTTCTACTCCAGGTTACCAAATTCCAAAGGCTGCTAAGAAGCCAATTCACACCATCAAAAACCACGGTAATGTGGAAGGTTATGCTGTTGATTGGTCTCCATTAGTAAAGTCAGGTTCTTTGTTAACAGGTGACTGTTCTGGTTTAATTTATCACACACAAAGACACACCTCCAAATGGGTTACTGATAAGACTCCATTCAGTGTGGGAAACAACAAATCTATTGAAGATATTCAATGGTCTACTACTGAAAATACTGTCTTTGCCACTGCTGGTTGTGATGGTTTTGTTAGAATTTGGGATACAAGATCGAAGAAACATCAACCAGCTTTATCCGTCAAGGCTTCGAATACTGATGTTAATGTTATCAGTTGGTCTTCTAAATTAGGTTATTTATTGGCCAGTGGTGACGATAATGGTTCTTGGGGTGTATGGGATTTAAGACAATTTTCTCCAGATAATATCAACAACGTCCAACCAGTTGCTCAATATGATTTCCACAAGGGTGCTATTACCTCTATTAGTTTCAACCCATTAGATGAATCTATTATTGCTGTTGCATCTGAAGATAACACTGTCACGCTATGGGATTTATCTGTTGAAGCTGATGATGAAGAAATTAAACAGCAAGCTGCCGAAACTAAAGAATTAGAACAGATTCCACCACAATTATTATTTGTCCATTGGCAAAAGGATGTTAAGGATGTTAAGTGGCATAAGCAAATTCCAGGTTGTTTAGTGAGTACTGGTACTGATGGTTTGAACGTTTGGAAAACTATTAGTGTATAGGAAACATTACCTCGAAGAATCACATACAAAATAATGCCATTAAGGTTTATTAAATCAAATCCATTCATAACAAAATACTCTATTCCCTCTATAAGAAAAAAAATAAAACGATAAATATATAGTCAATATATAGAGATACTCATTAGTCATTGTAAATTATAATTATAATTAAAAGAGCTTAGAAACTGATATAGTCGACTTCTATGAGAACATGGATTTGACCACTCTAACATTTGGCACTACAAATGTCCTATCATTCAATTGGACAAGTTCCTCTCTATTCTGAGACACTTCCCATATTTTTTCAGCATGCTGATCAATCTTATCTAACTGTAAATCGTGTTCAGTCATTTCGGATCTGGATGAGATATTTTTAATAAACCCATTTCTATCCAATCTATCCACTAAGATGCCATTCCAACCTGCTCTTTCGGCAGCCAGCATATCTTTATTCAATTCATCACCAATATGCCAACAGCCCTGTAAAAATATCTCCTTAGTGGTTGAATCTGTTATAAAATCAGGATTTTTTTGCAAGACATCATTAACTGCATAATTAAAGATTTCAACATCAGGTTTAGAAATATCCAGATCATAGGAGAAATAAGTATATGGAGCAAAAAAATGGAAAATCCCTAAGCTTTTCAGTAAATCATAAACTGCTGGATCTGTATTACTTATTATGCCAACAATAACATCAGGATATTTTAATTTTATGGCTTTAATAAATTCAACAACATCAGGATACGCTGTATAAGCTTTGTTTGTCTTAAACCTCGCTAAGATCTCAAATATCATATCCTGAGATACGTGGTGTGGATGAAATAATTCCGTTATTAAGTATGACCACCATTGATCTGCTGTGATATTGGAGTGTTTTCCATAATTTGGGAATTTGGTAGTTAATCGCTTGAAGGTTGGTGTAAATTTTTTCACAAGTTCTCTAGAATCTTCATTGATATTGTATTTGAGAGCAATAGCTGCATATTGTTCCATAACAGGAATTGTAGAGCAATATAAAGTGTTGTATGCATCGAAAGTAATCAACTTGGGAGGTGGAAGCCTGTTGTTCTTCTGTGTCCACTCACTTATAGAAATGTTTTGGGAGAAGGTCATCTGAACACTGTATTTTGAGGTTTTGAGTAATGGATTTTTAAATAATAACCTATTCATAAAGTTTTTTTGATCCCATAAAGGTCTCTTTAGGACATGAAGATGTCGTTATCCTCATCCTTGTTATTATATATATATTCGGGGTGCCGTCTCACTTATTTCAAGAATTTACTATTAGTAGAATATATTAAAGAAAAACAGTCTGGAGTGGTTTAATAGAAACTTTAATGACTTTTCAAAAATGACGTGAATGAGATTATTAATATACAGTTCTTAATTAAAAATATTTATAGCTTTTATATCTGTATTGATCAATGTGGAGAGGTTCAATTTTTAAAGAAGGCTTCATTTTTAGCGAAACAGAATGCATCCGATATTTCGATTGCTTCGTAAGTACCTTGCAAACTAGTGACGACCCTATATTCGTAATCATAAATGTCGGTGACCTTATGAGTTTCAGCAACTTGGGGTCTTCTTTGGTCACGTATATTAGCAACATCTTCAGTTCTAACATAAGTTAAAGAGAATGGGGGAGTACCTTCAAAAGTGAAGACAACTTCTGCTTGATCACCTTCATGAATATCCTCTACGACGTGATTACCTTGAGAAACAGTCACAGATGGGATTTGATGGATTGTTAAACTTAATTTTTGATGTTCTTGCTCCATAGACGGTAAAGTAAAATTCACAACACATTGAGATATGGAGTCTTGAATAGAGTTGATAGAGATAATACCAGGTTCGGAAGCAATTCTAACAAATTGAGTTGAACGTTCTTGAGATTGTAATTCAACGCCATTGAAATCGTATCTGATATTGAAGGGTGGAACACCGTTCAGTTGATATGAAACATAATCGCCAACACAGTAATCGGTATCAGCATCTAATAGGTGGATCTTTGGAACATCTGTAATAGACACGTAAATAGAATTTTCGTGACTGTTGGCAAACTCGTTAGCACAACCATTGCCATCAATAATGCTTTCCATAGTTATAGCATGCTTACCTAATTTCAAGCCTTCATAAAGTCTATAGTAAGGGAAACTGTTAACATCAACATTATCTAATGTGATATGATCAGTTCTACTGGTACTCTCATGATAAATACTAAAAGTAATGGTAAATGGACCTTCACCTCTTAATTGTTTTAGCTTGATTGGCTCTAAGAAAGAACTCTTCTTTTCAGTTTGCATGTCAACATCAATTGAGCAAGTTCTTAAAGTTTTACCTTTATCAGCAAAGACAATTTGTGGAATAGAATTAACTGTTTGCTTAATAATAATTTCCTCGTTACTCGTATCAATGTATTTGAAATCCTCTTCGCCATAATTCGCATCATAAATTGATTTAATAGTGGCCACATATTCACCAGATTCCTTGTTTGGTAACTGTAGAGAGGCATATTTGGTAGTTATTTGCATTGTTTTAATGGAAGTTTGACCATGTGGTGACGTCAATTCGTAGGTTAAGACGAATGGTGGAGAACCAGATAAGGATAAATCAACTGACGTCTCGAAATTCTGGCAAACAGCATCTCTAGTGAAGACACTTTCAGCCAACTTGGAAATCTTAGAATTTGGATTTTCCTGGATTGAAAAATATGGTCTAGATAAGTAGGTTACCTTAAATTGGCTTTCAATATTCTCAATCTTACCACCACAGCTTGAATCATGCATTTCCTTTAATTTGTAAAGACCTTCTTTTCCAACAGGCAACACTTGTTTGTAATTGGAACTGAATTTAGTTTCATAGAAACCAAGATGGTTACCATTTAAATCTAGATGTTCATATTTAACAGAGAATGGAGCTTCACCAGTTAGTCTAATTGGAATTTCAGCCATCCCACCCTGTTTAATTTGACCTTCGTTGGCATTTTCAATAAAATTAAAAGATGCAGCTGGAACATCTCTTCTCACAGTAATTCTAGCATCTGGTTCACTTAAACTAACTATGCATTTAGAAGAATCCTTAACAGAAACTAAAGATAAAATGTAATCGCCACCAACAGCAAAATCTGGGGTTTCGATTAAATATTCATTGGACATAATCTTCTTTTTGGTGTAAGATTTTCTCTCATTGGAGGAGGTTTCAATGATATCATATTGTAAAGTAAACGGTGGTTCACCCTTAAATGTAATTGGAATCTTTGTGTTATCACCAAGACATAAACTCTTCAAATGATTTCTTGCTCTGATCATTGCACTAGGTTTCACTCTCATGGAAGTTTGGAAATTATAATTTTTGAGAGGAGTTAATGGGATTGGGTCAGTGAATATATCATTAGTTAAATGGTCAAATACAATTTCATAATTACCTTCGACAGCTGGTAAATACTTAAATTGATTTCTAGCACCATTGGAAGTCATTCTCTTTGTATCGTATAATTTCTTTTTTTCGTTATTTTTATCAAATTTATAAATTTTAACCATATAATGGAATGGGGGAATACCAGTGAAAGTTAAGTCAAAATCTAGACCGATTGGACCTACACATGAATCAGTGATAGCTGATGACATGACGTCTAGATGTGGTGGGATTGGTTTAGTGATCAAAACATTGGATTTTCCAATGATAGTGCCTGAACAGAAGTTAGAGTTTACCGAATTTAACTGATATGTTCCTGGTAATTCGGCAACAACTTCTTCAGATAATGAATTCATTTCAATGAATTTTTCACTGCGCTTACCGTTGGTATCAGTGAAAGATAAGCTAACTTTGAACGGGGTATCGTTTTCCCAGTTGTTGATATTTTCCAAGTTGATAACAATACTTTTCTTTGTTTGAGACTGTGGGTTGAATTTTTCATCTAAGGAAGCCTTTGGAATGTTATGGACTTTAAATGTTGAAATTAAATCATATTTAACTTTAATAGAATCATCTTCGATCTTTGTGAAATCGATGACATTACCTAGAGCATCAACAACTTTATCAATCCTATAGGAATAAACACCATCATTGGATGCCAAGCTATTCAGTTTAATATTGACTGGATAACTACGAGCCCATTTTAAGTCTTCGATATCACCCCTATTAAATAAAGTATGTGTCTTTTTTGTCGAAGATTGCAATGGTGATTCGAAATACTCAGGCTGTAAATTCTTATCATTAAATTCGTAAACTTGGTCATTTATTAATTTGGAGTAATATAACTTTAATGGTGGGATCCCATGCACTTCAAATGAAACTTCATCCATATCACCAATACATTTATCTAATTTGGTGTTTTGACTGTTTTTAACAATGGATGCGAGTGGACAATGTGGGAGAATTAAATGAGATTGATAAATTTTCAAATTCAATCCTTTCTTATCTGTGATTTTCTTCACTTGATAGAACCCGATATCATTTAATTTTAAATTCAAATAACGGATTGTATTTGAATCAATAAGTTCACCAGATTTTTTCCAGTGAGATGGTAAATCTGTAATAATTTCAAAATCTTTGGAAGTGAAATTTTTCAAAGACATGGCATTTGTGTATAAGTCTCTATATTCAAGTTGAATGGAACTGATAGATTCAGTAGAATTAATCTTAATTGGGATTTTGACAACATTCAAGTCTGATGGGTATATATTTGATGAGGTATCAATTGGTAAACAGTAAGATTCGTGTAATGGATTCAATAAAGCGGTATTTTCGGGTAAAATTTTAATCGTTAAAGCACCTTTGAAGTGGTCGGAAAAATCAATAATCCGGTGGTTTGTATTCACTGTGGAACCTGTCACAGTTAATTGTTTCGAATTAAAGATTTTGTTCCAAATGGAGATGAAAACTGAAATCCAAATGAAATGATCATGATCCATTAACAAGTAGATAGTGAATAAGTTGATCAATGCAATTTGGGCGAATGTCATAATGGAACCAAAATTTAATCTTGGGATATTAAAGCTCGGTAAAAAGAATAGAAACATAGAGTCCAAGAAAAAGTATTTAGTTAAAAATACAAATTTGGAATTCTTCATTAATAACATAGACATTGTGTTATCTGGTAAATTGAACTTCAATACTATCAAATCATAGATTTTGTAACATTGTAACGTGAAAAATAGGACAGCAACAAGCAAACGTTGCTTCGAGACATCTAATACATTTGGTGATATTAACGGAAGATCTGCTTTCGTATCTTTGTTTGGCTCTCCTCGTCTACCTTTGTCATTATATTTCTCCGAGTAGTGATCTCTTGTATGATCTTTCTTCTTCCCTGAAAGAGAAAAGATAGAACGATACTCATCATTTTGATTCTCTTTATTCAATTGGTCATGTTGAGAGAGTTTCTCTCTCACAGTAGATTCAGCGCTAATGCCAGCATCAAATCCTGTGGCAGTACTGGTGAATCTATCGTTGGTTGTACTTTGTTGATCATCTCCATTGTTATTCAGGTTTTTTTTAGTATTCAGTAAATTCTTGCGTTGATCCCTGGGGCTATCCATTAACCAATGTTTACCCCTTGGAGTATCATTAAATGCATTGAACCCTCTCTTCTCCATTTGTATGAGTTGCGGTTCTTGAGTCAATTGGATCTCTGTTGTGTGGCCAGATACTATTGAAGTATATATTCATTGCTTTAAATTTCATTCTTTAATATTTTTTTAGAAATTTGGAATTACCCAAAAATTTTAAACGCTTTATCGTTAGAAATTATTAAGTAGATCCATTGATTATTTGATTGATGTGAGAATGTTGAATAATCCTGTCAAGTATAGTTGAGATATACCCGTGACTGAGAGGGTTAAATGGATAGAGATGTTGTCAGATGTGGTGGCAAGTAAGATACCCGACTCTCCCAAGCTGAATAGCAGTGAACATGTACCAAATGAAAAAGAAATCATCCAAAACAACCAACAGAAATATGAAAAGTCTGAAATATCTTCTGAACCTCATTGGAAATCTATTGAACAAACACAGAATACGGAGACCCCTATTGAGAGTCCGGCTGGGACATTAATTGAGGATGTTCTCCAGAAAAACATTTCACTACCTACTGATAGACTTAGAGAAATACCAGCCAATAAGCACATCAGCCAGTCTATTGAACAACGTGCTGAATGGCGGATTGAAAGACCGACTGCGAAGAATGTGGAAATCACAATTGATAAGCATCATCAAAGTTTGGCTAGACAAGAGGCCGTGCAACCCATCGAAACACGTAATAGACGGTCTACACGGCAGTTACCTATTGAGCCTTAT
Source organism: Monosporozyma servazzii (assembly GCA_033807795.1). Classification (NCBI taxonomy): domain Eukaryota; kingdom Fungi; phylum Ascomycota; class Saccharomycetes; order Saccharomycetales; family Saccharomycetaceae; genus Monosporozyma; species Monosporozyma servazzii. The sequence goes on along the minus strand of CP138603.1, from coordinate 482,046 downwards.
GAGAATATAAGTCCCCAACCCTTGCATTTAAATGATCGTTCTATTCTAAATAATGACTCACATCCACTTTCCCAACATCAAATACCTTTAGCGTTTTGTCTGCAAACTAGACCTGTAAACCCAGTAGATAAAAATATAGCTGGCAAGCGAAAGTCGGAAGCTCGAACTTATAACAGAGTTTTGTGGGATATTCAATCTGATCTATTATTAAGATATTTGAAAGAAGTTAAAAATTTTGGTTGGCCAAAGATAGGAGAATATTTTGCCAGTAAATCTCTTAGCGTTGTCCAATATAGATGGAAAGTTCTCAAAAAAGGAAAACTAAAGGATTGTCATGCTATGACTACTGATATATATTCTATTAATATTGCAGCTATTTTAAGGGAACTAGGTATCGATAAGGAATTATCGGAGGAATGCATTGGTAAAGGCACCTCTGGCCTTGTAGTGCAAAATAAGGTAACTATGAATCATGTACCATGGGACTTACAAACTGATTTACTACTAAGATATTTAAAAGAGGTTAGAAACTTTACTTGGAAAGATATTTCGGAATATTTCATTGATAGAACTCCTGCCAGCTGCCAAACAAGATGGAACACTCTTAAACTTGGTTCCGAAAAAGAGTATCATGCTGTTCCCATGGAGATTTATTCCATTGACGTCAAAGCTATTCTAAAGAATATGGGTGTTACAAAGAAGCTACCAGATCCAAGTGATACAGTTGAGAATACAGATACTTCTGAAACAGTAAATAATAACGAAACTAACAATGGGAATGAGCAATTGCAACCAGTAGACAATTTAACTGCAAAAACTGACACCGTAAATGGTAGTGATAAAACGCTTGAATTAGTAGGTGAATCCAACATACAAAAACATTTGCCAATCGAGGAACCTTTTCAATTTGAGAGTCCAGTTGCTAGAGCTTTACCGTCAAATTTAATAAAAGCGAGAGGTAAACCAGTTCGTTCTCATACCAAGGAAATAATATCTGAAAATAGAGTTTCCAAGGAGCCATCAACTAAGGTAAGAACTTCAAGTAAGAGAAGAGACGTTGATGAGCTTATAAATAACTCGCCAAAAAAGAGGAAACCATCAAAGTATGAAGAAGCCGAAGACGAAGTATACGGTATTTTGGAAAAGCCAAATATTAAACAAGTACAGTTTGGATTAGACAAATTATTTCCAACTTGGTATGGGTCTGCGGTGTACTTTGAGAAAACTAAAAGAAAATTAGGTATTTACTCTTCCAAAGATCGTCATTCTACGTCATCAGATTACAATAAGGTCGATATATCACCCTCTAAATATAAAAAAACTAGCCATATGATGGATGTAGAGGACGAAAGCAACCATAAGCTGGGGAATATTGAAAATAGAAAGAATGATCATGAGAAAAGCAGTGATGATGATTCTAAAGAAAGAGAGGACGATTCTATATGGCTGGATACCTTATATGTGTGTGAATATTGTTTTAAATATACCACAAATCCAGAAAGCTTGAAGATGCACGTTTCTCTATGTAAATATAAGTTGAGAAAGCCGCCAGGGAAGATTAAGTATCGGTCACCCGAATATACCATAAGAAGAGTAAAGGGTTACAAAGAGAAATTGTTTTGTCAATGTCTTTGTCTTTTCACTAAATTGTTTCTAGACAACAAATCCATATATTTCAAAGTGGAGAATTATGATTTTTTTATACTTTATAAGACTGGTGGGCATAAACCAATGGCATTTTTCTCCAGAGATATCACCTCCTTCAATCAAAACAATCTAGCATGTATCTTAACATTGCCTCCATATCAAAGAAAAGGACTAGGATCTTTACTAATAGAGTTTTCATACAAACTGTCTCGTTCAGAAGGTTTGATATCAGGACCGGAATTACCCCTGTCACCCTTTGGACTTATTGGGTATATTAATCATTGGGGGAAAACCATTTGTTTCCATATTTTTGATGGAGAATTGAGCCATCTTCTCTCGGTTTCTATAAAAGATATATCTCTGGTAACAGGCTTCAGAATTGAAGATATCATAATGACATTAAACTACTTAGAATGTCTTGATGAGAAAACAGGTATCATTAACACTAATCAACTGTTTGTTTGGCTTCGATCGAGAAAAAAGAAAAATGAAGATTTTATGTTGAAAGATGAGTACCTTATGATCTCGGATTAATTTCATGAATAAATATAAGTTATATAGCCACAAACTATTTGATCACTATATTGGTGATTGTCTTAATTATAACTGTTTATCTCTTTTTGTTTGTTTGTGACACATTATCAGTCTCTTTTATCTTTGTTTTCAGATTTTTTTTTTTTTTGCATTTAAGTGATATTTCGGAAAAATTAGAGATTGGAAAGGCACTTTAACGATGAGATAAACATTTGAAAGGTAATTACAACAAGGCCCACTCGAAAAAAAAAACTATTCTACAAAGCCAAGCGAATTGACATCAAACTGGTGATGTTTAACAATGTTATAATGCCCCTGCTGCCTCCAGGGGAGCGACATCTAACGTGGGAATTAATTAAAGTATGGCTATACAGAGGCAGTTTATTTGTGTCCGTTTTATTATTGATCGGATTTTCTGCCGTTCTGCCCATTGATTCAATTGCACAGGCCTCTGTGTCTGATAATAATGCATTGAATACCTTTATTGTGGTAGGTGCCATTGTGTGTTTTTTCATAATTTGTATAGTTGTTATTGTCGGGAGAATGATTTATAGAAAGAGTTGCCTCATAGACATACCTAGAAGGTATTTACCAGTCACATCAGCCGATTTACCACATCGTGAAAGTAGAGAGTATATTTTACAAAACATGGATAGATCTAAAGAGATGGGACTTTTTTTTGAAAAGCCTAAGGATCCTGTGGTCCATGATGGATTGGAGCCACCGTTGAGATGTGATGTAAGGTCAAGTTATCATACGATACCCAGTGAGAATAACAATAATAATCATAATAATAATAATAAATCGATGAATAAGGTCTTTCCTGAGTTCCTGAATTACGAGACATGTATGAAAGTTGTCTCCAACAGAATCAAGTATCAAGGATATTTATTATCTGTGATCAATCTAGAACTAGAAACACAGGATACGTTTGGAGATATTATTACAAAGCAATTTATCACTGAGAGTGATGTAAATCAAATTCAAGTGGCTAAAGCCAAGAGATTTATCGATCTATATCAATATTTACAATATTCTGGAAAATCCATTAAACGAGAAGAGTTTATTGAATTTGTGGAACTTACAATCTATTTTGCAGATATCATTGCCACTTCTGATCAATCCGTGAGAGCAGATATCAATGCAGATACTTTGACACAACTTAATACTACGTCAAACCAGACTTTGAGATATCATAAGAATGGTATAACGGGCGTTAATACACCTATAACCAGTACCATTGATAATGAGGACAACAATAGTACTATTAGCAAAAGACGAAAGTGGAACGATTTCAAATTTAAACATACTGAAGACTATGATCATGGTGATGGAGATGCTGTTATTAAAAGGAAGAATAATAGCCATCCTTCTAACAATATTAATTACGAGATTGATGATGATGATGATGATAGTGACGGGCTCGACCCAGCAATTGGTGGTGCTCGGCATCCATCATATTATCCTTCACTAAGAGATACTCCTAGATATGATAGGCCTGTGTATAAACATTCTGGGACTGAGACTGATTTTGCAACAGATGTAGTAAGCTATTTCCCTTCTGGATCATCGCTGGTTAGAAGAAATAATAGTACTGGTTCAGTAGCTAAAAACGTCAATTCTAGTCATAAGTCCTCATTTTCGAGTGATCGAAACTCTCGTAGTCTAAATGAGATATCTAAGTCATCCGGTCTAAGTGACCGAGAAATCCATAAAAACATCAATAAAGACTCTGATAGATCTGATATTCCCATAACCAAAAGTATCAATAGTATGGACCATCATACTTAAACCTTTCGTCTCCACGCCATATATAAATTAGTCATCAACCCCTATTGCATTCTGATAAACTTAATATTCAAACACTTTTCAAATACACTGGCATTTGTAAAGAAGTCATTTGTACCAAATATACATACTTTTAAAACTATTTTACAACTATTTAATTTTTAATACATATAATAAATGCTTATTTGGCATATTTTATACACACTACTTGATGACCTTTTTCCTAAAAGGTTATCATTATAACTCCTTCACTTCCTTGACCCATTGCAATAATATATTTCTAGTTGGAACATGTGGAATGGCAGTTTCCATGCCACTATCTAATTTTTCAGCTAATTGTTTGTATTGAGCAGAATACTTTCTTAGTAAACTCTTTATGAAACTAACAGCAGTGGTATACTTCCATAATAAATCAAGTCTTTGCAACTCTTCAGGACTTACTTCTGTAGTTTCGGTGATTTCTGGAATTTCAATGATTTCTTCGGTAGAGAAACCTAAAGTAGTAACGGTGTCATTTACAATAATACATAATTTTTCAAAAACAGCTTCAAAATCTTCAAGATTAGGTTCAACAGATTCTTCGGCTTTAACTGATTTCAATTGAGAAGATAAAGTTCTAAAAACGGTATCAATACTAGTAACATCAGTTAAACCAAAAACCTTGCCACTCCAATCAAAGAAACAGAAATTGCAGATAGATTTTGTGCTCACTAAGCCAACGAATTTGAAAGCATCAACAATTAGGTACCCGTTTTGAGAGTTGACGTTCCAGTAAGATAGAACGGCTTGGATGATTGTTTCTTCTCTGACATCTTGTGGAATCTCTAATTTATCCCAAATAGTCTTCAGATCTTGATGTAAATCGTTGATATATTTGTTAGCATGAGATAAAGATCTACTACCACAATGGACCACACATTGAGTTAGCAAGAAGACGATAAACTTATTAAAATCTGCAATGCTATTGCTTAGCGGATCTTCGCCCTCGTTAAACTTAGCTATAATAGCTTCTAACTCAGCAATTTCTCTGCTATCGTTTTGTTTATGGACATAATCCAATATTTCTGAAACTATTGAGGCAAATGGGAATTTATCTTGCTTGAAAATCAAATCATTGGACTTAACATCTTCTTCAAGGATTTGGATCTTGTCGGTAACAAAAAATGACTGATAAATAGAAACTAGGATATCAGAGGAAAAATATGATGTGTCCATGTATTGTTTGAACTCTTCTGGTAAACTGGCATCAACTTCAGTAGGAGTAGAGGTTAATCTTAATTCTTTTCTGACTAGATTTTTGATGAAACCAATCTTTGGATTGTAATTAGAGGCACCAAATCTTTTAGAATCATTTTCCCACTCGTTCCATTTCCATGAGAAATTGAAATTACTCATTTGGATAGAGAACCAATCTAAAAATCTAAGTTTTAGTTCAAAATCTAAGTTGTCAACATTACTGTAGAAAAATCTAAATGCCCTACCAAATACTGGAGCAATAGCCTTTGGAGAATTTTGACAGATATCAACTAGTAATGTATAGAAATAGGCAAATGGTTGAGAGACTGATGGTAGTTTGAACACTAAACTTAAGATAGTCTCAATAACAATATCTTCGATCTTGAAGGTACTGGCTAAAGGATCTTGCTCATAAGTTTCGATCAAGTCAGCAATAGAAACCCCTTGTTCAGCAAAGAATTTTTCTTTGAAGAATAAATCTAGGGACATGACTTGTTTAGCGACTTCTCTTCTGTTAAATTCTAAACCTTCAACAACATCAATGAAAATATCTCTAAATAATTCACCAGCGTATGTAGTAGCAGGAACAACAGTCTCAAAATCACCAGTGGATTGCGGAAGGTAAACATGGAAAATGTAGTAAGGGGTTTTCCACATCCCGTCAACAGAGCCAGCATTTTGTGTGTTGTCAAAAAAGCTAAATGGTTTTAGATCTTCGCAGCTTGGTAACTTCAAAGCATCATTGAACCCTTGGTCACCATTTTGAGATTCAGGCAGAAGATGAGTCCAGTTCATGAATAACTGTTCCAATTGTTCCATATTATTGGCTAACATTTTCTTAACATTTGGTAAAACAACTTGTGGTAATTCAACAATTTGGTATGGAGTAGCGGCACTGTTGTATTCGTGTAATAAACTTATATCAGTGGAATGGACCTTGAAATTAGTTTCAATGTTGCTAACTAACTGGTCAACTTTACTTTGTAAGTCCGTATCAGATCTGTTCAGATAGAACAAATATGGGATATTCACAAGAGTGTTGGTGTAGATAGCTTCAGACAATGGATTTCTCTTTTCGGTATCTAAATGGTTTAATTCAATGGCAAGGTTGAATAATTGAGAATAGATGTTAATAATATCATCATTCAAAAGAATTGGTGAAAGTAAGGATAAAAACCTTAATAACAGCTTGATTTTGTTCCATGGACCGGTTTCATTCGATTCTAAGTTTAGCTCATTAACTTTCACAGTATTGTTACAAGTATTTTGTAATTCTTCAAAGAAGTAATTGATAATAGTTTTACCGGCAACTTCATTTTGAGCATTGACAGTAATGGTTAATAAAGCAATAGCTGGTTGTTTATGAGGTTGTTCAAGAACAACAGCCTTTAAAGTACTTAAAAGAGCGTTATTGAAATATTCTTCATGACCAAATTCGTTAATGATGGCTTCACCTAAAAACTTGATATCATCTTCGAACGCTTTCTTAGATTCACCAATTGTTGTAATATCAGGCATCATTTCCTTACATAATTGAACAACAGGAGGAATTCTTTGTTTCTTTTGGAAGCGAGGTCTGTGTTCTTGTTGATAATAATCATCATCATTAAAATCGTTTCTTCTTTTTCTCCCACTCATTTCGTATTAATATAGTCGATTAGTGGTGGTGTTTTCAATAAATATTTTAACTAAATACTTATTTGATTACTTAATGAATAATATGACCGATTTGCTTGAAATAAATTATATTGTAATTATACAATTACATGTTCATCCCAGTTATGGATCTTTTCAAATTTCATTTCATACTGAAAAAAATCAAAAAACCGGGTATCCCTTTTAGAGTCAGTTATGAGTATTAACATCAAAGTTAAATCGTAATGATGGTTCCAAAGCTCTTTTCATTAGTTTTACAGGAAGTTTCGGCCTAATATCTTTATAAGAGTAAGTAGAAGATAAAAGTAGCGTAATTTTATCGATTTTTCATTGGTATTTATCAATTTTTATATAAATATATTTACAGCGCATTTAATGTCCATTTTAAATCATTAATAGCACCCTCCTTCTCTTGAAGTTTGGTTTCTAATTCGGTGATCTTCTTGATTAAATCCAAGGATGAAGGTTTAGCATTATTTTCTTTCAAAAGAACTTGTTCTTCTGCAATAAAACGTTTCATCCTTTCTTCATTTAATGCTTGGATTAATTCCACCACTTTGGATGATTTTCTCCTCAACTCTTTTTCAAAATCAGTGTAGGAAATGGACGATGTAGATACAGTGGAAAATCTATTATTTCTTGATTTTGATTCGTTATCATCCTTCATCATGTTTATTCTTTCGTCTAATAGAGTTTCCCTTTTGATAGACTCAGCAAGTTCGCTAGATAGTAAGGTTAATTCATTCATCAATCTTTTATTTTCATCAAGAAGCCCTAATTGTTCCTTGGAGATTAGAATGTGTTTTGGCGCAGTATTAGTGATATCCTTGTAAGGGGAATAAAGTGTATTGTCAAATATAAATTCTTCGCCTTCTTTCTTCTCGTCTTTTGATTGTGTGTCCATCTTGTCTTCGGCTGGTTTGGATTCAGCAGGAGAATTTCTGTAGTCGAAAGTATCATCAACAGCAGAAATATGAGATTCATTCAAACTGACTTTATCACCAGTGTCTATTCCTGAAGTTGTTCTGGAGGCAGTTAATGTGGATGGCGAATTAGGAGTTTGGCTGAATGCTTCCTCATTCCTAGCTTGAGCCTTGGAAGATGTTAGAGAAGCAGTAGATGACGATTTTGTTGATGCTTTATAAATGGATATTCTTTCCGAAGCACGAGCAACAGAAATAACAGAATCTTTCTTTGGATCTCTCTTTGCGATATTATCAATAGATCTGGAGTTTTTATCCACATTTTCTTTGTAATCTAATGATGGGAATTCCTCTGCTGTTACAAAAGCCTTTGAATCAGTGTTATTGGCCAACTTGTAAATTTCTTGATCGTTAGGGTTTGGATATTTTACTGGAGAGATACTAAAAGAGGAAAATTGTGTCATCGTTGAATCTCTAACACTGTTCTCCTTCAAACTCAGAGATGATAATCCGTCCTGTAATAAACTTGAAGGTCTCAGATATGGTTCTTCGATATGAGGAGGAACAGTATCAGATGTACCTTTTGTTGAAAATGGGTTCGTTTCCTTCTTGATATCCTCCATAATTTCATCTTGTCCAACAGAATTATGAATTGGAGCCATCTCTTGTTCAATATTATTCAAGGTTCCCTCTTGTTCAGATTCATGGTGAATTGGACCTGAATTTAAATTATGTTTGATATCATTCATAATCTTCTCCTGTTCTAGTTCATCTTGTTTTGGTTTAGACAGTTGAATAATATTTAGCTTTGGCTTTTCGTAATTTACTGGTACGTTTTGTTCCACTTGTTTATTAGAGGTTTGTTTCCTTAAAGGAGATGCTGGGTGATCGTTCATTTCATTCGATGCTACATATGTAGTATTAGTGACAGCACTTGGTTGACTATTTGTGGACATAAACTCAGAAACATTGGTAGAAGCTGTATTTGAAGAATCATGAGATTGCAATTGAGGTGAAGAAATGTATTGAGATTCAAATTGTTGTTGTTGACTGTAAACGTTAGTACTTGGTTCTTTGTTTTCTTTTTCCATGTATGGATTGTTACTGTTAGGTTGTGGATTGTAGTTGAAGCTTTGTTCTTGCATTTGATTTTGAATTTGTGGTGGGCTTTGAATGTCAAATTGACCATTGCTTGGCATTCTTTCTGTTTGTTGGATTTGACCTTGAATACCGACGTGGTCATCACTTGACATTCTTCTCTGTTGAGTTGGAGGCATTTGATTTCTAAAATTATGCGTCGATTGTTGCAAGTTAGTATTTGGTCTTTGTTGCAATGACATTGTACGATATTGCGGTTCCATTTGTGGTTGTGGTTGATTCATGTTATTTTGATGTGGTCCATAATTCATAGCTTGCGGAGGTGGATTATTTATAGCTTGTTGCTGTAGGCTATTGAAACCAGGTGTCATGTTCTGTCGATTTGGGTTTGTGGTCAGCGACATGGCTCTAGGTTGGTTCATGTTGTTTTGAGGTGGCATCATTTGTTGTGTGTAACTCATTGGCGGCTTCCCCATCATTAGCGAATTAGTTCTTGGGTCACCTACAGTAGGCCTATTACTATTATTACCACTATTACTACCAATATTAGGCATGCTTGGATTTGGTACGTTCATACCACCATAAGGCATTCCATTTGGCTGTCTACCCACTTGTTGTTGTTGCATTAAGTACGGATTACCACCATTAAACCCACTTTGTAAAGACATTGCTCTTGGAGGCTGACGTTGCTCCATCATTATATTCCCATTATTGGTACCAGGTCCAGCGCTATTAGGGTTTGTGTTTTGATTATTGAAAGAAGTCAAAACGTTCTTCCTTTGATTATTCAAGTACTTTCTATATTCAGTGTTAGTCATGTTATTACTTTGTTTGGTGATTAAAGTTGGAACCAAAGGAGTGGTATCTTCAGAAACATTCAACTTATCACCATTCTTAAACCCAAATTTTTGGATATCATTGAATGTTATAGTTGAAGTATCCGGATCATCGATCAATACTTCCCCGTCTTCGTCATCATCACCACCTCCTCCTCCTCCTCCTCCTCCATTATTTCTCTTGGATTTATTACCAACTCCAAACCCATGATTCTTCGCTTTGAAGAAATTGGTAAAGGATTTCTGATTTAAGGAATATGTCTTCTTCTCTTGCTTCTGTTGAGTATTAACTCTATGTCTTTGCTGTTGTCTTTGTACGTATGAGTTGTTATTATTTTGATATTGTTGGTTCGCTTGCATATTCATATTCATGTTGTTATTCATTTGGTTATTAGTATGATATTGTTGTTGTTGGGGTGGGTATTGTTGGTTCATATTGTTGTTATTGAGTTTTTGAAAGCCTTGGGTAGAATATGGTCTCATTTGTTGTTGTTGTGGGGGAGCAAATTGTTGGGGATTATTTAAGTTATTGGGATGTGGTGGACCTTCGATCGGAGTTTCATGTGAAATGTCAATATTACCAATATCATCGCTTAAAAGATTACTTCTTGTATTGTATTGCATGGAATGATTATGAGGGAGTTGTCCCTGTTGTCCTTGTTGAAATGTATTCCCTTGTCTCATGAAATCCATTATTAGTTGCTTTTATTTTGAGGTTGAGATCTTTCTTAAAAGTTCCTGGCTATCACGATAATGGTCTAATTCACTTGTATCAATGTATATCTTAACACTTTAGCAGGTATATCTTGCACTATGAAATGAGGGATAGATGATGTTATTGGAGGGAATATTTCAATGTTTACATATAGAAATATTTTCCATATATTTCTTTTTCTTTTTTTTTTTTAATTTTCCATGAATCTTTAAAAATTCAATGTTTGATATATATGTATATTTTTGTATATATTGACAGTTTATATAAAATATTTTATGAGAGAATAGATGCGGTTCAATCAGACCTTTCTGGATCTTACGTTTTTAGATGGAGTGGCAGACGTAGAAGTGGAAGTAGAGACAGAAGTTGTGGTGGAATTTTCCTTTTCACGTTTTTCTTCGTTCTTGGAATCTTCGTTCTTGTCACTTGCATTCGAGTCATCCTTGAACAATTCGTCGTTGGACTTCAATTTGACAGATTTCAATTCTTCGATGAACCAAATGATAGCCAGCCAAAGCATTGCAGCGATGAAAAACAGAGCAATGAAATGGATATTACCATTTGTGGCGTAAATCAGCCATGCCAAAGTCACTAGCAATGCGACAAAGGAAACATGAGTAGCTATGATCAGTTGTGGAGTAGTACCTGGTTGGAATGCAGAGTTCCACAGACCTGTAAAGAAATCGGTCATTGTTGTTTGATATGGTGTTTTTCTATATTCTAGTGTATAATGTTCTACTTTGACAGAAGTGAAAGTTTGTTTTTTGCAGTTTATAATGGTTATTTTTTATTGTTTGAAAAATATTTCGAGCAAAGATAGATTAAAGGATGATAATATTTATAGTATTATATTATATTTTAATAGAGAGGGTGAAGATGTATTAATATATATATATAGACAGATAGATATATATGTGTGTGTGTGAAATCTTCCAGATGTTTGGAATATGTAGATGCAGGATTGAGTTCAAAAAAAGAACATGTAAATAGTAATTGGAAGAACTTTAGAATTTTAAAGTATGCTTAAAATTCGGAACCTAAAATGAAGGAACCAATAGTGGAGACTAAGATGGCGACACCATATTTCCAAGAGACTGGGTTAGCGACTAGACCCACGGCGGCACCTTTAGAAACACTTGAGGAAGTACCGTTGGTAGAAGTGCCTGAAACAGAAGAAGCGGCGACAGCACCGTTAGAGACTAAAGCAGAGTTAGTCTTTAGAGCAGAAGAAGCGGCGACAACACGGTTAGAAACTAAGGCAGAGTTGGTAATAGTAGCGTTTGAAGTAGAGTGACTGGACATTGTGAGTTTGTGTGGGTGTTTTGCGTGGATAGACTAAATCGATGGATTGTTGTTGTGTTTTCCATATTATACAACAGTAAGATTGAATTGACTTACAAAAAATATCTTGAGTAAATGATCTCCTTTATATAATAATTGCATATCTACACTTTTATTATACATGCTGGGTTTGCTGCTCAAATACATCATAGCAGGCTTGACTAAAATCATATATTAATTGTTGGTTTGTATCTTGCAACCACGAAAAGTTATCTTTAACATACTAACGAGGTTTACAGTTGTTTGTAGCCAAGAATGGCAAGCACAAAATATGTCCAAAAATAAAATTGTACATCTCCATGCATTTTTCTCTGCTGCCCTAACTTGCTGTCTAGGGTGTGTGGCGGGTGTGTGTTCCAAGCCCTATAAGGCCCTGTCTCCCATGAAGCCCAAGCCACCGTCACATCACACAGCGCCGCCAGCAATTTACCGTAAGCCCTCACTCTCTTCTCCGGGCTGCCCTCAACTGCTACACGCCCCGCGCGCAACGCAGCGTTCTCGACCAAACACCAAATGGAAGCAGAGTGTGTTTTCCGTGCGCGAAAATCCAATTACTTCTCCTAAAAGGGGAAAATCCCACTCTATCGCCGCCTCCCATGAACAATCCTGCGACTCGCTCTGCTTTCCCAATGCGGAAATTGCCTGGCGACAAGGGCCTCGAGCCCTGCTTGCCCAAAGCGGAAAGCGCGAAGGCAAGCACTCTGACGCTGCCATTGTTCGAGGGCTCGAGGCAACCACATTGGATTGTACCACATTATATCATACTGCATTGCATCAGTTGCGACCAGCACCTATGGAGACTCGCATCTTGGCGCGAGAAACAGAGACAGTCCCTGGACTTGCCAAATCAGGCTATATTTAGAACGGTAAACTCATGCAATGACGTAAAATAAGAGAACAGTCCTACACTCAAATAGAAACATATGGCTTCCTTATTTTGGCATGTTTCACAGTGACAGATCTGGACCTGTTGTTATCCTCATTGGGAACTGACTATTGCTAACACATGCAGCCACCGCTGGTGTGAGTATAATGGCTGGGCTAAATGGGGACTTGTCAGTGATTTTTATTCAGTCGCTGAACAATAACATTTTGAAAGATTTAGTCCTTCTGAATTTATAGTTCCCTATACTGTAGACTTTGTACCTACCAAAAAAATAATATGTCTATGTATTACAAAGTTATTATCTTTATTAAAGAAAAATAAAAAAATGTTAGCCCTACAGGGGGCTCGAACCCCTAACCTTATGATTAAGAGTCATACGCGCTACCGATTGCGCCAGCAAGGCTTAACAGATTGAAAAAATCGTTTTTTACACTTATTTTCATTCTATAGTTTTGCTCTCGTGAATTACAAGTATTTTACCAATATACAGTCTGTTTGCCATTTCATTATACTGAACTCTTCAATTCAGCAAAAATTAATTATTCCTTTTCATCGTTCAAATGTTTTAAAGAGTTATATTATCTTACTAAAAGTAACATTTCTACAGTGGTATCCAGAACCACTCTATTATATAAGCAATCGCTTGAGAGAGGGGAAAACAATAGTTGATAACGGTCTCACGCTCGAGAAAAAAATAAAAATAAATGCGCAAGCCCGGAATCGAACCGGGGGCCCAACGATGGCAACGTTGGATTTTACCACTAAACCACTTGCGCTTTCTACAAAAAAAGTTGAAATACACTTATTCATTTTCCCCCCCAGACCCAAAAGATATTTTACAAAATCCAGTAACTGCAAAAGATGTGCCTGCTTCTAATACTATTTAACATACCCTGCTGTCAATTCCACATAAATGTACATGTTTGATACCAAGCTTTCATGTAATCACACCTAACACTTAGCTATGACTAATTTATAAAGCGTTGGTTCAACAGAATATCAATCAATAGAAGTTAATTACTCGAAAAAAAAATACGGTATCATTACCGATTCACCGTAATTGTCTATTCATCGGTTAATGTAAATATTACACGAAACAAGCACTGAAATGTGTAATATCATATAAAACATTTGAAAGATTCATTCAGGTAGTACAGTTTTGTGTTATAGGACATAACATCTAAAACTAAATAAACTTAACTTTATTATACCCTACATTCAAATAACTTTGACAATTTGTTTATTTTAGAAGTATTCTCATTAAAGAAAACAAAGAGTTAAAAATCAACTTTTTAAAAAGAAATGTTAAATTTAAATGTGTTATTTTTGAAACAAAGCTTAAATATCAATAAAACAAGACGTAATTGCTAGGTTATATTGACATACCAACCAGTTTAGATAAACTCACTAATATCTCTTCAAATAATGGTAATCTAAAAAAAGTGAACCCTATTCTATAATAAAAGTAGGTTTATGGTATTACCAAAAAAAAGGGAGCTCCCACACTTTTTCCAATGATTAATGTAGTTGACTGAAGAAAACACATATACCAGCATACTATATTATCATGAAATCTGGAAACTACCCTCCCCCGATATAACTTAGTAAACCAATATTTGAAAAGGCTTAAATCCAAATATAGATAGTCATACGGTGAATCCTTGAATACCAACTCTAATGCATCTCTCCCACAATTATTTATCAATGAAATCTTAGATATTGTGGTTCAAACATTCAATATAATTAGAAATAAGACGAAACTTCTTTTGACTTAAGTTTTTTGAAGTAGTTATACTTTCAATAGCTTTTTGATAAAGGTTAGTTTTTTTACTATATATTTTTACTATTATTCCAAAGGAGGGTTTCCTACTATTCATATGTTATTAACACTTTGCATTACTGGAATCCTTACCTTAAAAATAATGATGTGACTTGATTTCTAATTAATTTTTTTTTTATTACTAGAAAACGACAAATCAAGAAAATGATTAAAGCTGTTTCCAACTTAAAACAAACCTTTACAAACCTCATACACATTTAATCTGGAAATAATGGCCCAAGAAGCTACTTCTTTCATCATAGATGCGTCTCACTCATTGATCAATTCCGGAAAGAATGATTCAATTGTCAACTATTTGGAATTTACATTTTTAGAGAAATGTAAGAAGATGAGAAAGACAGATTATACCAGTTTACTTATCAGTAATACGTACGAGTCAAGAAATGAAGAGGGGATAGATGATATTGTTCAAGTATGCTCATGTGAAGCACCAATGAATGGTGGACTGTTCAAAAAGATAATGCACGAACTTATTGAAAATACGTCTTTAGATAAGATACAGGAATCTGACGAAGGTAGTACTGTGTTGGTTAAAACTATGTTAGTGTCTAACATCCAAATGAAACAAAAATATGGTGCAAGAAAGATCATGAAACAGATAATGATATTCAGTGACAATTTAAATGATTTAGATATAGAGGAAAAGGATTTGAATCTTATTAATGACCAGTTAGAAACAACAAGATTGATCTTAGTCAATTGTTCGAGCAAAGAGCTATCCCCAGACTCCGAGTGGAATATCATAATGGAAACGCAACGTTTGAATGGATTAAACCCTATTTTGGTTACCATGGATCAACTTACTGAGAAGATTAATCAGTTTTCGACACCATTGGTGAAACCAATCAGAGTCTTTTCTGGTGAATTAAGATTTGGGGCACATCTTGATACTATTACTTATTTAGAAGATAAGCTTAGTAAAGAGACATCTCAAGATAATTTATCAGTATGTATGACTGTGGAAGGGTATCCAGCGACAAAAGCGGTTTCTGGATTAGGTGGGAAAATGATGGTCAAAGAAACAGTTGTCAATGAGGATGATACAAAGAAAGATATCTCCATACCTGTAAAATCAATTATTGAATATGAAATACACAAGACAAAAGTTAATGAAGAAGGTGAAGGTGAAGGCGAAGGTGATAAAGTAAAACAAGAAGAGGGAAACAATAGTGTCAAGAATGTTGATAAAGAGGCTAAAAAATATAATACTGTTGTCGTGGGGAATAAAAATATTACCAAGGCTTATAGATATGGGTTGGATTATGTTGTTTTACCGCCGACATTACTAACTGAAATACAGTATGCTTGCTCACCCGGTATCGATATTAGAGGGTTTGCACCAAGAAGATCATTACCAAGACAATATTTAACGTCTGAGTCTGTTATGATACTTCCTGATACTAGATCTGGTAACAGAGGTGACGCTAAAGCATTTGCCACGCTTGTTGATGTTCTATTGGAACATGATAAGATAGCCATAGCCAGATACGTTAACAAGTTTGATGGTAATGTTAATATGGTTTGTTTATGCCCGATGAAAGCGAGTAATGCAAATATAGTGGATATCTTTTCAGAGTTCACACATCCAAGAGATGATCCTGGCGAGAAACACAACACACATGTTAAGATGCTGATATTAACAATCTTACCATTTGCTGAGGATATAAAACATATGAAGTTTGAATCCTTGTTAAATCCGTACACAAATAATTATAAAGATGAAAACAAAAAGAGGACAGATTTGGAAGAGGAGACTATAGAAAATGACGAATTGATGACTAAATTTATAAAATCGATGGATATGGATGATATGCCTATCATGGACCATGACGTTCTTTATAGACACTACAGCGAGTGCAATAAGAATGGTACTAATCTACCTTTACCGGATCCATATGCTGCTGAATATGAAAAGGACCCTACCATGAAACCACATACGACACTACAATATAGGAATCAAGCATTATCTAGCTGGATTCATCAAAAATACTTGTCCGAAGACCCTGAGGCCACATTTACCCCACCCGCATTACCAGAAAAATCACGTAAGCTGGTTCAACCTTACAAAAACAGCGACAACCCATTATCACAAGACGATCGAGACAAGATGATCCAGAATTGGACAACAGAAGAAGGTGTACTTTTCACCTCCGCCTCGGCCAGCAAAACAGAAGGTGAAGTGAAATCTTACATAGCCACCGAGTCAGGTCCATCCGATATTGATGATCTGTAGTAGTCACGAAACCATAATATATCAACATAACACTATCAATATATCAATATATCAACATAACACTATATCTGTGTGTATTTAGTAACTCAGTTCTGTATTGTGCCCCTCCAGGCACCTGTGACAGCGCGAGATCAGGGGATGCCGCCCGATTCGGAAAACGACGTGGGGGACTTCCGGCCTCGAGGGCTGCAGTGATTGTTTGCTCGAGTGAGCCATTTAGAGCCGAAGAGGCCCTCAGCTGAGTGATATTTGTTGGTTTGTGCTGGCCTGACTGTGGCAGCAGGGAGTTGCCATGGCGGAAGTGAAGGCCCCCCCCCAGAAGAAAGGGGGTCGGTGCTTTAACACGGATGCCAAAACTATATAAACACCTGATTGAACAACCATGTGCGTTCAAGAGTGGGAGTCAGGTTTCGATAATGTGGTCTGTACTTTCAATTCACAAGAAAGATAAGTCTACAAAAACACAAAAAAACATGTCGTATCAAGTTAAATCTGTTTCCACTAAACCATACCAAGACCAAAAGCCAGGGACGTCTGGTTTGAGAAAGAAGACTGCTATCTTCATGAACGAGCCAAACTATACTGAAAATTTCATCCAAGCTATCATGTCTGCTATTCCAGAAGGTTCCCAAGGTGCCACCCTGGTCGTTGGTGGCGATGGCCGTTACTATAACGACGTTATCTTACACAAGATTGCTGCCATCGGTGCCGCCAATGGTCTTAAGAAATTAGTCATCGGCCAAAACGGTCTTTTATCTACACCAGCTGCCTCCCACATTATGAGAACGTATAAAGAAAAGTGTACTGGTGGTATTATCTTAACGGCGTCCCATAATCCAGGTGGACCAAAGAATGATATGGGTATTAAATATAATTTATCAAACGGTGGTCCAGCTCCAGAATCTGTCACAAACAAGATTTGGGAAGTCTCGAAACATTTAACTGAATATAAGATCATCGAAGATTTCCCAGAATTAAAACTAGATAAGTTAGCCGAAAATGTTCAATATGGCCCATTATTAGTCGACGTCATCGACACCACGCGTGCCTATGTCGAATTCTTAAACACTATCTTCGATATGTCTTTAATTAAAAGTTTTATTCATAAACAAAGAAAGGAGAAAAACTGGAAACTAGTCTTCGATGGGATGAATGGTGTTACTGGCCCATACGGTAAAGCTATCTTTGTCGATGAATTCGAATTACCAGCTGATGAAGTCTTACAAAACTGGCATCCTCAACCCGATTTCGGCGGTATACATCCAGATCCAAATTTAACATATGCAAAATCATTAGTCGATAGAGTAGATAAAGAAAATATCGAATTTGGTGCTGCTTCTGATGGTGATGGGGACAGAAATATGATTTATGGTGCTGGCCCAGCTTTTGTATCGCCAGGTGATTCTGTAGCCATTATTGCTGATTACGCTAATGAAATCCCTTATTTTGCCAAACAAGGTATTTATGGGTTAGCTCGTTCTTTCCCCACTGCTAGTGCCATCGATCATGTGGCTAAAGCCCACGGCTTGAATTGTTACGAAGTCCCCACTGGTTGGAAATTCTTCTGTGCTTTATTCGATGCTAAAAAATTATCCATATGTGGTGAAGAATCATTCGGTACTGGTTCTAACCATGTAAGAGAAAAGGATGGTATGTGGGCCATTATTGCTTGGTTGAATGTCCTGGCAATCTACAACAAACATAACCCAGATAAAGATGTCTCCATCAAGACTATCCAACAGGATTTCTGGAACAAGTATGGCCGTGTCTTCTTCACTAGGTACGATTATGAACATGTTACCACCGAAGATGCCGCTAAAGTAATCGATCATTTAAGAGCTTTTGTTGAGAAACCAGGAGTGGTGGGCTCTAAATTCCCAACCTCTTCTGAGTTAACCGTAACAGAGGCCGGTGATTTTTCTTACACCGATTTAGATGGTTCTGTGTCAGATCATCAAGGTTTATTCGTTAAATTATCCAATGGTGCTAGATTTGTCACTAGATTATCCGGTACAGGTTCTTCTGGTGCCACAATCAGACTATATTTGGAGAGATACACCGATGATAAGAGCGCATATTCCGAGTCTGCTGAAGATTATTTGAAACCGATCATGAACCCAGTCATTGAATTCTTGAAACTAAAGGAATTCATAGGTACTGAGGAACCAACTGTTAAAACTTAGGTATCGTGACATTTTCATCTTTCACTTTTCTAGCAAAGGCTACACAGATTCATGGCTCTATTCTAAATACAATATTATACAAATATAATGATATCTTTTTAATGAACTCTTGCGTTTTACCGTAATTCTAATGGATCAATCTTATCTCCCCGAAGCATCTTATCAGTTCAATTATTATATGAAGACCGGTTCTTCCAGAAATTTCAATGATGTATTTTTTTTTTTTCAAGATCGATGTGGCTCTTTTTTTTTTTTTGAAATTTCAAATTTAACTAAATTCAACACTTTTTTTAAAGATTTATCACTTATCATCACGTATTACCAAGTGTAAACTTTCATGATATCTCAAGAAGTAAAAAATAAATGCTTTAAGTACGTTTATTATTTAAAGGTTCATATTGGCTAAAATTACGGTAGAAAGATTTTTCCATTATTCATTCTTTTCAGCTTGTTTAGTTTTGAATTCTTCCTGCATAGATAGAGGTATTATTGATATTTAATAATAATAATAATAATAATAAAATAATAAGCTCAAATGACAGAAGTTGTAACATCACATCCATCCTCAAAAGAAGATTCAGATGCGGCAAATACAGGATTGATCGACTCAACGCTATTAGAGTCTCTCTCGCTATCTTCAGATTCAGATGTGAAACAATCCTCAAACGATAAAAATAATGAATATTCGGCAGACATTAAACCATTAGAATTTACCATAAAGAGAAAGGACAGAGGGATAAGAGGACGGACCAAGAAGGATATTATAGCTAACAATAACGAAGCTGCCACCATAAAAACAAGAACAAACGTGAAAGCTCGACTGCATGCAAATACAACATCCCACCCGATGAAAAAAAATATATTTGAGGAAATTGGGTTGTTTAATGATATTGATATTGATCAATTTGAGCGTTACTTAAGAGAACCTAATTATATCAAGATGTTGAAAAAGACTAAAGGTATTGAACAGTTGAGAAGATTGTTTCTTGCACAAGAGCTTCAAGTGCCTCCAGATAGTGATATTATTACACCAACGCCACCGGATAATATTACTAATCACTACCACCCAGCAACTGGCTCACAACATATTAATAGCGACTCTCCAAATGGGTCTACACTAAATTCTCGCTCAAGTTCTATATCTCCATCATTTTCGCCAAGACCTACAGTGGAACGGACTACTAGTAATAGCGCCACACCCAAGGCAATTTGGACTACAAAATTTAGTCATGATGGGAAGTACATGGCTACAGGTGGGAAAGATTGCAATGTTGCTATTTGGAAAGTGTTAAGCTCCCCCATAGAAAGATTAGAGATTGGCTCTACTTTACAATCGAATAATGATATTAGAGCCAAGAAATTGAGATTACAACAATCACCAAACGCTTCACCTCGATTGGATCAAGCATGCGAGAGATCAGTATCCACTGGAAGTTTATTTGCTCCCGTATTTAATCCCGAACCTCATAAAGTGTTTAAAGAACATACACATGATATATTGTCGTTAGATTGGTCTAAGAACAATTTTTTGCTATCTGCCTCTATGGATAACACAGTAAAACTATGGCACCCTGACAAACCAAATTCATTAAAGACCTTCAAACATCCTGATTTTGTCACATCAGTCGCATTCCACCCAACAGATGATAGATTTTTCGTTAGTGCCTGCCTAGATCATAAATGTCGTATTTGGTCTATATTAGATGACACAGTCAGTTATGAATTTGATAGTGAAGATTTAATTACCTCTGTGGCATTTTCACCATTGGATGCTAAATATACGATTGTGGGGACATTTAATGGGTTCATTTTCCTTTTACTAACGAGCGGATTAAAACCTGTTCTCTCATTCCATGTAACCGATGCATCTACACAAAAATCGGAATTGAAAAATATTTATCCTCGTGAATATAAGAAGGTTTATCGTGGACCTCATGTTACTGGTATTAAAACATTTATTGATGAAAATGATAAGTCATTACGCGCTGTTATTACTTCTAATGATTCAAGAATTAGAGTGTTTAATCTAAGAACCAAACAATTGGTCGAAACTTTGAAAGGGTTACACAGTCATAACTCCTCACATACTGCACATATTAATTCATTACAAATGAAAAATCCAATTGTGCTATCTAGTAGTGATGATAACTGGATTTATTTTTGGAGATTAAAATCATATAATGCTAAACAAAATTCAGAAGCTGAAGAAGGCAAGAATAATTCAGGAAGAAAAAGTATGACTAGATCAAGAAGTTTAAAAAATATTTTTGGTAGTTTGAGTAGGTCTTCGAGTCAAAGAAATTTTACAGATGATAATTCGAGACCATTACCAAATACCTCTCACTCTGATCACTCTATCGGCAGCTCTCCAAGCGCTAGTAGACATTCTACATCGAAAATCGGATCTCTTTTATCTCCCTCAGCAAACCATGTTACTCCAATAAAAAATTCACAATGCGTTGCATTCAGAGCTCATCAAGCTCCTGTAACTACTGCAACAATAGCTCCAATAGAAACCTCTAAAATCTTATCACTTTCTAACGATTTTATATGCGAATTAGCCTTGGAATTCTTCTACAAAGGTGAGAATCGTGATGCTATTACCTCTTCTATGGCTATGACAAATAATACTCTCAACACATCCACTATGTTCAGTGCTGTTAATGCTATCGGCACAATATTGGTTAGTACTGATAATAAAGGTAATATTAGAGTTTTTAGAGCAGACATATCATCCAAATTAAGATCCATGATCTTAAAAAGTCTACAGGATTATAAGTCAGAGAGCCAACACTCTACCCATCAATCTACAGCCTCACTATCTTCTCTAAACCGAACTAGTAATTTGCATAGTTCCTTGTCTAGTGCCATAAGACCACATTCATACAGTAACTTAACCAATCTCAACAAAGATACCATTGCCAATAATATACATCAAAGCGTAACCAAACAAAGTTGTAATCTTATGAGATCAAGATCTTTTACAAATGTTCAGAAGTCCCTAAATGCATTAACCCCAAGTACCGCTGCATTAAATAGAGGCCCTCGTCCACATGTTAATGGGAGTACTACCTCCTTGACCCATTCAATTAATTCTGATCATTCAGCCAGTAGAACATCGTTAAATGGTTTACGCTGTGACGTCTGCAATTGTACATCGTTTGAATCAATATCAAAAGATTCAAATAACGCTAACTCACAACTGGAAGGTGTGAGTCTGTTCTGTAAAGATTGTGGTACTATTCTTAATAATTTCAGGTAATCCAGTTATGCTGAAACCAAAACACGCAGTCGAATTTACCTTTATAACTGTTTTTATAACTGTATCTTTATATATCTCTTTATAGATCTCATCATTAAGCTATAACCATTCTATCTTATTCATGCTAAAGTGCTTCCTATAATTTTTTGCATTTCAGCGGCTAAATTTTAAATAAATCAAAAGGATAACAAATTTTTAAGGAAAGATCGGATTCTTATCACAACTTTAAAAATATTGGAACAAGCAAATACAACTAAGCCATGATCCCAAATATATTATGGAGATATTTAGAAGCACCATTTGTATGGGTTATTCAATTAATCATTGAAATTATTTCGGAGATTCATTTTTGGATTAGATTGAAGGAATATTTATTTATAAGATTGGTATTTGAAAATTCCGTTGTGGTCAAAACTACCCAATATATTAAGGATATTCTGATTTACACACTAAGTGTTGGTCCTGTTCCAAGACATGTTTCATTTATAATGGATGGAAATAGACGTTATGCAAGGAGTCAAAAGGTTTCACTTCAAAAAGGCCATGAAGCTGGTGGAAAAACGCTCCTCACTTTAGTTTATATCTGTAAGAAAATTGGTGTCAGATGTGTGAGCTGTTACGCTTTTTCTATTGAAAACTTCAAAAGACCCAAAGAAGAAGTTGATACCTTAATGGAATTATTTGCTGTAAAACTAGACGAATTTGCCGCAAGAGCAAATGATTATCGAGATCCATTATATGGATCCAAGCTGAAAATTGTGGGAGATGCTACATTACTATCTAAAGAAATAAGAGAAAAAATTAAACTCGTGGAATCTTTTACAGGCAAGGGAAATTTATTTACTCTCTACGTTTGTCTACCTTACACATCCAGAAATGATATCCATCATTCAATGTGTAAGAGTATTTTGAAATCATTACAAAGCAAGGATGATGATGAATTTGTTTTATCAGCTAAAACTCTTTCTAGTGAAATGTACCTAGAAAATTTTTCTGACAAATGTGATGTCGTCATTAGAACAAGTGGTCACAAGAGACTCTCTGACTATATGTTATGGCAAAGCCATCAGAATGCAACCATCGAATTCAGTGATTCTTTATGGCCAGATTTTGCATTTTTTGAAATGTATATGATGCTTCTTAAGTGGTCTTTTTTTCAACATCTTCAAGATTACAAGCATTCTGCATTTTTTTTGACCAGACAAATCAGATCACGCTGTAGACTAATTGTGAATAAAGAGGTTAATGTTAACTATTTTGATTTACCGGACCCACCCATATCAGTGAGTGTCACCGAAAAGAAGGGCTAAAGGTGACCATGTAAGTTTGCTATATATTTGCTACAGTCTCCATTTTTTCGTTTTTTGTCTTCGTTCTAGTACTTGAATATCGTCATTAAAACCCATATAAGTATAATATTAATTATTTCCTTATATATAAAAAATAATAACAGAATAAAATAAAATAAAATTCGTTCAATTAATGTCAATGTTAATGGTCCAAGAAGTAGATAAACCATCACATCACGATAGAAAGATCGTCCTTGGATATAAAAAATAAAATGTGAGTGTTTGTATTTATGCAAAAAAGTTTAATGAATATGTTTTCTTAAGTTTTATTAATGTATGACTTCATTATTATGTCATATTGGTATAAAGAAGTAGTTGAGAATTAGTAGCAAAAAGGGAATATCACGCAGAATTGTCATTCACGGCCGGTAAGAAGTTTTCACCATTTGAAAGGTTGGTGTTACCTGCGGCGTCATCTAAAGTTTCGTTAGTTTCATTATTATTAATATTATTATCTAAACTTGTTAAAGTTTCATTTGCGATAGTAGTGGAGAAAGTGTTGGCAAGTCCGGCGGTGGTATTGGGACTAATCGCTGTTGTATTTCCCTCTGTGTTAGCAGACGTAGTCTTTGAACTACAGTTCACTTCATGACACCAAAATCTGTGATAAGTCCAAGCTTGTAATTGACATTTTCTGGAACAGTATTTAGTTCTCTTACATCTTCTACATTTAGCAAATTCTCTAGGATAACTTTCCCATTTCCCGCACGTAAAATTAGCACACTGTCTTACACCAGCGACCTCATTCTTACGACATGAGTTTCTCATTATTACTGAACTCCAATAAATAACATCCTGTGCATTTTCGGGTGTGACAGTAAATTTCTCTACAAGGGGGAAAATGTTTAATAAATTCCTAGTTTTGATAGTTGACCAGCAATCTTGGTCTAAATGTTTTGAAATCTTACCATACGTCCAATTTGCTTTGAGATTTTTTAAAATATTGAATTCTTTATTATTCCGTTCTGTCATATTAAAAGTTGATTTTGTCGTAGTAGTTTTGCTGTTAATATCATTGAAAAATGAATTATTCCCAAACAAAATTGTATTTTCATTTTCCTTTATTTCATTACATTTCTGAATTAAATGGTTCAATTCACAAGTGATTTTGTCTTCAATCTTTGTCTTCGTCTGTAATGTGTTTATGTTTCTTTCTTTAATTGGATGTAGTTTTCCTGTGGTACTCTTAGTAGTACATGGATTATTGCATTTGGGAGTCATGATTTCTTTTGGAGATATATAGGTTTCACCATTCATGGCTGTAGTTGATTCGTTTAAGTTCATTTGTTCCTCATAAGTACCACCATCGCAATCAACATTCATATTGTTTTCAGTTTGATACAATCTTTCCTCAACTCTATTTATAATGGTTCTAAATGATAGTGATTTGACTAATTCTACATTTTGTAATTGTGGTTTCATGTAAGTATATTTGGAAATGAATGCTAACAATTGTAGTGACCAAATCAAGTCATCTTGTTTTGGTATAATTCTGCCCAAAAATATATTTCTTGGTGATGATATAGAAGGTCTATTTTCAATATCTTCAAGAAAGCAATTTTCATCCTCCGAATCCTCATCATTGATAGTAGGCTCAACAACTATGCGAGTGCTAGTGGCAGTATTTTCTGTATTATTAATATCAATATTATCAACATTATTATTATTATTATTATTATTACCGTTAGTGGGATCTTTTAAATCAATCATATCCATGTCATCAAATTCAACACTTCCCTCAAGTATATTTTTGGATAGTTTATATTTATTCCAAACATCACCAAAATCTGTTGGTTTGGTATTAGTGGGTGAGATCAGTGATTCGATGATCAGATTATCATCCATAGACAAATCTAAAGTATCTTTGCCGACTAAAGATTTAATATATTGTTCAAATGATTCATTATGATTTTGAGATAACAAGAAATACATGTTTGTTGAATTTAAACTTTTCAATTCAAATTTCAAATATTCACCTTTCAAGTGATCATAATTTGCATAATATAGGAGATAATTATCTAGTACGGTGGCCAAAACAGATATTATCCCTGATGATACCACTTTCCTTCTGATTAGTTCCGTACCTCTTGTTCCTGTAAGAACAAGACATTGAAATGAAAGGGTCCATTTCCATGCACACAACGCTAATTTTTTTTGTTGTCTTATTCTTTCGGCATTTGGTAATGTAACATTTAAATTTAATTCTGAATCCTTAGTACCGAATTCGATACAATCTTTCAAACTTAGATGACAATCATGCAAGATTGATACTAATCTTTCCAATGCACCATCACTCGCTACTGTTTCTCTAACTTTAGCAGAATTTGACGTCAAATATGTCAAATGGTTTAATGAATTGATTAATGGGATATCTGAATTTAAATCCAAAGCTCTTCTGTCATACACGGTGGATGTAATAGTTACAATTGGCTTATTTGCTGATATAGATCGCTGGCTTGAATTTCTCATAACTGTTTTGCCGTGGCTTGGATTTTATAATAATATGCTAATGTAGGGTATAATATGTCAGCAATTCTGGGTATAATATTATTATGCTATAGTTAATTGTGAAACTAGCTAGAAAAAAAACAGAAAGATTGGTACAGCAACTTGCAAATTATTAAATATAAAGTTCGTATAGAAACGAATGATTAAAAACAGTAACCTCTCTTTTGTCAATGTGAATTCTAGAATATGCACAATGTGATATATAACGTCAACTCAACGGTATTATATTATAGAACGAATAGAAAAATCTGCAGGAAAAAAAATTCCAGTTTGCTAAATAGTGGCTTTAATTGAAATGGTGTAGGTGGTGAGGAAGAAAAAGACGGAGATATTGTATGTATTATCTGTCAGATCTGTCTTATTAATAACTTCTTTCAGTAAATCATCTTTAAATTTCAGATTATCTTTAACGATTTTTAAAAAAATGAAAAATCAACAAAAAACTGATGTTTTGCCACTTGTTACCCGGCTGCAAGACTCCGGTTTGACTGAAGTAACATCTTTTATGGAGGTTCAAGAAGATGGTACCATCATTCCATTAGATGTAATGTGCCACTTAACATATGCAGAGCATTAAAATTGGAAGGAAAACTCTTTCACTTCTGTCTAGGAAGTTTTATTGAAAGATTTCATTTCTTTTATCTGCATTTTTGTCTTACATAGATTTTGATTTTATTTAAAAGCAGTATTGTAACACTAAAAAAATATTTTACGCAACAAAATAGGCTTCCAAGAATCCCAAAATACTGAGTGACCACAAATACACATGCCAGAGGTAATACTGTATAAAGCTCATCCTTTAAAATTTTAACCAGAAATAACTGGGCGTGTGGCGTAGTTGGTAGCGCGCTCCCTTAGCATGGGAGAGGTCTTGGGTTCGATTCCCAACTCGTCCATTTCTTTTTTGCAACATTGTTTTTACCCTTCTTTAAAATCGAACCAAATCCATACCAGCCTGTTCACTTACTGCTCAGTCTCGATGTTGTTTTTAATATCAATTCGATCGTTAAAACATATATAATCAAGTATATAAATATATGCTCTTTAAAGTTAGAGGAAAAATAATTCTAAGCTTTCATTTAAATAGCTTGATAGTTCAAAGCGTCTTGAGAAATAATTTGAGAAGCTTGCCATTTTCCACCTGGGGCAACTTTAACTAAATCATGAACATGACCTGGTTCAATACAAATCATCTCTTTGTAACCTGTTTTTGGTTCAAAATCACCCATACCAGCGGATTTTTCAATCCATGGATTCCAAACGACAGTATCTGGTAAATTGACTCTCTTGACTGTATGAGTTGGCTTACCTTGGTTAACGACTTGAATAACACGAGAGGAATCAACATTTTGATAGATGACATCAGTTTCTTCATTGATTGAAATGACTGGGTGCTTATCGACAATTGTTTCTTTAATCAATTGATCGTAAAAAGTCATACCAGTTAAATTTGAAACCATAGTGTCTTCAATATCTGGGATTCTTAAATAGGTATGGAATAACCAATTGAATTGCAAATCTCTGTCATTGGAAGAATTTTCAACTTCAATATCGGTCTTTAAGAAATCTTTACCTAATTCCACAGTTAAGATTAAATTAAATTTTTCCTTCCATAAGGAAGTTAAATCTGGATTAGCGATCTTTTCATTTAAGCCAAATTGAACTGTTGGTGGATTAGATTTAGTTTGACCTAAAAATTCCCAGGTAGAATTTCTAGCTAAACCATGTTGTGGCAATTTAGATAATAATTCATCATTATCGTTCTTACCAAAGACTGGGAAAACTAATGGGATACCACCCCTGACCGGTTTGGAGCCATCTAATTTGGCACCAGTAGATAACCATAATTGTTCTCTACCTTCTAATTTCCAGGAGAAAATAGTAGCACCATATTTTAAGATGGAGACAGAAGTGTCTTTGTTTTCTGGATGGGTTAAGATGACTTGAGATTGAGTTTCTTCAATTGGCATGTTGTAATTGCTTAGTTGATTGAGTGAGGTTCTTAATACGTTTTCTATGAGAGTACGATTCAATATTCTTTTTAAGAGTGTAATATATATATACCTGTTTTATTTTTTTTATTTTTTTTTTATGAAGTTACCTTATTAATAAATTAATAATTTGAAGAAATATTAAGAATCTTGATGTATTACAAAGAACCATAGTAAAATGGTGATGATGATAGTGTTGATAGTGTTGATAATGTTATATGTTATATGATAATGTAATGTTACATACTACAAGTATGGTTAGTTTTAACGTCTTTTCTTGGCGATCTTGCTCTTTTTCAATTGAGCTTTAGCTCTTGCATTGGCTTTAGCCAATTCTTCTTTAGTCTTTGGTACCACTTTAAAGAACCCGTCTAGTCTGACTTGAGTCCCCGATTTAAGACCTTTCTTTAATCTTTCAATCCCACTCTTGACTCTTTCTTCGTTGAACAATTTTTCGGTACAAAGATATTTAATCAAACCTTCTTCATCTGGTGGAGTCCATTTTAAATCTATTTCTGAACATGGTATAACATCTGGGTTTAAGAATAATTCACGAGCTCCTTGGTAATTCCAATTTTCTGGTACGACCCATTTTGTATTCCCATCATTATTATTAATATATTCAACAATGGCTTCCAACGAACCATGTTCTTTAATTAATTTCAATGCGGTGACTGGACCAATACCTCTGATACTCTCTATATAATCACAACCTAATAGGATCCCTAAATCGATGAATTGTTCAATGGTTAAATTCAATGATTCCAATACTTTTTCAGTATCTAATTCTTGCACTGGTTCCTTTTTAGCTTCAGAAAAGGTTAAATGTCTAAGTAAGTATGGAGTTCTATAACATAGAGTATCCATATCTTCACTTGCAGCCGCGTACACTTTGCCGTTTTTGGCCAATTCTGCACATTGCGCTTCAGCTTCACTTGGTGCGATGACGAATGGAATCCCCATCAATTTTAATAGATCTTGTGCTTCTTTATTATGTTCTGGAGTGACTCTGACCAGTCTTCTTTCTTGTTTGATTCTTTCGGCTTGATCAGTAGCATCTTCTAGTTTCTTTTCAGTATCCTTTCTTCTATCCTTTCTTTTATCCAATTCATATTTTTTCAATTCAGGTGGAGCCCCATCAAAGACATAGACTGGTTTAATACCATTGTCGATCATTCTAAGAGTTCTGTAAAAGATACCCATAAGGTGAGAAGTAGTCTCCCCATTCTCATTCAGTAGTTGAGTCCCATCTGTTTGTCTCACGGCAATTAAGAATTGATATAATGACATCGATGCATCGATGGCCACTTTACGACCGAAAAACGATTTGATATCACTCTTACGGATGGCTAGTGGAGCATTCTCCATAATGATGGCATTTAAACCTTTGATACCCATTTAAAGCTTGATTTGTGTGTGTATTGATTGATTGTTTGTAGGATACAGTTAGATGTAATTGAAATATGCTATCATATCTTAACGCGTCTTTTTCAATCTCTAATTATAAAATGTTAAAAGTTGAAATTTACGTGTCAGTAAAGTGAGATATTTGTATTATGTTGTAGTATGTTGAGAGTAGCGATACATTACAGTGTAGTATGATCAAATTGTAGTATGGTTACAGTATAGTATGATTACAGTGTAGTATGATCACAGTGTAATTTAGTATATCGGGAGAACAGTTTATTTGTAGTATTGATATTTTTTAGTAGGGATACATTACAAAATAGCATATTATAATACAATATAGTATATTGAGAGTATAGTCTAATATAGATGTAGTATATGGGTGTGTTCATTCCGTGGAAGTCATTAGAGGCAGACAGACACGAGCATCTGTCTCCACGGGACAGAATATTACAATATAGTATAGTAGTATAGTAGTACAGTAGTATAGTAGTATAGTAGTATAGTAGTACAGTAGTATAGTAGTACAGTAGTACAGTAGTACAGTAGTACAGTAGTATAGTAGTATAGTAGTATAGTAGTATATGGTGTCCACACTCCCCTTAATATACCTTACAGTAGTACCCATTCCCAACACCATACATAACAGTATATATTACAGTATTATAGTATACTATATTACTAAACTATATATTACTGCACTACAAATATAATATACCATACTATACTATATTAATAATATAGTGTTGTAGTATAGTATAGTATGTTGAGAGTATAGTGCATAGTATAGTGCATGGTATAGTACATGGTAGAATATAGTACAGTATAACATAGTATATTTTACTCTATTGCTCTGTAGTCACTCGATTGTATTGTAGTACCATATGCTATGTCTATACTTCAATACTACATATATATCTATCCTATACAGTAATATACAGTACTATACCATACTATACTACACTATAATATATATCTGTACAATACTGTAATACACTATACTATACTATACTACAAATATACTGTATACTATATCTCTGTTCTCAGCATACCATACTATAATATACTGTACTATATATATATTATACTGTACTGTACTATACTATACTCTCAATACTCTCATCATACTGTACTGTAATATACTATATCTATATCTATACTACACTACACTACACTACACTATACATATACTCTCAATATACTATACTATACTATACTATACTATACTATACTCTCAATACTCTCAACACTCTCAATCGCACCGGGCCGGTACCGGCGGCGACCGGCGTTTTCTGCAAATTTTCGACGAGAATCTTGACATCTTCCACGAACACAAACAAACAACAACAACAACAACAGTTTGGAGCAAACATCGCAAAGAAACAAATGTTTAGTGGTTCATTGAATATATTTTGTTTATTTTATTTATATTGCAGCCCGTATTATTATCCCATTTAACGAACATCTTATCATTCCATACAACAACGTACAATAATCAAACACCAACCCAAAATTGTATTTCATCACATTGACACAACAACATGACAAACGTCTACGAGTATGAACATCCCATCATCAACAACCACCTCGCAATAAGTAACGAAAATTCACACCCAAAGAAATTCAAGACGTTGCAATCATGGTACAATGTCATCAACGACTACGAGTTCAAAGCAAGATGTCCCATCATATTGAAAAATTCACATCGTAACAAACATTTCACTTTTGCTTGCCATCTGAAAAATTGCGATTTCAAAGTACTGTTGAGTTATTGTGGTGGCACTGTCACCACAAATGACCAAATCATTCCTTCAAATAAAATCAAAAAGGATATCAACCTGTTCGAAGATACAATAACCGACCACGACCAATTGGTTCAACTACACAACAATATCAAAAAGGAAACAAACGAAAACGATGAGATAGACAACACCATAAGGAAATATACAGAAACGGATGCCACCCCGGCAGATGCACACGTCACCGCCGCCATCGCTGCCGCAGTCGCCGCAGTGCAAGAGTCTGCATCGGTTTCATCAAAACATATCACCAAAGAACAGATCGAACCATTGAAAAAATTCGATCCATCCTCCTCTACGTCTCATGACATTATCGATGACGACGATACGGATACAGACGCTCTACTCGAACATTCCGTCAGGTTCATCAACGATGATCCAGTGGAAGGCCCATTCATCGTCACAAAGATCTATCCATACCATAACCATCCATTAGAACATAACATGCCATTAGATAAATTCGTTCTGACAAAGATTCCAAAAATCTTACAAAATGATTTGAATTTCGATACCACCTTGGAAGATCTTTACAAAAAGGGC
Source organism: Monosporozyma servazzii (assembly GCA_033807795.1). NCBI lineage: Eukaryota > Fungi > Ascomycota > Saccharomycetes > Saccharomycetales > Saccharomycetaceae > Monosporozyma > Monosporozyma servazzii. The sequence goes on along the minus strand of CP138603.1, from coordinate 450,274 downwards.
AACAACTCAATGAATAAATTCAAAGTCAGCCTCTTCGTCACAGAGTCCGGACTGCTAGATATCATCAAGCAAAGATATCATCTAACAGACAACGACATCTCAAGAAAATTCATATCTCTAATCTCAAGACGGGTCACCACATACAAAGCAAGATTCGTCTTGAAGAAGAAAAAAATAGGCGAATATCAAGACCATACTTCAAATATTCATATGATCCAATCGATCTCTGCAAACAACAACAACAACAACAACAACAACAACACCACCACCTCCACACATACCCCTGTCACAACATCATCCAACACATCCAATAACAACAACGCACCAAACTCAACTATACCCACCCCTCCTCCTCAGCATAACAAGAATCAAACGTTCCTAAGCGTCACAAAGAGATTGTTGGCATCAGTCAATGGTGGTGATATATCCACTGCTGAGCAAAATCGTAATGCTAAATTAACAGAGGCTCTATTATCCGATCATGCAGTCATGGAATTGAATAATGCTAACCATGTATTGAACTCTGATATTCAACAAGCAGCACAAGCTGCTATTAATGAAAATATCTCCCTATCAAAACGCAGAATGACAAACGACAATGATACAGATTTAGACTCTTTCAAAAGATTGAAATCAATCAACAACAACAACAACAACAATAACTCAGCATTGGACGATATTGAATTGAACAATGACGATAAGTTACCACAAGATGTAGCAGAACAATTAAGACTATTATCTTCACATTTCAAAGATGTTGAAAATATGGGCCAAACATCGTTGAATAATACCACTTTTGATGATGATGAAGACGTTGAGAATGTTAATCATAACAATAACAACACTAACACTATCAACAACAACAACAATAACAACAATAACAACAACAACAATAATAACAATGACGATGATGACGACGAGTTAGGACCTCCAATTGTCGATGATGTTGACGAAAATGACGAAAATGATGATGACGATGTAGTGGTGAATACAAATCTGGTTCACCCGGACGATGATGATGATGAACAAATATTAGATGAAAATATTCAACCGGAATTGAGAGGTCATTAAATATACATATATACCTAACTATATCTATTTTCAAATATATATATAGGTCTATTTTCTAAACGTTATCATGATTTGATATTTTTTTATAAGAATTTACAAATATAGAAAAGTCGATTATATCAAATATATAAATGCATATCAAATATATATCAAATACATAGCAAACCAAGTAGACAACAGTGGTAATATGTTGAAATCAACTGGTCAAAGACTGGGTCTCCCATGTAAATATTTACAATATATTCAATCAAATATTTTTATTACCCCTAGACAACTAATTACAGTTCAATATTCAACAAAACAGACCGATAACATCGTTCTATCAAACATCACTGACAAAACTGTTTCAGCAAGTCAAACTGACAAAATTGTTTCACCAATACAACCTGACAAACTTGCGTCAACTATAAATGATTCCGCAACAGATGAACCTTGGTATTTGAAATTGGGTCAAGATCAAAGAAATATTTTAAAATCACAACAAGAAAATGCTATTAAAGAATCTATTCAATTTCCAAACACATTAACTCCATCAAAGACATTAACCAAGATTACACAGTTCATGAATGATAAACTAGGTCTTTCAGATATTATAGTCTTTGACATGAAAAACATTGATCATAGTCAGATTAATGGTAAAGTTGCAGACATAATCGTTATATCAACAGCATTATCAATGAAACATTGCCATAACAGTTACATAGAATTAAATCAATTATTAAAATCTCAATATAATATCCTTCCTACAATCGAGGGGAAATTAAATAGTAATGATTTGAAAAAATTCCAAAGAAGATTTAAAAGGAAAAATATTAAAATGACTAGTAACAATGGAATTGGTAGCAATGCTGCAAGACATTCAAATAATGAAGCTTGGTATATGATTGACTGTAAAGTTGAGAGGATTGTTGTTAATATCTTGACTAATCAGAAACGTATGGAATTGAACTTAGAAGAATTGTATGCTCCATTAGATGAGAAATATAAATATCAATCCACTGTCGAACCAGAAATAGAACCCCGCACTGGCTTAATAAATGATGATCAAAGTATTTTGGCTGGGTTGAAAAGGTTGGCTAATCAAAGAAGAAACTATTCTACTTCAACTATTCAATACGAAACCTCTATCACAAAACCAAATCTGTCATCATCTAATGTTGAGAGTAATGATGACATTGTTTTAAATGGTTTCAAATCATCCATTGGAAAATTAGATATAGATATTAATCCTCAGGACTCACTGGAAATCTTATCTAAGATGATCGAGACATTAAATAATAGTTCGATTGAAAATATGGAAAACGTGGATTTATCACAATGGAAAGAAATACTTGACACAGTATGGCCATTAATATTACCCAATGAATCTAATCTATTTTGGTCTAAAAGATTTGAATTCTTAACTCTCTTAAACATGATTGATCCAAATCAATATCAAACTTCAAGATTTGTAAAAGATTATTTTATTATTAAAAGATTATCAAATAACAAATTAACACGCAAAGAATTGATCGAATTTTTGAAACTTAATATAATTGACCTGGGAATCAATAAGGGGAAAGGTTTACTCACTGTCAATGAAGTAATTTCACAAGTGTTGCCATTGTATGACGATGCCAATGTTTTAGATGTTGCTACTGATCCAGAATTAGTAAATTTACTATTTCAAACATTAGTCAATGATCAAAATATGAAATTAAACAGTTTACACTCAGTGATCGAATATATCTTGATTGAGACCCAAAATAAACCTGATCCTCTGGTAATCATCCCTATGTTAAGAAGTTTAGCACAAGCAAAGAAATGGAATGAATATTTTAATTTGTGGACCAATAAGCTCCATGGGGTAGAAATTGGGCATGATTATAGGCCTTGGGAACAATTTATTCAATATATCGTGCAGTCCGATGATCAGCGTTTAATTTATCAGTTAATCAATGATGGTCATTTGTTATGGTTGCTAAGATACAAAGTCAATATTACTCCAGAGATCAAGAAACAATTGAACTCATTATTTAATAAATTGGATCCACAAAGAGAACATTTCAAAGATTTGGAATCATTATTATCAAAAACTAATAATTTTACGTTATGAGTTTCTCAACTCATTAATTATCTTTGAATTTTTTGGAATATTTAAAATAATAATTTTTTTTATTGCATAACAATTCAGTTTAAAAGAAAACTAATAAAGCGTAAAGAAGAACAAAGATAAGCACTAAGCCAAATGGGTCTCAGCGGTAGAATAATTACCAGAGGATATGGTGATTTTGTACCAAGATATGCTTTTCCACAATATAATATGCTGAAGTCTGACTTCAAGGGACATCAGATGAAGGCTTTAAGAAAAATCGAATCCTTAGCACCACAATTGAATATGATTTTAGAATTGAGAGATATCAGAGCTCCATTATCGACCAAAAATATAATATTTGACAAGTTATTACAAGATTGGAAATATAATGATATGAAGCGTTTAATAATTTATACCAAAAAAGATCTTTTCCCTAATCAAAAACTTGTTCTAGATAAATTAACCCAATGGCATGACGAAATGAATGAAGACTTTATGCTTATTGATGCAAGAAATAAAAATGAAGTCCGTAATTTGTTTAAGATTATCGAATACAATGGCAATGAAACAATGAACCGAATGGGGATGCCACTACCGATGGGGTATAGAGCATTAATTACTGGGATTCCCAATCTAGGCAAATCAACTTTAATCAACTCTCTAAGATCGCTTGGTCAAGGTAAAGATGATGTTATGGGCAAAAAGAAGAAAGTCGCAAGAACTGGGAATGAAGCTGGTGTAACAAGAAGTACAAGTGAATGTGTTAGAATAACATCAAATACTTCCAATGAAAGTAAGCAGCCAATATATCTTATTGATACACCCGGTATTGGATTACCAGGGAGGGTTTCTAATGAGATTAGAATGTTATCACAATCATTATGCGGATCATTAAAATCAAATCTAATTGATCCTGTAATTGTGGCAGATTATTTATTATATCTGATGAATTTACAACCATGTGACAAGAAGGTGGAATGGTACCCAAATTGTATTTCTCATCCTACGAATAACGTATACCAGGTCTTAGAAAGGATAAAAACTACTAAAGCTCAAGACGAAAATTCTTTAGCGATTAAATGGATAACGCATTGGACTCGTTATGGGAAAAATATTTTCTTTGATATTGAAATGTTATTATCTAATGCTGAGTTCTCATACAAAAAATACATTGAACAAGAACTTAAGAAATTGGGTGACTTGTCTATCACAGCTAGAAACAACGATAGGACTAAATCTATAGGTAAATTATTCAATTAGCAACTGTGTCCTCCCCCCCCAGTCATATTACAAACTCGATAAATTACTCAATTAGCAACCGTGTCATCCCCCCCAATCATACTACAAACACGATAAATTATCATCAACAATTACATATTCATATACACTTATATATTCATACATAATCATTTGTAAATAATAAATCAAGATATTCTATCAATTTTTATAACAGTATTATATGGTCGATTTCCCCACATCTGTTAAATCTTACTCTCTTATTTGAGTATAATGCTCTTGGCATGATTATTGGATCATCATTGATAAAACTCAATACATTATAGAATATTATTTCAGTTAATTCTGGTAAATTTTTCCAAAATACTTGTTGACATTGGTAAACTAGTTCTGGCGTCATTTCCTCTTCGTCAATGATTTCTAATTTCAAGGGGTTGTTGCTCTGTGATATATCTATGGTTTTCAATTTATTTCCACATATCCTATCTATAGTTGATTTGAAATTCCACCATCTACATTTACTGACATGTTTAATGGTTAAAGATACACATGATTGTGGCATTATTAACATATTTAAATCAACATTTTCAATATTATTTAATGTCACTGATTTTAAGTTCTCCCATAAAGTAACATCTACTACATTTGCCCTTAAAATATCATTAATTTGAAACAATTCAAGGTGTGGAATCTTTTTTTTAATGGTTGATGGGATTGATTTAACATTTCTATTTGTCAACCCATGTCCATTAATCAAATGTTTGAACAATCGATTACCACGGCAAGAAACAATCCTCAAATTTCTCATCGATTTCATATTATTCACCACCATTTGAATATGCGGACTTAATGTAGTTTTACTATTATTTGAAATAATGGTTGTATATTTCCTTCGTTTCCTACTTGCAGGTGCATTCTCATCGGTATTATCTATTATATATTCACTTTGTTCATCATCAATATTATCAGGTATAGCAACAATGCCTTCTTCCTTTAAGGCTTTTGCCTCATCTTCACCAAACCAAATTTGACTTATAAAGGATAAATATTGCTTCCTTAAAAGATGAGTTAATGTTACTGAACTCATGGATTCTGAAAGGACATCCAAATTGAATCTAATAAAATTACAATCTGAATCAGATTTGTATTTATCATAAGCAAAATATTGATCCATTATCAATTTTTGATAATCATTCTTTGAATACCAGACTTGTAAGAAATACTTTCTTCTATCAAACAACCCGAATTGTAAATGTCCATCTAGAGTGATAATGTCAATCGGACCCAATAAGGATCCTTCATCCAATTGATTCAATCTAAGACAGTCCAGAATAATAGCATCATATCGAAGCCATAGAGCCATTTCTAACCATTTGTAAATGAATTCTGAATCATATTTGAAAAGTTCCATATAAGGTTTAAATACTGGATACATGTATTTAAACAACATTTTCCTTCTTTTACGTTCTTTTTTAGTCAAAAATTCAACCTCATCATACCCGTCAGGTTCTATGGACATCATTGACCCATTTAGATGATAATACACATGCTTTCTTATATCTGTAGGCAATTGAAGGAATGTTGCTGCATCGAAATCTGTTGTCATTGTTCAATTCAACTATTTATTTTTTCCTTTACTGTTTCATAATCTACTCAAAGTACAAAATTATAAACGGCCAATCCCTTTGATCAAGTGGTTTGTATGCCCCTTCTATGCCTCTAAGACCTTTCCTTATCTGTTTCCCAAAACAGTATTTCACTTCGTCTATTAATAGTTCTTGCAACAGTTATTGAATTTTTTTTTTGAAAAAGTATAAATATCGAAGGATTTCAATACAACAACTGAAAAATTTCTTTCTCGTAACCATTACTTTATTACAAAAACTTCTTCCAAGTAAGAATTCAACGAACAACCATCAATCAGAGTTACTCAACTAGTGTTAAACTAGAATTTTATTTTGATTTATTTGTTGTCATTTGATTTATATATTTATATACATTTAGTCTTTTCTCTTCTCCTTAGTTCATCTTTTCGTAACCATGCCAAGTACCAGCTATTTAGACAAGAACTTTAAATCTTCTTATTACGACAAGTTCCGTCCATCATACCCTGAAACTTTAGCCGATAAGGTCATCTCTTATCACAAGAAAACTCCGGGAAATGTGTGTAACTTATTACTTGACGTTGGCTGTGGTACTGGGATTGCTACATCATTGTTTGCTCCTAAATTTAAAAAATGTATTGCTGCTGATCCATCTTCTTCTATGTTGGATTGTGCCAGGAAAACTATTCCAAAGGATGCTAATGTGGTTTACAAAGAGGTCGCCGGCGAAAAACTTATTGAGGATGGTAATGTGGATTTAAATTCGGTGGATTTGGTTATCGGTGCAGAAAGTGTCCATTGGTGTGATTTAGACATTTTATTTGAGCAAGTTAACAAGATTTTAAAGCCAAATGGTACTTTTGCATTTTGGTTTTATACTCAGCCTGAATTCATCGACTTACCAGGTTTCAACGAGTTATATTACAAATATGGGTGGTCTGATGAATTTATGGGCAGCTACTTGACCCCATATCAACGTGAATTTTTCACCAAGTTCAATGAGAATGAGGATTTAATGAACAAATTAAAGAAACAATTTACTGACATCGAGTTCGAAATATCCTGTCATTCCCAAGGACATTCAGATCCAAATGCTCCATATTACCAAGCCACTGAAATGTCAATGACAGATTTAAGACATTTAGTGAGGACTTGGAGTCTTTACACTTCTTGGATCAAAAACCATCCAGATGATACAAAGGATATTGCTGATAGATTTGTCGACGAGGTTGTGGAAAAATTTAACATCACTGATGAATCTAAAATGTTTGAAGTTCAATGGACCACATTTTACTACATTTGCCGTAAAAATTAATGAGAACTTCATCCATAGATATACATACATACATATATATATATATATTTAGGTGAATACATTTTCTTTTTTATCATAGCACATTCCCAATGACGTCTGATCATCGATTTATTTATTGAATAGATTTGTTTTAAATAAATACGTGAAAATATATATCTATATGCTTCTTAATTGATTTTTTTGTAAATGTACAGTGTTATTATTGGAGGTTGTTAATTTGTTAATAATTGTAACATACCTTCAATTCTTTGAGCCTCTTTAGCTTTAAAGATTTCATTTCTTACTCTAGTTCTTAGATCAATGACAATTTGTTGTAAGACAGGAGAACTCTCCAAAATATTATTACCGTATAATTCTAACACAACAGCAATCCAATCTGTCACAATTGTAGCAAATCTTACATCTTCAATACCTTTAAGACACCAATTTAATAGTGGTTCCAAAGTAGTTTCATCTCTATTATATAATGCAACACGAATCTTACCACGTTTCCTTAACTCTTGTAAAATGGTTACGGTCAATTCTTTAGCCATACCTGGAACAAAAGCACAATCTAATGCATCAGACCATTTGAATTGATTAATACATTTTTCAAAGGAACGTATACGACGTTGTTGTGGTTTTGAAGTATCATTATGAATAATATTTTCTTGATCCCCTTGATATTCAGACCCTCTCATCATTCTTTGGAAATTATTACTTTTTGGCGCAGTATCTTGTAACATCTTGGATTCCATAAGTTTAGATTTAACTTCTTTCGACTTTGTGACGGAACCCTTCTTGGTTCTAATGGCTAATAAACCGGAGGACATACCAACAACTAAATGTCTATTCATCTTATTATTTAAATCTTCAGATTTATCACTATTTTTACTTATCACAGTAGTATCGTTGACAATCGATGGAGAAATGGCACAACTTAAGACGGCACTTGAGAATTTCCAACCAAATTTAACTTTGAAATTATCTAAAGGATCAAATACTTTAACATGACCATCTAATGATGATGCAATCAAAGCTGAATTCATTGGAGCATTGAAATCTTCAATGTAATCCATACATGTAACAGTCTTGTTAAAGTTACCTCTCTCAAATAGAGTAGAATTATTTGTTAAATCCCAAACTTTAAACCCAGTACCACCACAGGAGACTAATTGAGTTTGTGATATAGATATTATGTCTTCAATTGGATTACCATGATTTAATTTAAAGATTGGTTGATTTGATTTAGTTCTAATATCATATAGTCTAATGAAATTATCATATGAACCTGTAGCAATTAAATGTGGAGCATTTGGAACAAATGTGACTGAACGAATATAATCTGTGGCACCACCAAGTTCTAAGGTAGGTTCGTATGGATGTGAGATATCCCAAACTCTTGTAATTCTATCATCACTCGCAGTGACTAAAGATCTATTATCATGTTGATGGAATTTAGTAACATGAGTAGGATGTGTGGATGCATTGATTGACACTAAAATATTTCTTGGATTGTATGAATCATAAATGGAGACTTGACCAGTTGCATCACCAGCAACAAGTAATTTACCATCAGCTCTAAACGATGCAGAGTAAACAAGATCTTTGAATCTTGAGAAAGTCTTCACCACTTGTCTAGTCTTCGAAGAAAATAATTGAACTCTTGTGGATGAAGTAACAGCAAAATCATGTGGACTTGTTGGATTAAAAGCAATATGTGTTACAGCATTATGTTCTTTCACTAATTGTGCAGAAGAGTAATGTCTCCAGTATCTTTGCTCTGGAGTGGTTTGTTGAGGCAACACTGGGGCCCTGGAGGTAATAATACGAGGTCTACTAGAGGACATATTGCTTCCACTGATTATCTGTAAGACTATTGACTATTTGTAATACTAACTATCGAATACCTTTGCTCCTCATACTATTTCAACTTCTTCTATATCTTTAAATTTTGAAATAAAATTTTCAGCTCATCGCTTTCTCTTTGAAACTTTTTGATGATTTAGGCTGCACGTGATGATGAGAGTGATATTGAGGAAGTGAATAAAGCACTGGCCCAGCACAAACCAGAAAGCTTGTTGGTAGTCACTGTAGTGTCTCTACTAGTATCTGAATGTCTTGGTTCCTATGAGTGGGGACGCTTGGTGCTCAAAAAAGCCATTTTAGAGTGTGGATTTCATTCTGAAAAGAATCAGTTTGGTAAGATGCCAACTGAATATACAGCTTGCTTCATTCTTCAATTAGGCAGTCTGATATTTTTGTTAGCATAACATTCTTTCTTCAAACATAAAGTTTTCAAATTGGTAGAATAACTAAGCATAGTGATTTTGCTTGATAATAAAGTACAGCAACCTGTTACGGTATGCAATTAATGCAGGTAAAAATTTAATTACTACACTCAAATTACCTTGTGCTTATTATTCAAAGTGGATAATACACTTGCTTCTTTAGCCTCTAGCACATCACACACTACTGGTTTCATAAAGTTAGCCGCCAAGTTTATTACAAAGAGCCATTTCTGAAAACATAAAATCTGAAATATTTGAAAATAAATGAAAATAAATAAATAAAGGCTGATTTTATTCATTCAATATACAGAGTACTCTTTCCAACCATTCAAGCTCTAAACCACTTGTAACGTTTATTCAGATCATTACTAGTATGTCAAGCAAGTTGGAATTAAAAACAGTGGTACCACCACAACCAGCTACCGAAAGAAATTACACTACACATCTTTCATATGATGAAACCACTAACGCAATTGCTTATCCCTGCGGTAAGTCTGCTTTTATTCGTGGTTTGAACCATTTCATTAACGACAGTGAAGATACGTTTAATGTACAATTTACTGGGCACGCAAACAACAATGTTACAGTAGTTAAGTTCTCCCCAATCAAAGGATCACAATATGTTGTTTCTGGGGATTCTTCCGGTAAAGTAATTGTTTGGTCATGGAATTTTATTGATGATAATGATCATACCCAAGTGGAAACAAAAATCAAATCTGAATACCAGGTGCTATCCGGTCCTATTACCGACATCTCTTGGGATTTTGAAGCACGTAGATTATGTGTTGTCGGTGACGGTAAAGATCAATTCGGTGCCTTTATATCATGGGACTCGGGGAATTCATTAGGTGAAGTAACTGGCCATTCTACAAAGGTGAACTCATGCGATATGAAACAATCAAGACCAATGAGAGCCGTTACTGTAGATGATAACGGGAAAGTTGTCTTCTACACAGGTCCACCATTTAAATTTAGTACAAGTGATCAGCTACATCATGATCAAGGTAAATTTATTAGAGATGTTAAATTCCAACCAGGAGATGGGAAAGTTTTAATTTCTGTCGGGTCTGATAGAAAGATTAATGTTTTTGATGGTGTTTCAGGAGAATTTATTAAAAGTATAGAAGATCCTGAGGAACCCATCAATGGTGGATTTTTCGCTTTAGATTGGCTAAATAATGATACTTTTGTTACTGCAAGTGCCGACTCTGTCATCAGAGTTTGGGATTTAGAGAGTTCTAAATGCATTAATAAATGGAATTTAAATCCAAATGATGATAAAGATATTGGATTACAACAAGTTGGGATTGTATCCATTCTTGGTGGCGATGCTGTGGCTACATTATCTTTAAATGGTAATCTAACCATTTTGAAATTAGAACAAGATGCTCCCGTCACCATAATTAAAGGTCACAATAAAGGTATCACTTCATTAGCTGTCAATCCATTAGTAACTGGTTCCTTTGACGGTAAAGTAGTCGATTGGAATTCTGGCCAGAAACCTGCTTTATATCTAGGTCACAACAATCTGATCATTGGGTTAAACAATAAGAAGGGCTCTGAAATTTCATCATTGTCATGGGATGACACTCTACAAATTAATGAGCAAGTGAAATATAAATTTAAATCGCAACCAAAGTTGGCCGCAGTCAATTGTGATCCAAAGGATGAAGACTATCTATATGCTGTAATCAACAATGATAATGAATTGATTATTATTAACTCTTTTACTGGTGAAATTATCAATACTGTGAAATTAAAAGATCCAGCATCTTGCATCACAATCTCCAAGACTTATATTGCCATTGGTTATGAAGTAACCAATGCTATTGAATTATTTGAATTGAACAATCTAGAACAAAGATTCACATTAAAGACTACCATGAGATCCACTCCATCGTGTGTTTCTATATCTCCAAGTGAAACTTTAATTGCTGTGGGGGATGTTCTTGGTAAGATTATCTTATTTGATTTAGAAACTCGTGATATTAAGACTTCGAGATGGGCTTTCCATACTGGTAGAATCAATGCTATTTCATGGAGACCACAATCAACTGAAAGTGTTAATGACGACAATGACGAGGAGGATCTTGTTGCTACTGGGTCTTTAGATACTCATGTCATGATTTATTCTGTCAAGAGACCGATGAAAATTGTTAAATTCTTGAATGCTCATAAAGATGGGGTCAATAATGTCATGTGGCAGGATGCCGATCATATTGTTTCCACCGGTAACGATGCGTGTATCAAGACCTGGGAATTACAATTAGCTTAGATATCCTTATGTATGTATAATGACTATATCAATATGTATCGGAGCACTTGCAATTTATATAAAATTTCAATTTAAAAATTAAAATTCAAAGATAAATTAAAGCTATGAAACCTTTGAAAGTTAATGTAAACAACACTACAACACAGATAAATCCATATCGATCTCGCGTGCAATCACACTTATGTCCGATTCAGAAAATACAAGCCAAATAGAGTCCCAAATTGGTTCTGTTTCTCCTGGGAGATCTCGTTCTAGATCTCGCTCTAGATCTCGTTCTCAAAGACCAAATTATAAAATTGAAGATGCTGGCTTTAATGAAAGTGATGAAGATGATGAATATAAAGAAGGTGACCATTATGATGAAGATCCAAACGATTATGTCGAAGAAGATGGAGCTGAAGAGAATAGAGCCTCACATAGAAGAAGCAAAAGATCGCTACACAATGATGATGATGATGATGGTGATGATGATGAAGAGGAACAAGATGATGATGATGATGATGAAAATGATGAAACTCCAGCTGGAAATGGCGAAAAGACCGCTGACCACGATGATGAATCAAACGCGGATAAGAAAGTGAAATTATCGTACCCAGTGGATGCCAATGGCGATCCGTTGCCTGTAGTAAATGATGAATATACTCTACCTGACGATCCTTTGGGTGACGAGAAGATCGATAAAGATGGTAGATTACAAGGTGGTAGACAATTTAAAGTACGTACTTTCAAATTGTTTGACAACGGCAATAGATTATTCATGTTAGCCACCGAGCCTGCAAGAGCCGTGGGATTAAGAGACTCTTCAGCATTTTTCCAATATCACCCAAACATGTATAAATATATCTTAAGCCAATCTGAAAAGAATAAACTGATTGGACAAAGCATATTGCCATACTCTTATAGAAATAGAACTATTTCTGTTGTTACTGCTAGAAGTGTTTTCAAAGAATTTGGTTATACTATTATTGTTGACGGTAAAGAAAATGATGATGATTATTATAGTGATCCAGCTTTAAGAAATAGTAATGTGAAAGAGGGTCAAATACCAAAGGATAAACTATCCAAAAATAGTCATAAGAAACAAAAGACCAAATCTCATCATCCTGAAAAGCTATATCAACATAGACATAATCATCATCCTGTAAGACATACCGAAAAGCAAGAATTTATCGAAAATGCCCAATTACAATCATCTGCTAATCCAGCAAAGAATACAGTAGAATTCTTTCAAAGTAGTCTTGCTGGAAGTACAGTAAATACCAATAGCCATCATGGTGCAGGTACCACAGTGTCGAATACTGGTGCTATTATGGGTATCAGTGGTAATCAATTGAATTCTACAAATTGGCTGTATCAACATGCTGCTGCGTGCAGTAGATACAACAGTGACATGTATTACGACAGAGTACGTATCTTGTTGATTGAAAATCAAGGTATCAGAGATCCATACACAAACACTTTACATGTCCCACAAGGCACACAATCTACGAAAGTGATAAGGTACCAAAAAGTGGTCGATCCAGAAAGAGATAATAAAACAATTGAATATGAAACTATTATCAAGGACCAAGATTTATTGAAACCAATTACTGGGTTGAACGCGATTTCTAAGGAAATATATGAAGATGTGGTTGATGCTGAAACGTTGAAAGCTATTGAGGAACAGAAAATATTTGAAACTGGGCCATAAATGCTTAAATACATACATACATACATACATATATATGTCTATGAATTTATTTATAAAGTTGAAATAAATTCGTCAACTGGAACATCACCATTCACTAAACTCAAAGTTTTATGAAGAGTTTCCTTTTCATGTAATAAAGCTTCCTTGATGAACAAGGCTACATCTTGTCTCCCGATAGATTTATCGCCTTTAATCTTTTCATCAATTTGATCCAAGGGGGTAAATTTACCAATACTTGGTTCGTCCTTTAACCAACCAGGTTGTAAAATGGTCCATGCTAAATCAGAGTGTCTCACATCATGATCAGCCGCACGCTTGGCAATATAATATTCTCTTAAACCTGGAATATCCCACCAGAAGTCTCTATCTTCTGCTTTCAAAGCAGAAACAACGATAAATCTGTTGACACCAGCCATTTCACATGCTTCAAGAGCTTTTGTACACCCATCTAGATCTACAGTAAAGAGTCTTTCAACACCCTTACCACCAGCACCAGCAGTGAAAACCATGGCATCGTAGCCTTTGATTGCAGCAGCTACCTCTTTGACACTAGCGTGTTCAATACTAGTTAAAGACGCATTGATCTTTACTTCTTTAGTGAAATATTCTTGTTGTTCTGCATTTCTGACAATGGCCAAGGGTGTGCCGAAGTGGGTCTTATCTTGTTTCAAATAATCCACCAACAAACGACCAATCTTACCATTGGCACCGATAATAGCAACTTTTAATCCTGACATATTCAATATCTTACACTTGATGTTTTCTTTTGGTTTAGTTGTGCATTCGAAAGAGTCAAGTTCAAGTAAAATTTGCCTTGCCACTTCCTTATATAACTTTTCAAATAAAATTTCATCCCTTGATTAGAATGCTTCTATGGCAATGAATGCCCTCCCCCCTTTAGTTGTTTCAATTGAGTTCAATTATGATCTCTACCACGTCAAACCATGCTTACAAAGCAATGTCTTACCTGTCGGTGTTATGAATCGTTGTTGCAACATGATTCTGTCGAAGATTCTTCGAGGGCTCAAGATTCAATACTTTTGGTCCAGTGGGAAAGAATTACAACATGCATACAGGTGGAATCATTACTAGAAGTTTACCACAAGAATCCCAATGAACACGATCACACCACAAAACTTGCCATCGACCGTTGTAAGCACTATTCATGTTTTTTGTAAGCTCTTGTCTTTTCTTGAACGATATTTATTGCAAAGATATTAATCCTTAAAATAACAATTTCAACTTAAAGGTTTAAACTTAACACCCAGTTCAACAGAATATATAAAGAAACAAGAATAAACTATATATTGCTATTCACACGCATCCAAGATGATCAGTGTTTCGAGGACATTAACGTTGTCCACTTCAAGGTCTCTGCCTAGAAGTGCACGCAGTGTAAATGGTGGACTCATGCTTAAATTTATCGCTAGAACAACCCCTTCTCGATCGTTTCATCTCGTCAATAACCCTGCCCTATGGAGATACACTTCCCAATTGAAACAAAGAGGCAAGGATGAGGATAGTACAGCCTCGAAGAAGGACAAAGATGCTACAGATGAAGATTTGGAAAGGATTAAGAAAGATATCCAAGATTATATTAATACAAGTAAACAGAACAAGGACAAATCAGAGGATAAAAAAGAGTGGGTATCGCGTCAAAAGAATATCAGTGAAAGAATACAGCAACTTGAAGAAACCATAACAAGACAAAATGGTTCCAATCAACAACAGCATCAACAACAAAACGAGAAAAAACAAGACAATGATTCAAATAGAAACGAACCACAAGATAAACAGAAACCAAATGATTTTTTTAGTAGGAATGAAGATCCAAGTCCAGGTATGAATAATCCAAATAATATTAACTTATTAAAATTAGGTTTAACTTTCTTTGTTTTGTCATTCCTATTGGATTTGATCAATGGCAGTAGTGATATTAATGAAATCTCATGGCAAGAATTTTACAACAATTATTTGGCCCATGGTTATGTTTCCAGATTAGTTGTGATCAATAATTCAAGAGTTAAAGTAATCTTAAATGATACAGGTAAGGTCCAATCCAATCAATCTTCCTCGGGGAACAATTCCAATGAGATATTTTTCAATATTGGATCCATTGACACTTTTGAGAAGAAAATGAATAAAGCCCAAGAAGAGTTGAATATTCAAAACGATTTTAGAATTCCAATCGCATATGTTCAACAAGGCAATTTTACACGTACTTTGTTCCAAGTTTTACCCACTGTCGTGATGATTACTGGGTTAATTTGGCTAACTAAAAAATCTGCCTCTGCAGCAGGTCAAGGTGGTAAGAACGGTATATTTGGTTTAAGTCGTTCTAAGGCAAGACAATTCAATACTGAAACTGACGTCAAAGTTAAATTTAAAGATGTTGCAGGATGTGATGAAGCTAAGGAAGAAATTATGGAATTTGTTAGTTTCTTAAAAGAACCATCTCGTTATGAAAAGATGGGTGCTAAGATTCCTCGTGGTGCTATTTTATCGGGACAACCAGGGACAGGTAAGACATTGTTAGCTAAGGCTACAGCTGGTGAAGCCAATGTTCCATTCTATTTTGTTTCAGGTTCTGAATTTGTTGAGATGTTTGTTGGTGTTGGTGCTGCTAGAGTTCGTGATCTTTTCAAGACTGCCAGAGAGAACGCACCATCTATTGTATTTATTGATGAAATTGATGCTGTTGGGAAAGCCAGACAAAAGGGGAATTTCTCTGGTGCAAATGATGAAAGAGAAAATACTTTAAACCAAATCCTGGTTGAAATGGATGGGTTCACTCCGAGTGATCATGTTGTCGTACTTGCTGGTACCAATAGACCAGATATTCTGGATAAAGCATTGTTAAGACCTGGTAGATTTGATAGACATATTGATATTGATAAGCCAGAATTAGAAGGTAGAAAGGCTATATTTGCTGTCCATTTGGCTAAATTAAAATTGGCAAATAAAATATTTGACTTGAAAAATCGTCTTGCCGCATTGACTCCAGGATTTTCTGGTGCTGATATTGCCAATGTTTGTAACGAAGCTGCATTGATTGCTGCTAGAAATGATGATACTTCTGTAAGATTGACCCATTTCGAACAAGCCATTGAAAGAGTTATTGGTGGTGTGGAAAGAAAATCCAAATTATTAAATCCAGAGGAGAAACGTGTTGTAGCGTACCACGAAGCTGGCCATGCTATCTGCGGTTGGTACTTAAGGTATGCTGACCCATTATTAAAAGTCAGTATTATCCCTCGTGGTCAAGGCGCTTTAGGTTATGCTCAATATTTGCCAGGTGATATTTTCCTTTTAAGTGAACAACAGTTAAAGGATCGTATTACGATGTCTCTTGGTGGCCGTGTCTCTGAAGAACTACATTTTGACACTGTGACAAGTGGCGCCTCTGACGATTTCAAGAAAGTGACTAATATGGCCACTGCTATGGTCACACAATTAGGGATGAGTCCTAAGATCGGTTGGATCAATTATCAAAAGAAGAGTGAATCGGATCTAACTAAACCATTCTCAGATGATACTGGTGATACCATAGACTCAGAAGTACAAAGAATTGTCAATGAATGTTATGAACGTTGTAAGAAACTATTACAAGAAAAATCTGCCGAGGTGGAAAAAGTGGCACAACTTTTGTTGAACAAAGAAGTGTTGACTAGAGAAGACATGATTGCCATGCTAGGGAAAAGACCTTTCCCTGAAAGAAATGATGCCTTCGACAAGTATTTAAACGACTCGGAAACCAAAAAGCTCGAGGATCAGGATCGAGACAACAAGAATACACCACCAGCTGCCACGGCAGACTGATCTACTCTTTAGCGTACCGGGTTAATTACATCCGTCAACTTGTATCAAATATCGATATCCTGTAAATACGATTAGCTCCGACTCAATCCTCGCCTCAATTGATACAAAGATTACAACAAGAATTGTGTGGTTTTATTGTCATTATTATCACTATTATCAATTTTTTTTTTTCCACATCTCATCGAATGAGTAATATTTGAAACTTAAAAGATAAGTCAAAATATAACTACACAATAAATATTTAAGATCCTATATAAGTGCAAGGACTTGTAAAGCAATACATATATATATATTCCATCGTAACGGTATTGGGCTACAGCAACAACTATATTTCCCTTACTGTTTTCTTTTTTGGAAAGGAAAACTAGCATATAGTGTTGATTGAGTAAGTTAATATATTCCTTGCCTGACATTATCTTCAAACTGTTAGCTCAAGGACATATACACACAATCACATAAATAAACAATGAGTGGAAGTTTTCCAGACGAATCCAGCAATCTGTTGACAGAGGCTACTGATTATTCCTCCAATGAGAATTTGCAGAACATTGCTAGTATTGACAATAAGAACAGCACTGATGTTACTCAAAAAACTTTAGATGAGCAATACCATGAGTTCAATTTATCTTTACCAAAGGTCCCTATTTTATTTTCTTTATGGATGGGCAGTTTCTTGAGTGCATTGGATAGTACTGTAGTTGCAAATATTATGAACCCGGTTGCAGAAGAGTTCCAACAGTCTGAATTGAAACATTGGATTGCTACAAGTTATCTTTTAACTAATACTGCATTCCAACCTTTATACGGTAAACTATCTGATATTACCGGCAGGAAATTTGCTTTATTAACGGCACATTTCTTTTTTGGATTAGGCTGTTTCTTAACCTGTTTTGCACAAAACATTTACCAATTTGCGTTTGCAAGAGCTATTTGTGGTATTGGTGGTGGTGGTATTAATGCTTCAAGTAGTATTGCTGTGAGTGATATTTGTACCACAAGAGAAAGAGGTATTTATCAAGGTTACGCTAATATTGTTTTTGGCACTGGTCAACTACTTGGAGGCCCAATAGGTGGGGTTATCTTAGGCACCATTGGCTGGAGAGCTATCTTTGCATTACAGGTCCCATTACTAGCTGCTTGTTCTTATTTTGCTATCAAAAACATTAATATCAAACTAACTCATGTCCCACCAAGAAATGAAAGATTTACTTGGGCCAATTTATCAAGAATTGATTTAGGCGGATCTATTACTTTAGTCTTTACCATCAGCGGGGTCTTATTCTTGACCTCTTCTGATTGGAATAAAATATTTTTAAGTGTCTTTACTCTAATATCATTTACCATTTTCATGTTCATAGAGTTATACGTTGCCAAGGAAAGAATCATTCCTTTTGAACTACTGAAGGGTTCCTTCGGTCTTTCATCGATTGCTACTGTCATTTCATCATTTATAATCTATGGTGATTTCTTCAGATCTCCAATCTATTTACAATTAGTACAGAATATGGGTGTTACCATTACCGGGTTATATTTTATTCCACCATCTATTACCACTGCCTTAGGTTCTTTAATCACTGGTACTATATTGAGAAATACTAAGATGGATTTAGCCCATTGCGCCTCTTCTTTGATCATGCTAGCCATTGGATTACAGTTATTTGGGTTAGTGGCTGCATACTATCTAGTCAGTCATGTTCAGCCGTATGTCCCAGCCACCGATACAGTTAAGATTTTCTTGTCCCCAGCAACGTGGCAATTTGCCTCTGGCTCTATTTGGTGGAAAATAATCTATACTGTTATTCTTTGTATTGTATCATTCGGCTACGCTACTTTACTGGTGGCTACTTTAGTAAGTATTGTGTTCTCGATCGAAAAGTCGCAACAAGGTACAATTACTGGTATTTTCTACTTATGGAGATCGATTGGTAATGTTCTTGGTGTATCACTAACTCTAGTTACCTATGAAAAATCTTTATCTACCAAATTATGGAACTATATGTTTAAAAGTGGGAAACATGTTTCATTTAAATTTACAAAGAAACATTTCGATAGACTAATTGCAGACTCAAGTTATTTAAGAAAGGGTCCCTTCCCAATTGATGCATTAAGCGAATTATTAGATGTTTATAGAGACGCATTCTTATCTTCATACTTGCCAAATATCTTATTAGGTGTCATTGGTTTGGTTATCACTATAATATCGTATAGATTACATTCAAAGAAATCACAGTTAGCTGGGGCTATTCAGGTGTAAATATATTTGATATATATATACATACATGCATATAGAATAGAGGAAAACAGGAATATATGACAATTACATGATTGTATATTCGATTTTTTTTGTAAATTACAGCACTTTAAATAAAAGGTATATTAATCTTCTTATCATCCATCAGTTGATTAGTACAATTCTCTAAAAGCAAATTTGAGTATTTGGTGTTTAAATATCATGTATGTGTTCACCTTCTATTTCTAAATTTACTGGTAATATATCATTTAATGAATTCTCTTGAATATCAAAACTCGTAATATTATCTATACGTATCCCCAATCTTTTACATTCTTCTTTACAACTTTCTAAGAAAAAAGGTTCATATGAATGACCCAAGAAATACATGATTAGTACATTTCTTAATTCCTTTGAGATCAACCCTTCTAATCTATAAAGTCTTAATGCAAATGCAGTCGATTTACAGCTGATAGTAGGCGGGACACCAGCATAACCAGTGCAAAGACCTGGTATGATCAACCCATCTATGTCCTTTGGGACATGCATCAATCCATTCCACAAGGCATTGAAAACGGGTTGGTAACCTGTCTCGATTGGGTTCTTCTCATCAAAAATAGGTTTCCCTGGGCTGATCATAGTAGGGCAATGAATTATATATTTCATACCACCTCTGCATTTTTGGGTTACATCAAGACCGCATTTAGAGATATCAACTACAGTTGCTGATCCTACCGTATGGTATTCATACCCTAACTGTTCTCTAAACCATGATTCAAATTCCACACCACCAAAATAATTTCTTAGTGCTAAATCGAACCCACCTCCAAGATACCCCAGAGAATTACCAGGCGAAACTATTGCATATGACATTCCATAATTTTTTTCATCACTTTTAATAGATGCCATTAATGAGTCAAAACGGCCATGATGTATACATAAACTGGTATTATTTTTAAGTATTCCTTGAGTTAAGTATTTCTTCCAAAGTTTAGGTAGAGTCTCGTTACTATCACATAGTATAATTTTGAGTGGTTTCATTTCCTCTACTTGATTTGAGCTTATTATGGCTTGTCTTGCTCTGATCGATTATTACTTAGTTGTTGACACAAGTGGCTATAAGATGTTTCAATATAACCTATATAGATCGGCATCCTAAGATGAAATTTTGGATTTCTCGAGAGATCTCTAAAAGTCACAGTCAAGGAAAGACAAGAGTGGGCCCAATGGGAAAGCTATAAATCATAATAAAGTGCAAATATTAAAGTAAAAAAGGCTATAAAAATAAAATAGTACATACAATTTGCTTTTTGTTTCACTTGTTGTTTTCGTTAAGACATAAGAGGTTATTTATTTCTACCAAATATCTTCTTTAGCTTGTTACCAAACTTGTTGCTCTTCTTGTGCTCGTCATTATCACCCTGATCATTACTCCCAGTTCTATAAGAAGAGACATACTGAGAATCACTATGCATTCTTTGTTGAGATCTCAAACCTGACTTGGTATCTAATGGAGATTGTTCCATAGCACTAGTAGCTCTTAGAGAAGTTTTACTAAATTTGGTTCCCAATGGAGACGACATTTGTGCATGTTGCTGTTGTTGTTGATGATGATGAGAATGATGTTGCT
Organism: Monosporozyma servazzii; assembly: GCA_033807795.1. NCBI lineage: Eukaryota > Fungi > Ascomycota > Saccharomycetes > Saccharomycetales > Saccharomycetaceae > Monosporozyma > Monosporozyma servazzii. The sequence goes on along the minus strand of CP138603.1, from coordinate 429,060 downwards.
GCTGTTGTGGGATTTCTTGAGTATCATGATGTTTTTTACTTTTGAATAATGAGAATCCATTGCTCTTTGGCTTGGTGGGAGAAGAACCATTTATAGAACTAGATCTACCGCGACCACTACCAGTGTTGTTCGAAGGAGGCTTGAAATCATCATCAGAGTCGGAGTCATTGAACCTCGAGGTCCAGCCGGAACCCCCACCCGGCCCCATGGAGGCAGTTAAAGGTTGCAACTGTTGGTTTCTTTGCTGTTGAGTAACTGGGTAACTTGGAGTATGTTCAGTTTGATGGAATTTAGTACTCATTGAGTTTTGTTCATACTCTGTCTCGTTTGTCATGCCAGCTCTTAAGGACATACTTTTGAAACCTAAATGATCTTGCTCTGGTCTTAATTTCTCAAAGCTTGATTTTTTTGGAATTGGCTCCGCTGGGTATAAAATAGAATTCATTTTTGTATCTTGTGCCATTTGCTTAGCCGTCTTTTCAATTATTGATTCACGATTTTGAGTAGGTTTCGAACGTTCGATCTTAGAATGTCTTCTTGATGGAACTGATTTATTTTCAATTTTTGAATTTCTGGCCATGGAAGATTGTCTTTCAAAAGTAGCAGCAGAAGCCGGCTTCTTCTTAACTTCTCTAGGTACTGATGAAGATGTTCTTTGAGTTGGTTGCGCTACCATTGATTGTGGTCTGTTTGATTTCTTTACTGAACTCTTCCTGCTGACTAGATTTTCCATTGACATTTGAGCATTCAGTCTAGTATTTTCAGCAGTAGTTAATGATAAATAGGCACTGTTTGCTGATGTATGGTCATATGGTGAGTTTCCAGAACCGTTTGAAGGAGTCTTTTTCAAAGCTGATTTGATTGGAGTGTTACCTAAAGACAATTTTGGAGGAGGTTTCAAGTCTTTATGAGATGATGTAGTCTTGGTTGGAGATTTAATCGGAGACTTGATTTTATTACTATTAGCAACGGGGGATGAAACTTGCTTTTTAGCAGGGGTGGAGTGAGTGGTCTTTGTTGGAGATTTTGAAGTTTTATTTGATTGGTGTTCGGATGGGAGAGCACTCTTTTTATTTAAATATGGATTGGCAGATCTAAGATAATCAGCCATGGTTGTCTTGTTATTAGAATGTGATGCTGATGAATCTTTATGTTTGGGGGAACTAGCATGTTGATGCTGAATAGCTGGTGTAATTTTGGTCGAGCTAACCGTACTCTTAGGAGTAGCTACCGCAACATGTTCAACATTATGTGCATTGTTAGGTACGGGATGTGCACCTTCCCTGTGCCTCTTTGGACTCATTGGAGGTGGTATTGGATGGCTTGGTTCTTCTGGTGTTTTTACAGGATTTTCTTCAGTAGTCATATATTCAGAAGATCCATCTCTAATTTCTTCAGTTTGCAAATCATCATCATCATCATCATCATCTAAATATGGGTTGTCTACTGCTTGTAAACCTAAAGCTTCGATTTCTTCCTTTTCCATCTCAGGCGTAAGTTTCATTGGATTATTTTTTAGGATGTCTTCCACACCTTCAGTTGCATCTTCTTCAACTTTAGAATTAGCAATATCTGCAATATCTACATGATCAGTAGTTTCATTATCCTCTGATAAAACTTCTTTGATTATTTCGTCTTTGTCAGTTGTTTCATTTTCATTATTTGATTCGAAAGATTTATCACTTAATACAATCGGCTGAATATGTTCCTCTGTGAGAACATTACTCTTTTGCTTATTATCATACTCTAGTTCAGAAATATATGAAACATCTGTGTTGAAACTATGTGTATCGTTAGCAATACCTTCGTCATCATCATAAAAGGATGAAGTCACAGATCTATTTGCTTTAGAAATATTTTCTTTGTCAACTTGAATGTTTTTATTTACTAAAGATTCTGAAGGTTTCGTTTCCACATGTTCTTCTTCGCCTTCTTCGCCTTTTTTAGGTCCAAATGGATATATGTTCAGTTCACTTGATTTATCATCATTGGCTGTGTTGTCGATGGTATCATCTGCGGTAATTTCAGTCACCTCACTATTATCAGTTTGAGGTATCACTGCAGTACTCTCTAATTTTTGGTTACGTTCAAGTTCTTTAACCTTAGAGTCTTTATAATATTGACGATCGATGCTACTTGCAATACTAACATTATTATGTAATCGCTCAGCCAACACGTTATTTTCTTCTAATAATTCATTTAATTCGATATTAGATGCAGTTTCCTGCTCTTCAACTACAGATAAATTTTCATTCTCCAATTCAAACTCAGTTTCTTCTGGCATTGAACTTTCAATCATTGAAACCAGTTCACTCGGTGGTTTATCCTGGGCTGTAATTGTGGCTGGGAGTGATTTTGGTACATGTTTGATAGACTCTGGTTTTTCATGATGAGACTGTTTTGGCTGTTGTCTTTGTTGTTTTGGTTGGCTTTTAATTGAAGCTTGGTTTTGTTGAGACTTTGATACTGGAATGTTAGTTTTATTGTCAGTGTTAGATGATATTGGTTGAATATTTCTCTTTGTAGTGGTGACCGGTTGTTGTTTCTTAGGGGATGTACTTTCCTCTAAATTACGATGAGAAATTGTTCTTGAAGTTGATATAGTTTCCCTTGTATTGCGAAGAGAACTTGTTCTTGAAGTTGAAGTACTTTCCCTTGAATTGCGAAGAGAATTGGTTCTTTGAGATGACGCATTTTTCTCTTTTGAGTTGTAAAGAGAACTTGTTCTTTGATATGGTCCCCTATTTAAAGTTTCTGAAGAGACTCTGGTACGCAAGTTTTGATTAACACTGCCAGATCTTTTCAAGTGAGAAGTATTGCTTGTTAATGAATAAGACCCGCGTTTTCTTCTCTTCACTTCATCATCGATAGGAACCTCAACAGCGATTAAACCATGTGGGCCTGGAATATATTTCTTCATTGTCCTTACTGGTTGAGAGTTCAATATATTTGAACTGGGGGACATTGTTTGCGGTCCACCAAATTCATGAAATGTGTGTTGTGCATCTCTTTCTTGGGATCTGTTTGTAATAGAATGATGTTTATCACTGGGTAAACTTGAAGCTCTTCTACTCATTGAGGTGTGTTTTTGTTGTAAAGAAGAATTTCTCATAACTGAGCTTCGTCTGTTGGAAGTCTTCTCCTTCTGTTGTTGTTCTTGTTGTTGTTGTTCTTGAACTTTTCGATCACTTGGTGTGATATACATAGAGCTACGTCTGCTTGGAGACGAGATTTTCTTGGTCATTGATGAGGATCTACTCAAACTCGTCATTGATGCAACTTTACTTGGGGCATTATAAAATGGGATTTTAGAACGATCCACTTCTCTCCCATTGGGAGACATAGCTTTACCCAACGCAGAAGCAGCCGCCAATGCATTGGAACTCACAGATTCTTGTGAGTTTCTATAGAGACTTTGCCGATTGTACATGGGAAGATTTACAACGCTTATTTGATTGAAAAAAAGGGGGACTAAAAAAAGGAGCACTCAAAATGATCTGTGGTCTAAAAATGACGATTATAGGTCAATTGCACTTGATTGACAAAACTATAACTACCTCACTGATACTAATGTATACTCTGAGTTTGCTTCCACTGGCTAACCTCCCTGTCGATAAAATAGCCTCAAGTTACTTTCTCATCGTTGATTGAAAACAAAATTTGTGATTTTCTCCCACAAAAAAAACACAAAAAAAAATGGCGGCTTTTCGTTCACTTCGAAGAAATCTTGGAAAAACCCACATTGTAAATTTGGTAAGAATCCATAACAAATTCGATAGATTGATAAGAATAAATGATTGTAAATGATTGTAAATTGTATAGTAAAGTATATATATAAGGATTATTTAGCAGTGTCGACGACGTATCTACCTAAGATCTTACCCGCTTCCATCAATTCGTAGACCTTTGGTAATTCAGATAAGCCCACAATCTTGATTGGAGACTTGATCAGTCCACGTGAGAAGAAATCCAAAGCTTCCCTTGTGTCTGCTCTGTTCCCAACATAGGAACCTTTAATGTTGATAGATTTAACTACATGAGAGAAGACATCTGATTTGACGATAGAGTGTGCAGGTAGCCCGACCAACACGACTGTACCACAGGCTCTTACGTATTCAGTAGATAAAGAAATGGCAGCTTCCGAGACGGAGACATTAATAACCCCATGTGGGCCACCCTTTGTAGCGTCTTGAATGGCACGGACCATATCCTTTGGATCTTTATGTTTAGTGAAATCAATGAAACATTCACCGCCAAGAGATTCGAATAATTCTTTCTTACCTGGACCACCATCAATACCCAATACTCTAAGCCCCATACATTTAGCATATTGAACCGCTAACGAACCAAGACCACCAGCGGCACCAGAAATACAAATCCATTGGCCTGGTCTTAGATTAGCCTCTTTAATGGCTTTATATACAGTAATACCAGCACAAAGAACAGGTGCCACTTCGGCCAAATTGGTGCCAGGTTGAATCTTCGCAGCTTGAACAGCATCCGCAGTAGCATATTGTTGGAAGGAACCATCATGAGTGTAACCAGATAAGTCAGCATGTTCACAATTGGATTCATGTCCAGATTCACATAATTCACAAGACATACAGGACCCATTCAACCATTTAATACCAGCCAAATCACCAATTTTAAAATTGGTCACGTTTTCCCCCTTAGCAACAACAACACCAGCACCTTCATGACCCCCGACAAGAGGTAATTTGACGGGCAATGGCCAATCGCCCTTCCAAGCATGTAAATCTGTGTGGCAAACACCAGAATATTTCACATTAATCAAGATTTCATTAGGCTTTGGTTTTGGCACTGGAATATCTTTGTAATGCAATTGACCGCCATGTTCATAGAAGATGACACCCTTTTGTGTCGATGGAATGGTAAATGTGGATTGTAATCTTGAAAATTGTTTGAACCCTGAACGAGCCACTGTTTGATGTTGGGTTATTAGCTTGAGCATTTTTTGATTTTGATTTTGATTTTATGTATAATATCTATCGACTTGCTATACTCTGTATGTGTTTCTGGGTTCTCGGACGATGTTAAATCCTTTGTTTAAGTACACAAAGAAGTTCCTGTAAAGGCAAGCTCGAAGGAGGATATGAAATTGATCTTGAATCCTTTTTTTTTTTTCAGTTTGCTTTTTTAGCTTTTCATTCTTTTTTCCAAAATTTTAATCATCTCTTATTATATTGAATTAAGCCATGACATGTTGCATTATTGTCGTTGAAATCTTTTAATATTTCACCGCTCGAAGCAGTCAGTCAGAATCAAAACAACGTCACAACAACAAAAAGGCTTCAAAACAAAGAAGGCGGACGGAGTGCCCGTCTCGCACAATTGGAAGACAGAAAATACGTATGACCATCACTTCAGCAAGAATTGATCATCAACTATCAACTAGATTCTGGGTTTAACTTGGTCATTAGTGATCTCTTGTCACTTACTGGGGTCATTCATTCGTGCATGACGAATATCCTAACTTTTCATGGTTGGAGCAATGTAAGAAAAAAAAAACAGTTCACAGCTTTCCCACTGGAATTTGTGTGTTTTGCTTGCCCAAACAACCTCCAGACATTACATGAGTATTCAATGCCTTTGCAGTAGAGAATTTTTTATCACAATGGTCACAGCAATACTTCTTGGTATGTGTTTTCAAATGTTTATTTAAATTTGAAGATTCGTTGAATCTCTTGTCACAGATGGGGCATTTCAAAGGTTTCTCTCCCGTATGTGTTCTTATATGTATTTTCAACGATGATGAACCACCAAAACATTTACCACATATGTCACATTTATAAGGCTTCTCTCCAGAATGGGTTCTATTGTGTTGGATCAATGTTTCTTGATTGGCAAATGTCCTATTGCATGTCTTACAACGATAGGGTTTATATCCTGTATGCACTTTAATGTGTCTTAACAATTTTTGCCTTTGAGAAAATATCTTGTCACAATTATACCAATGACATGTATAATTGTGTTGTCTTTTTGGAACATGTTCTATTTCAATATGTTCATTTAATAATTGCAGTGAGTTGAATTTCAATGTGCAAGCATCCCATTGGCATTTATACATATTCTGTAGTTCACCTGTTTCTTCTTCTTCTTTCACTGTAGCAGTATTGGCGGTGACTTGAGAGCCAGGATATGGCTCATTAATCTTAATCCCAAAATTTATACCATGTCGATCATTGATATGATTCACAAGAGAACAAACATCATTCCCTTCAAAGAAACAATCTTGCCAATGACAGGAAAAATCTGTATTCTTTGTTTCAGGAATATGATCAACAAACATGTGCTTTTGTAAATCAATTAAATTATTATATCCAGTCCCAGAGTGACAATCGTTCCAAAGACATTTCATATCGTTTTCTTCATCTCTTTTAAAATTCCAATTGAAATTGATAGTATTCAATTCATTTAAATTGTTATTCGAATGCAGTGCATTGAAGGATTCCATTGTTTCGGATTTAATATCTGGGATAAGATTATTGGTTGAATCGTCAGGATCCATTTTAGTGTCAACATGGAAATTTATTGCATTATTCAAAATGGTTTGCTTGGTTTTACTAACTTCTAATATTGTGGGATTATTTATCATAGGAACATGTGTATGCAATTCGATCTTATGATGATGATGATGTGGTGCATGATCATGTATATTTGAATTCCCATTATTCCCACTACTATCAGACTTTTGTAAATTTTCCATGAGATGAGATCTAATTACAGGATTCAACAAATTTGATGCGCTATGGTTTTGCGTGAGCTCTCTCCCCAAACTGTTTCCTTCACCCTTTCCATCCATTCCCTCCTCGGTATTGTTATTATTGCCATTAATTTGCTGTTGATGATGATGACTCATGTGTTGTGCAAACGGTACTTCATATAAAGATGAAATATTACAAAGATCTTCTAAAATCTTCATGTCTTGGTTGAGCTTAGTATTTTCAAACTGGTTATTAACCGTAGAGTCAACAGATTTGCTAGAATTTGTAGAAGACATGGTTTTACTTGTTGAGCTAATTGGCGTGTTCTCTGAGTCATGAACATGTTGTTCGTGAGGTTCATCGTTGTCACATAACTGGCAATATCTATCAAAAAAATCAGATTCATCATTATTACTATTACCATCTGATGATGAAATCAGCTTTGAATCGTTTAGAGTAGTATTGGCATTATTATTGTTGCTATTATTTAATGTATTACAATCGAAATCACAATCGAAATTACAATTCAAATCTGCTAAATATTTCATATTATTTTGAGACAGTAATGAATTTGACGTCGGTTTTTTTGTGTTTATAGTCGACAGATTCTGTGCTAAAAAGTTTGGATTGTTAAATGGTATATTATCATTTTTATTCGGATTTGTAGCATTATTTATTGATATAGAGGGTAAAGAATCTATTTTGGACTCTTCCTTATTTTGACTATCTGGTCTACCATGATTTATATCACAACAAATTTCAAAAACCTTTGGTGTGCAGTCATCATCAGTTATAATTGAAGTTGCATTATTATCACTGATTGTGTTTGAGTTTTTTCTTGTTGTTATCTTCTTAGAGTTAGACGCAATTTGTGAAAGAATATTATCATCTAATTCTTCAAATTTCCTTTTAGACTGTGTATTGGTATTATAAGAAGGAATTTGATCCAATTGTATAGCGCTGAATGGTGTACCATTATCGTTATTATGAAAATCAAAAAATTCAAATGGTTTACAATCACTGTGTGATAGGTTTGCATTATAATTACTATTGATAGTAGTAGCATTTTGTTGTAGTGACTCAGCTTGTGATTGAGCATCTCCATTAAATTCAGACAAATCGGCCTCTAGGGCATTATGATGGACATGACCATGAATGTAGGTAAGATTATTGTAATTATGGATGTGACCATGGACCACTCCGTTCCCATTTTTCTTACTTTCTAAAGAAGTTGAATCATACATGGTTTAGCTCTTGGGATATATCCTATGTTAATATAAAGATCAAACAAAAAAAGGAATAAAAAAACCAGTATACTAAAACAGCTTTACCCACACATATAAGTGTTATTGATATATAAGATATGCCACTATCCGATCAAGCTGTCACTGGAGTCCAAATTAACAAATCTGGTTTGTATTTCAACTGGGAAACTACCTTCAAGGTTACGATGAGCCCTTTGTGTTAATTTTGTCTGTGTTTTTTTCCAGATTTTGTAATGCTGTATTTACAGCAATAGTGAAAAAGTGGACAATTGAGTAGTGAGTAACACATTGCCTTCTAAACTGTAGCTAGAAGGGAAGTTGTAGCACGCAATGACTAGTAGCAAAAGTGTATGTGTGTATTGTGGGTCTGCTTCAGGGACCAATAAAGTTTTTAGTGAAGAAGCACATGAATTAGGTAAATTATTTCATGAAAACGGGTGGAAACTAATCTATGGTGGTGGTACTACAGGTTTGATGGGTACAGTGGCTAGAGCCACCATGGGTCCAGATAAAGATGGTAAAGTCCATGGTATCATTCCTGATGCGCTCGTTTCTAAAGAGCGTGATGGGAAACAAGCTGAGGTCCGTATAAGCAAAATTGAAGAGCATTCAGGGACTACTCACATCTCCAAAGAATATGGTCAAACCACTATAGTACCAGATATGCACACTAGAAAACGTCTAATGGCCAACGAAAGTGATGCATTTGTAGCCATGCCTGGTGGGTACGGTACCATGGAAGAAATCATGGAATGTATCACTTGGTCACAATTAGGTATTCATAACAAACCTGTGGTATTATTTAATATTAATGGGTTTTATGATAAATTATTGGATTTTATTTCTGAGTCAATTGCCAATGGGTTTATCAGTGAAAAGAATGGCGGGATCCTGCATGTGGCCACCACTGCTCAGGGGGTTGTGGATAAAATTAATAATTATGTTGCACCAGATGGACGATTCAATCTTAAATGGGCTGACGAATGTGGGGATAACAAACACATTTGAGCATCTTATATTTATTACTATAACTAATTATATATACATCACGGTTAGGTAGAAATTGTTTAAAGCATTCCTATATGGTTAACCGCCATCGATCACTTTATAAATCGATATAATTCTTTTTATTTAAAAATTAGTGGAAAACTGGGAAATTGAAGATTCAATCGATGACTTAACAATGATTATAAACAAGACAACGACTGTTTCATATCGAGTGTTTTGCCTTGTTCACTGATAAAGAAACTCCAAAAGGATCATAATGACGGAGAAAAAGGCACCATCCACCACTGCAGCAAGTAAGGGGTTCTCAAATCCAGCATTGAAAGCCATGGGAATCCCCACGATTAAGTTGCCGTCCAGAAATTGGACGATATTTTGGTCTCTATTGACTGTCACATTATCTGGGATCGCTTATGATAAATACGAACAGAAGAAAATTGTGAAACATTATTGCAACTCTGTGGAGGGGAAATCTAAATTGAAATTGGATACTAATAGAGTCCCAAGAAAGATTACCGTTTTCATTGCGCCTCCACCAAATGACTATTTAGAAACTTCATTGAAAATCTGGAGACGTTATATTAAACCTGTTCTATATTATGCTGGTATGGATTATGAAATCATTCAGGAGGATAAACAAGGGTTAATTAGAACACATGTGGCTAATCAAATCAGGGAAATTAGAAAAGGTTACTTGACTGAACCTGTTGAACCTGTTGAGGTTCCAAACACTGGAGAACTAGCTACAACTGGAGATGAGAAACATATAACATCAATTCCGGATCCACATCCAGGCAAAGAATTTAAGAAGAATTTTGATTATAGAAACTTAATTGGGGTCTTTTACCATAGACCAAAAATTGAAAAGATCATTAACACTGATTCTGAACCGTTAGATCCTAAATTAGCTGGTGGTGTCATTTGTTTGGGTCGTGGTGCTTATAAAGAGTATGTTAATGGCCTTCACGAAGGGTTACTAGGTCCATTAGAACAACCAGACACTGTCGAAGACAAGCTGACTGAACCTGTTATTGAAGAGTTAAAGGAGGCTGATACGACACCATCAGAGATTAAAGAAGCTTTAGAAGAGGATGTTGTTCCCAAGGGGAATGAAATAGCGCCAATGGAAGAAACCACTGCCAAAGAAGAAAGTAAAGAGGGGGATGAAAACAAAGAGGAAGAAAAGAAAGATACAAGATATTTACCAAGATTTATATATCCAGAAGACTATTCTAATGCATCAATCTCTGACGAAATCTTGAAGCAATTGCCAGTCATTAAGAACTCGGCCACGGGTGTTCCAATATTATTACACCAGCCTGTGTTAATGATCCCAGTGCCAAGTTTATCAGGGTTTACAACAATCCCACAAAGAATTGCTAGATTCTATCAAAGGAGATTTTTCACAGAACAAGTTTGTTCACAAGTATCACATTTAATTGATCAAGATACTATACGTCCATTCAAGGATCCGGCAGATTTGCTGATTGGTGTCGAAGAAGAAGAAGACTGGCCAAAACATTGGGTTAAACAAGGGTTAAAGAAAAACAGTGAATGGGTTCAACCATTAAAATCTGATAAGCGTGTCACTGAATTTATGACCGTGCTGGGTCAAGATTATGATTGAAGTGATGATCTGATTTTGCATTAAATAAAACCTGTAAATATTTACACCGATCATTTATTTAATATACATGCAATGTAATAAAGAAATAATGAGATTAAAAGGTTTAGCCTCACGTTTTTTCTATATAGTTTACTGTATATATGTTTCTATTTCGCTTCTGTAATTTAACATAATGCATTTTTACAATAAATTGAATTTTAAGTAGAAAGGAATATGAAACGTTATGTTAAAGCCTTGGCTTTGAAAAAGTTGTAACAAATAAGCAAACACAACAAGAGCCAATATTTACCAAGACCAATTATGAGTTTATTTTTTAAATCACCCATTGATGTTGAAATTTCCTTTGATGGGGAAGAGAGTAGGAAGCACGTTGAGGTCCCAGTTCGTCAAGGGCCAAATGCCAAGACGTTAAAGGATGACCTTCCCCTGTATGAAGATGGTGAATCAGTGAGTGGTGTAGTAACAATAAGAGTCAAAGAGGGGAAAAGAATGGAACATTTGGGTATTAAAGTTGCTGTCATTGGGTGTATTGATATGGTCAAGACAAGTAATAGTGGTAAAACTACAGGTACAAACCAGACATTTGATGATGTGAAGAAGAAGACTGTAGATCAATTCCTATGTCTAAGTGATGATTTATGCCCAGCAGGGGATATACAATATACACAAAATTACCCATTTGCATTTAAAGATTTATCCAAGAGATATGAATCGTATAGAGGTAAAAATGTGGATGTGACGTACTTTGTAAAAGTTACCGTAATGAGAAAGTCTACTGATATTACTAAAAAGAAGAAATTTTGGGTATATCTGTATAATGATTTGGCAGTGACTAAAGATATAACCTCATCTCAATCCGAAGAAGATAATGTTGCTAATAGCAATAGTAAGAGTAAAAGTGTTGAAAAACCATTTAGACATGATATTGGTATTGAGAATTGTCTTCATTTAGAATTCGAGTTTTCGAAGACTCAATATAGTCTGAAAGAAGTCATTGTAGGAAGAATATATTTCCTATTGACTCGATTGAAGATTAAACATATGGAATTATCTTTGATGACAAGAGAGACTTCTGGCTTGAAGCCTTCTAACTTCCTGCTCGATACTACCGCAATCAGGTTCGAACTTATGGATGGATCTCCGGTAAGAGGTGAAACTATCCCAATTAGACTATTTTTAAGTGGATACGACTTAATTCCAGATATGACTAGTAACTATTTTAATGTCAAGAATTATTTAAGTTTGGTCATTGTCGATGAAGATAACAGAAGATATTTCAAGCAAACGCCAATTGTATTATACCGTACTCGCTGATAAGATTGATATTTACCCTTGTTGAGGCTACCAACCATGCATATCACAACTCTATGTTTTCTCACCCAGTATGTAGAATATGCAATCCCTCTAGTAAATAGAAATAATGGATAATTTACTTTCGGACCTCCATTGAAAGCATGCCTCTAATAAAACACTAATATTAAACTGTCCATCAACACTCCCTGTGAACAAACATGGCTGTCTCCCAATATCGTTGTGTTTTGCCAAAATGCTTATATTTCAACAAGACTTCCCCTTTCGGAAAACAGTAAACATGGAATTCGAGGTCTGAAAAAAAAAACATTAAAGCTGAGATTCAGCGGTTGTTTAAAAGTAGTTTCAGTTGAAAGAAGCGCTTGATCTGTTCCCTTTCTTGACTTCATCGACTTCATTGGAACCAACGAGACAGGATAAACTACAAACAAATATATGCTCGAGGTTTGGTATATGGGCAGTTTATTGCTCTCATTGCTCACTGGATCTCTATCAGTGGCTCTGGTAACCCTTTATCATGGCAACAAGGCCGTCTTGATTGTGATTACATGTGCATGCTATCTCCACACAGTGATTCAACTTCTCCAATTGTTCATTCCGTATTTCATTTACTCAGCTTGGGTTCAAGGTCTATTCTGTTTGTTACAACTGGCGACTTTAGGCAGCACTATTGAATTCTTCCATTATTGGATTAGAAACGTCGTTCCATTATCAAATTCCTTACACAGTCATATTATGTTAGCATTCGAATCATCATTATTGTTTCTATTATTGATTAATGGTATTCATATTGGTACTTGGATGGGTTCGCAGGTAGAACTTGATCAAGATCAAGATTTGCATGATATTGAAAGTTTAGGGAAAGAAGAGTCAGAGATTGACAATGTTCCATATGTGGCAAATAACAAGTTTGTACCCATGAAGGATTCAGCCCAAACTTTGACTCCTCAAATGTATAATGTTCGAATGGCGATGAATAATAACAATAATTTTTTCAGCGAAGATGATCCAAATACCATCTTAAAAAACGATGCAAACATTTTAAGCAGTACCAAAATCACTAGAGACTGGATGAAGAATGAAGTATCTCATAGTAAATCAAATGAACCCAATTCCGCTGCTTCTGTGATTAGGCATCAATTAGATGGTTCACGTGGTCTATCTTTGAAAAGAAACAACATTAACAATAAAATAAGATCATTTTCCTCTTCCTCAGTCAATTCAAAGAAATCCTCTCCCACAGTGTCTCCATTGAAAAGTTTCCAAGTATTCAAATTCAAAAGTCCAAAGAGGTTTTCACTTAAACAAAAGAAACTTCACAAAGAAAATGAAATGCCATTAAAAGATTCTCAAGAACAACGCTCTATTGGTTTAAATGCTAAATATTTGACCAGATTGTCCACAATCTCTGATTTACACAAAAGTTTCATCAATCTCTTGGGTACAGCAACTTCCGAAGACGGATCAAATAACACTCAAAATTCTATTCCAAATAATAATATTAATATAAATAAAACCAGGGAACATCGCACATCCCCTTTTGCATATCATCATACATCATTTATTGAGTTGTCTGGACAAGCTTTAAATGGTGAACAATTTCAAAATGAATCTCCTAAATTAACACAAGAAAGAATTGCTGTTGGGAGAATAAATAATGCATTGTTACCACCATGTTTACAATCTCATAATACCAATATTGCCAACAAAAATAGTCAGAGTTTCCAAGATATCTTAACTACAAATTCTACTGATACCCCTTCATTTTTAATTCCAGAGGTGTCTGAAAATGAAAACGACAATAATACTATGAATATCCCACCACAAGAAACACTATTAAATGACTTAAACGATTTATCACAAGTACCTAACTTAGGGTTTGGTTCAGATAAAGAACATATTACACCCACAGAGAAGAATAAGACATTTGAATATCCACCAAAGATTAGTCTTGATATGTGGGAGAAAAATAAATTTGATTTCATGAGAAAGGCAAGTGAGCAAAGTCAAAACTCTACTTTATTGTCACCGTTCCAATTTAATTTGAACCCAAACCAGATGCAATCAATCTCAGAATCTCCTCTGTTAGAGAGTAAACAGCATTTCAGTTTCCCAAATAAACTTTCCAAGGATAATGAGGTTGAACACACTGATGAGGAAAAAATCATATCTGATGATCCAATAAAAATTCAACCTAAAGCAGGTGTACAAGCTGAAAAATATATAAGAAATATTTCTGATACAATAAGTGAGTTGGACAAATACTTGAATGAGTATGAAGCCTCAAGCAGAGATCAAAGTCAAATATTGGAAGAAAGTTTACAACAAGAAAACACATCAACTTCAAATATCTTGACCTCAACAAATAAAAGGCTTTCTTGTGACATTACAGGAACTAGTACAAGACATTCACCAACGAAATCAATTGTTTCGATAATAAGCGGTGGTGCCAATGGTGGTGTCAGTGGTCTTGGCATTCACAGGCAAAGATCTCAAAATCTAACATTTGGTACCCCAATGCATGCTAGAGGGAATAGTCAATATAGTTTCTCTCAGAATGCTAATACCTCCTCTCAATCATCACCAACAAAGCAAAGATTTAAAAGAATTGGTAAAAAATTGTCATTATCAAACATTTCAGATAATATGTTCTCGGATTCTGAATCGAGATATAATCATTCAAGAAATCAAAGTGTTGAATTCACTTATATTCGTGATTTACAAAATAATAGGCATTCGCCAAGTAAATCAATATCAGTTATTCCTATGAATACTACGCCATCACATGTTTCCCATAACAGTACTTCAAAGCATCGTACCGACAGTGAATATGCTCCTTTAGAAACACCAAAGAAGAAAGGTGAAAGAAGACATAGTATGGCTGCAGTGAATAAGATGATTAGATCGGCAAGTTCAGTATTTTATAAACAGAGTAATGTTAGTATTGGAATGTCCCCGCCAGATGATGCCACCAATGAATTTGGTTTCACGCAACCAATGATGGAGAACTTAGCAGAAGAGAGAAAAGTGTCCAATCAAACCAGTTTGGGGTCAGAGAATGTCTACCCAGATATTGTGACAAGTGAGTATGACAGAGAGAAATGGAACACGATGAAAGATTTAAATATGATTGACAACGAAGGACACTTAAAAGGAGAACAAGAAGTTTCAATATAGTCGATCTCGTATAAAATTGGATATTCCATGGTTAGAAACGATACCCTTTTATCCATATCTTTTCCTATGGTTATTTGCAATGTTTATGCATAAAATGACGATATCAAACGTACAATAAAATAAAAAAACACATAATATATACATTCTTTAACAGTTCAATAAACACGATTACAAAAATAAAATATTTTACTTCTTTTTGTTTGATCAGATGATGTTACTTGCTTTATGTCCCGTAGTCTTTAAGTTATCTAATCATACAGTATCTTATACGTAGTCTTTATATAGTGATGTCTCTTTGCAACTGAAAATTGTAGGCGATGGAGCTGAAAATTTTAGATTGAAAAATTAATAATGAAAAAATATAAAAAAAATGTATACCAAGAGATGAGATACAATTATAGAGATTTAAACACTATTTCCTTCTTTGTTTAACATAATACAAGACCAAGTAAATTGTCAAAGCAAATTATCATACATTAAAAATGGATGAAGATTTATTTGATGTCTTTGAAGAGAATCCATCTATTACTCCAGAGGAATTAGCAGATGTTGAGATTCCAGTTGAAGAGGAAAAGCAAATTTCCACCGAAGAAAGTAACAAGAAGCATGAACTTTCTGATGATGAATCCAGTGAAGACAACAAGAAAATTAGACCAAACAAGTCTGCTGGCCCTAAGCCAAAGGAGCCAGTTGTTCCAATGGTTGCTGATTCTTTCGAGCAAGAAGCTTCAAGAGAAGTTAACGCTGCTGGTACTCTAGCTGGTCCACTAAGTATTCCTTCTGAAGAAGATGGTAAGATGAAATTATCCCATCAAGTTCGTCATCAAGTTGCTTTACCACCGAGCTATGATTATACTCCTATTGCTCAGCATAAAAGAGTTAATGAGGCTAGAACTTATCCTTTTACATTAGATCCTTTCCAAGATACCGCTGTTTCTTGTATTGATAGAGGTGAATCTGTTTTGGTTTCTGCCCATACTTCAGCTGGTAAAACTGTGGTTGCTGAATACGCCATTGCCCAATCTTTGAGAGAGAAGCAAAGAGTTATCTATACTTCTCCGATTAAAGCTTTATCTAACCAAAAGTATAGAGAACTATTAGCTGAATTTGGTGATGTGGGTTTAATGACTGGTGATATCACTATCAACCCGGATGCTGGTTGTTTAGTTATGACTACCGAAATTCTAAGAAGTATGTTATACAGAGGTAGTGAAGTCATGAGAGAAGTTGCGTGGGTTATTTTTGATGAAGTTCATTATATGAGAGATAAAGAGCGTGGTGTTGTCTGGGAGGAAACTATCATCCTATTACCAGATAAGGTCCGTTATGTCTTTTTATCTGCTACTATTCCTAATGCTATGGAATTTGCTGAATGGATCTGTAAGATTCATGCTCAACCATGTCATATTGTATACACTAATTTCCGTCCAACTCCATTACAGCATTATTTATTCCCAAGTAATGGTGATGGTATTTATTTAGTTGTTGACGAAAAAAGTACTTTCAGAGAGGAAAACTTCCAAAAGGCCATGGCCTCTATTAGTAACCAAGTTGGTGATGATCCAAACTCTGTTAATTCCAGAGGTAAGAAGGGACAAACTTTTAAGGGTGGTGCAGCTAAAGGTGACTCTAAAGGTGATATTTACAAGATTGTTAAAATGATTTGGAAGAAAAAATATAATCCAGTTATTGTTTTCTCCTTCAGTAAACGTGATTGTGAAGAATTAGCTTTGAAGATGTCCAAGTTAGATTTCAATTCTGAAGATGAAAAGGATGCTCTGACTAAGATCTTTAACAATGCTATTGCCTTATTACCTGAAATTGACAGGGAATTGCCACAAATTAAGCATATTTTACCACTTCTAAGAAGAGGCATTGGTATCCATCACTCTGGTTTATTACCAATTTTAAAGGAAGTTATTGAAATTCTTTTCCAAGAAGGTTTCTTGAAAGTTCTATTTGCTACTGAAACTTTCTCTATTGGGTTAAATATGCCTGCTAAGACAGTTGTTTTCACATCTGTGAGAAAATGGGACGGTCAACAATTCCGTTGGGTCTCTGGTGGTGAATATATTCAAATGTCTGGTCGTGCTGGTCGTCGTGGTCTGGATGATCGTGGTATTGTTATTATGATGATTGATGAAAAGATGGAGCCTCAAGTTGCTAAAGGTATGGTTAAGGGGCAAGCTGATCGTTTAGATTCTGCTTTCCATCTAGGTTATAATATGATTTTGAATTTAATGAGAGTTGAAGGTATTTCCCCTGAATTTATGTTAGAGCATTCGTTTTACCAATTCCAAAACGTTGTTTCAGTTCCAGTCATGGAAAAGAAATTGATTGAATTAGGGAATGAAGCAGATTCTATTCATATTGAAGATGAGCAAAATGTCAAAGATTACTATGAATTAAGACAAACTTTAGATAGTTACAATCAAGATGTTCGTCACATTATTACTCATCCAGCTAATATCTTAAGTTTCTTGCAGCCAGGTAGAATTGTAGAAGTTGTTGTCGATAAAGATAATTACGGTTGGGGTTCAGTTGTTGATTTTGCCAAGAGAGTTAACAAGCGTAATCCAACTGCCGAATACACTGATCATGAATCATACATCGTTAATGTTGTTATTAATTCCATGTATATTGATGCTCCAATTAATTTATTGAAGCCATTCAATCCTGTCTTCCCTGAAGGTATTCGTGCTGCTAAAGAAGGTGAAAAAGCTATTTCTGTTATTATCCCAATCACTTTAGAATCTATTCGTAGTGTTGGTAATTTAAGATTATACATGCCAAAAGATATCAAAGCCTCTGGTCAAGCTTCTGTTGTCGGTAAATCTTTAAACGAGGTTAAACGTAGATTCCCAGATGGTATTCCATTAATTGACCCAATTAAGAATATGAAGATTGAAGATGAAGAATTCCAAAAATTATTAAGAAAGATTAAGGTTTTAGAGAATAAATTATTCTCTAATCCATTACATGGCTCTATGAAATTAGGTGAATTGTATAACAATTACAGTAAGAAACATGCTATTGAAAATGATATGAAACAACTGAAACATAAGATCAACGAATCTCAATCGGTTATTCAATTAGATGACTTACGTCGTAGAAAGAGAGTTTTACGTCGTCTAGGGTTTTCTACTCCAAATGATATCATTGAACTAAAGGGTAGAGTTGCTTGTGAAATTTCAAGTGGTGATGAATTACTTTTAACTGAATTAATTTTTAACGGTAACTTCAACGAATTGACACCAGAACAAGCTGCTGCTCTGTTGTCTTGTTTTGCCTTCCAAGAACGTTGTAAAGAATCTCCAAGATTGAAACCAGAATTAGCTGAGCCATTAAAGAACTTAAGAGAAATTGCCTCTAAAATCGCTAAGATTATGAAGGATTCTAAGATTGAAGTTGTGGAAAAGGATTATGTTGATAGTTTCAGACATGAATTAATGGAAGTTGTTTATGAATGGTGTAAAGGTGCTACGTTCACTCAAATTTGTAAGATGACTGATGTTTATGAAGGTTCTTTGATTAGAATGTTCAAAAGATTGGAAGAATTGGTTAAAGAATTGGTTGATGTCTCTAACACCATTGGTAATGCTGCTTTGAAGGAAAAGATGGAAGCTGTGTTGAAATTGATTCACAGAGATATTGTCTCTGCTGGTTCTTTGTATTTATAGAAATCTGGATATCATTCATAAATAGAATAAATTACATATATAATCATATTTAAAAGTAGATGTACAATAAAATTATAAGTAAGATATAACATCTTTTGCTTAAATAGTTCACTTCCAGGGATCTAAGAGGTCTTGTTATGATTTAATTTTGATCTGTAATTGAACTAAAAGTCGATACCGTCTGCTTTTTCTTTGAAAGAATATTTGAATTGAAATAAAGATTATCTTAGAGGCAAACAACAACTATGCAGCAATAGACTTTAAAAATGGAAGGTTAGAGATTAGAACAAATTGAAAGGATTACAATCAGTTAAGCAAGTTCTGAGAGGAGGTAAAAAGAAAATGGTTGAACTTAATATAGATTTACCTAAAAGTAGGTTAGAATCACTGTATAAGGATTTTAGAAATATGGAAGAATTAAACCCTGACGGCTATCAAGCTAACATTGATACATGGAAAGAGTTTTTAGTCAAGAAGTATTTTTCTAAGGGACCTATAACGTTTCAATGTGGGTCTAGTTTCCTATCAGCTTTGCTTATATCTCCATATGGGTTTCCTAAGTCTATTGATATTGTATTAGACAGCCTTATTTATGATGGATATTTGGTATCATTTGACGATTTATTGAAAGGTGATACAGATGTATTGATGGATGGTGATGTCAGCGGAAACAAATCTGGATTGTGGAACTATATCCAATGGTTTAGCTCTAAATTAACTTTTAATAAGAAATCTATCACTAGGGATGATAAAAATAAAAATAACAATGATGCCTTGTACTTAAAAGAATTGCAATATGTCGTAGTAGATAATCTTCGAAAGAAATATGATAGGATATATGATATAATGAGAAAGAATATTTTAAATGATGCAGTTACTATAACTAGTATTGTGTATGATAAAGAGGATTTTCTAAAGAAAAGTGGGATAGAACAGGAGCTGAATAAAAATGATGCTAAGGTTATGTTAACTTATATGGAACGTTACAAACACATTATAATACAAAAGGACTCTATCGTCAAAATAATTGACCCATCATTATTTGGGAACCTTTTAAAGAATTTTGATCAAGATATAACATTAAATGATGAAAGAATTGTTAGTGTTAAGGTTGGTATATATAACATGGAGAAGCAGATACAAAGGCTGAGAAATGAGCTCAATGATTTAAAGTTGAAGAGCTCTGGTAAGAATAGCGACCTGTTATCAGAAAGATCAAAAATTAGAATTCAACAGACAAGACAACTGACGGCCAAGTATTTGACTCAATTAATTGATGGTCTTTCCAATTTACAAGCCGTTAAGAATCAGTTAGATATATGTGGCACGAATCAGTTATTAGTTGAAACATTGAATGGATCTAACGAAGTGATCAAGAATATTAATAGCTATATTGGATCTGTGGAGAAAGTGGAAGAATTATTGGACTCTATTAATGAAGAGAGTATGAAGACTGAAGAAATTAATAATGCATTGACATTGGGTAATTTGGATAATGTGGATAAATTTAACGAAGAAATTGAGCAAGAACTAAATGACTTGGAAAATGCAAATAAGAATGTAAGTGAGACCACTAAAGATGATCAAAACATGGAAAAAGTGATGGATAAATTAAAAGATCTTAATGTTTCCCAAGAAA
Organism: Monosporozyma servazzii; assembly: GCA_033807795.1. Classification (NCBI taxonomy): domain Eukaryota; kingdom Fungi; phylum Ascomycota; class Saccharomycetes; order Saccharomycetales; family Saccharomycetaceae; genus Monosporozyma; species Monosporozyma servazzii. The sequence goes on along the minus strand of CP138603.1, from coordinate 408,631 downwards.
GAAGTAGTGATGAAAGTAAAACTGAAAGTAAAATTGCAAATAATAATGAAAAAATCTTACAAATGGAAGAATTTTAAGCTAACGCATAAACATAATGAATCTATGTATAAATAAAGAAATAAAACAACAAGAAGAAATAAAACTATATACAATATTCATTACTCTTTATCTTCATCCTCCGGCCTTTTTTCTAATTTAATCGTATTCCCATTATATGTTTCTTTTTCTTTATCTTCATCTACATGATCATCATTATTATGGAATTTATAAACGTTTGGAGTTAATGATCTAGATGTGGGATTTGGTGAGGTATCATGTTCGTGATTTGATGGCTGTTGTTCATATCTTGTATTTATGATAGAATTATCATGCAAATCAATATCACTATCATTAAATGAGTTTGATGCAAAATTTGAGGCTTCTGGAGCAACGCTTGAATTACCATTCCCACTCCAAAAGGCAGAAAATGAATTATAAACTTTTCCAAATAAACCTGGATTTTCCACTTCAGAAATATTCAAAGTGGTTTGGGTGGTCTGTAGTGGTTTCAAGATTAATAAAGATCGTGGGATCAATTCCAATGATTGTAAAGTTTTCAATTCATCGGAATCTTGGAAAGTGTATCTAGGGATAGATCTATGGAAGGCATATGGAACATCTCCATCCGTCCTGTTTAAATCGACCCATTTTCTCACATCATTCAAGATATCATCATGGTTAAAAGTATGTTTTATTGATTTCCCATCAGTCAATTTAATTTGTAAGACACAATTGACAGAATGTAAAATTTTATCATTTTTGATATTATCATGAACATTTGAATCAGGTATCACTATTTCCGGGGTTTCAAGTGTATAGTTTTGTTTCAGTTGACGTTCATGTTGACGAGCTTTCCTTTCTTCTTTATCTGCTTTAACTAGTCTAAGAATTCTTTCTTTCTCTTCTAACTCCATTCTTCTCTCTTTGGCCACTTTCTCTCTGTACATTTGTTGTGTAGTTTCTTCCACTTGTTCTCTAAAAGTTTGGTCATGTTTAATGTTTGTTTTATTTGTTTCTGGTAATGAAGTAATTGTTGATGGGGGAGGAGAAGCTTGATCCACATTGGCAGTATCCATTCTTGGAGTATTCTGTTTCAATGTATTCATCAATTGACCCCAGTACCCTTTCACGATCTCTATATCATCATTTGGATCATCCATGAGCAATAATTTAATTTCACCTCTATAAATCAAATAAAGGGAAGGCACAACCACCCCGGGAAAGATTTGTTCAAAATAGTGTAATTCTTGAGTACCTTCTGACAATCTAAGCCAAGTGGCCATATTTTTCAAATGGTTAATAGTAACATCATTATTCAAATGGAACCATTTTTGTAGCCAACTGGTACCATTATCTTGACTTGAATCTGTGATAAAAACGACAAGACAAAGATCTTTTTTGGTGGATTGAGCCACAGCATCCTGGACAGATTCTATGAATAGGTTGGACAGCATTATCTAGTGTTTGTTGCTCATATATATTAATAGATATATATATTCTGAGTTTAGAGTGAAGTTTCGACACTTAAATCGTTCTTTTCCCTTGTTTCATCCAGAGGTGAAAAATTATAAGAACTTGTATTTTTTCGTATGTTATTTTTCCTTCATTTCAAGAGGTCTGTACTACTGAAATATATGCAGAGATATGAAAAATACGATTACGATGACAAGGGGAACATATATATATAAATCAATGTGTAAAAATCAGATAGGAGCGAAAGACTAAATTCGATGTTTTTAATTTCTTCACTTAACAATCAGTTGAACTATGCACTGTAAAATTCTCATCATTTAAAACACTTTGATATATATATATATATCTTCTTTTAATTATTTTTTAATTAGGAAATAATGTGGCGTGGATGGCATAGTATCATCCACTGTTCCACCTCGCTATCCACCACCCCGCTGGTGGATAGTAGTCCTTCTTGGTCTTCCTTTCTATGGGTAAAAGTAAAATATCTTCTAAACATTTGAAGTCTGAACCAAAGATTGCAAATAAATAAAATTTTGCTGAAGCTTTTATACTTTTTCACCATGAAAAAATCCATTTTTTGCAGTGAAATGAAGATTTCTGTTAGGGTTTTGTGACAGTTTCAGTGGAGTTGCTAGTATTATACGTCCCAAGGTAGCATGAACCTGCCAACTAGCACAGTAATACTGTCGATAATGTGCTGTACTTAAGTTTGCCAATTCAGGCAATGTAAATATATTTATCTTCACCAACCTTATCAACATACCTCTCTTTCACGGCGGAGTTCATCGCATCTTTGAATTCACCTACACTGATACCTTGTAATTGTGGGTGACATTCTTGGAACAACGTTTCTCTGCTCACTGTCTTGTCTCCAAACTGTCTACTTTTCAATGTCCTCACGACGCATGCTTTAATTAAATCTCGCTTCCATACAGAACTTAACCCATCTGGATGGTTTGCAGTGACTGCCGTTGAGATTGGGGTAGGGGTTCTTGATAAAGGCTTTATCTTACCCATTACTACTTTCAACACGCCATGCTTGACCTTTCCCTCATCAGGTACAAACATGTCGTTAATGGAGAATGTTTTATCTTCGTTTGTCTTGATTAAACCATGATGTAAAAATGAATTCAAAATAGCTTTCACATTGACTGCCTCCATTCTTAATGTCTTCATCAAATATGGAAATGACACCGTATCCCTTTCATTAAATTCATTCAATACACATGTTTGGTATAATGTTAACTCTAACAGTAATTGTTCCCCATTAGATCTCTTAAAGGGAGTCGATACTTCACAATATTGTAATCCATACATTGGGGTGATCATTTTACTACCACCTTGAGATAAAAACTTCTCTTTATACTCATTTGTAAATTTTTCCCACATATCTTGAAGTTCATGTGGTAATTTAATATCATTTAATGTATTTTCTTCGTTCATCTCTTTGTATATATTTGGTATATCAGAATCTTGTAAAATGAAAGGATAAAATTTATTCAAACCATTCTCACCTGTATGTAAATTAAGAGTCTCTGCTAATGTTTGTTGATAGTGTACCCACATCGGATTCCATTCATCTGATTTATTTGTATAAACATTCTTGAATGCTTGAACGACATATCCCATCACAGGATCAGTATTATCTAATATTTCCAAATTGTCAACAATATCATTATAGTTCATTAACATTTGTCTAAATAATAATTGAACAAATGATGGAACAATTGATGATGAAATTTGTAATTTGATTAGTATTAATTCGAGATCTTCGGATAAATGACTATTATCATCACTTATAATATGTGAAGGTTTGAATTTTAATTCAATATATTTTAAGATTGCTTCCATAAGATTCATTTCATTTTGAAATAATTTAATGTATGCAACTTTAAATAATTCTGGAATCTCCACAGAAAAACAATTACATGGGAAATCACATTTACATTGAAAGGGTTCAAGTGGATATATATGAGAGAAAAAGATAATTTGATATCTAAATGCCTGAAAGATTTTTAATAGACACTTTTTGTCAGCTTTATTGAATAATTCATTTATTTCTTCATATATTATGTCACTGCAAATTTCAGTAAGTTCAGTTAACCTATCTCTAGCACTAAAAGCAAAATGGATGATACTAAAATCGTTATTAGTTTTGTATCTATAAGTATTAATGTCACTGTTTCTGAAATTTTTATAGCAGTCCCGGATTGTGACCTTATTTATTAGAACAGTTTTCACAATTACATTTTTAACTGGTTCCATCCATGTTGGACTGAACATTGAAGATAATAATGTTTGTTCTTTCAATTTTTGAAGAAATAATGTCTGAAAAGTTGTTTCTTCATCAGCACAGTATTTGGAAATATTGATTGTTTGAAAATGTTCCTTAAGTGAGTTCAAATAATAGTTTTTAATATCTCTCCCATCTATGGTTTCATTGTATAGATAAGCAAATCTTAGAACTGTATTTTTATCATTAAAATCGAACGTTTTCTTGTCACTAATCATTAAATCTTTGATACAAAATTTCAAATAATCCTCAAATGTCTTATTAGTTCTATTCAAGTGTTTTTTAACAGCGTTATAGAATATTTTATTGATATAATCTTCAAAAGAATCATCCTTAAAGATATATCTTTTAAAAATTTGTGGATAATTTAAATAAGCATATTGAGTCACTGGTGAAACTGCCCTCATCATACCCCAAAAAAGTTCATACGTGTTCTTCCATATGTCTAGCGGTTGGATAGGAGATTGGGAATCGTAATTAGAAAATTTATCAATCTCACATTCTATAAGGCGCTCTAGTAAAAACCCTATCTTCTCATCACAGTACTCCCAAAAGATATGAACCAATCTACTGAGGTTAATTAACTTCTTAGTATCCGATGTGTCTTCTTTATTTTCCGCATCAGTATTCATCTCATCAAAGGATCTCTTTACAGCCGATACAGAAAGGTAGTATTTTTTCCGCAATAGGTTGTAACAGGTTTCAATATACATTAAATAGGTATCCCTGTTCATAATTGTCTTTAATTCTTCATTGCGTGTACTGGAGTTTAATGCACAGAGAATATTATCAAATAATTCATTGAGTATACGAATCTCAGGTTGGCCATCATTTATTACAATGTTTTTGATTAGGGACACAGTACTAACCCCGTCTGTCATCAGGTCTATATCATATGTGTTCTTTCAGCATCTTATTTCTGCTTTCAAACCTGAAAGAGGTGTTCTAAGGTCTAACGCGATCTTAATAAATTGTTCATTAATTCAGTTTCAGTCTTTATTTTTTGTAATGTCATAAAATATTGATCTGCTTAAGTAAATAGAGTATTTTAGAAATATTTATATAAAGTTTATAAACATGCTACCATGGAGCTAAGTTTAACAGTCCAATCACCTGTGATATTGTATGAACGTGGAATGCTCTTCACAACACAGATAAATGGTAATCTGGAATATTTTATTGCTTCAAATGATGGGCATAAGTTAGACAGATATCTGCACTCATGCAACTATTATTTGATGTTCTCTGAGAATATATTACAAGACATCATGCTTATGATTTAAGATGAAAGGCTCAATCTATATAACTGTATTTGTCATCATTAGTCTTGTGAATATAATCTTCTTTTACTGCTGATTCTAATGCTTCCTTAAATTCAATACGAGTAACATCTTTGTTCCACGTTAGACAGTTTTCATATAGCATATTCTGATCAATTGGAGCACTTCTATTCATATTATGCTTTAAATTTCTTACAATATATGCCTTGATCACTTCTCTCCTCCAAACAGAACCGGGGCCTTCCGGATGAAATGTGGTAGCAAGGCCAACATTTGGAGTGGACCTTCTTAATGGAGCATTTCTTACTTTTCCGATCACAACCCTTAAGGTATCGTTTTTCACCTTCTTTTCATTAGCTTTGAAGGATTCATTAACAGAGAATGACTTATCTGCGTTAACTTCAATCAATCCAATATTTAAGAAAGAATTCAATATTGGTTTCAGATTAAGTGGATCTATTTTTAAAGTATCAACTAAATATGAAAAAGATACATTATCATGTTGATTGAACTCATTTAAAACACATGTTTGGTATAGAGTCAACTCCAAATGCAGCGGTACTCCATTTTTGGTGAGAAATTGAGTTTCGACGTCACAATACTGTAATCCATACATTAACTGGACAGTTTTATTGCTGGCCTGAGGTAAGACAGCATCCAAATATTCGGCTTTGAAGCCATCCCACATATCCTGTAATTCTTTAGGTAATTTGATATTACTCAAAGTATTTTCTTCATTGATTTGTTGATATGCTTGAGGAATATCGGCTAAAGGTAGCATAAAGGGGTTTATTCTAAAGTTATCGATATAGTCTGCTTTCGTTCTAGACACTTTTATAGCGTGTTCTTTGAAATGTTGCCACATAGACGATACGTTTTCTAGTTTGCCCTTGTATACATTACTGAATACAGTTACAACATCATCAATAGTTTTCATAGCATCATCTTGTAGGGAAATCTGTTCTATTAAGATTTCGTAATTCATTAAAATATGTCTAAATAAGGATTCAGAATATAATGTGGTGATTGATGATGAAATTGACAATTTTTTCAAGATAATTTCTAAATCTTCATACAAGTGACTAATGTCAGCATTGTGTGTTAATGATAGTTTTTCTTTCAATTCGATATATTTTAAGATTGCTTGAATCAATTTAATCTCATTGCCAAAGAATTTAGTATAAGCTGAATCAAAGAATTCAGGAACCTTTCCATTATAACATTCACAATCATAATCACAATTACATCTGTAATTAACCACAGGTTCGATACGTGAAAAGAAAATAACCTGGTAACGAAATCTATCGAACACTTTTAACAATGACAGTTTGTCTGCTGGGTTATACAAATGTTTAATCTCATCATATATTATATTTTCACATATTTGATCGACTTTTTCTTTCTGATTTCTTGAAATATATGCATACCGAAACAAACCAATATCATTATTCTCTTCAATGTTATAGGAACCAAGATTGGTGTTTTTGTAACATTTATAACATTCAGCTATCATATCGTGATTCATTATTACGTTTTGCACATACTTAGTAGTGACGGTTCCCATCCATGTGGGGCTGAACATGTAAGCCAAGAGCGTTTGATTTCTCAACTCTCTAAGAAAGTTCAGTTCAAAGTTTGACTTTTTAGATGAACCTTCGCCCTTCTGATAAAAGTACTCTTTGTAATCGAACGATCTTAGATGCTTTTGTAGTTGAAGAAAATAGTAATGTTCAAGCTGTTTGCCATCAATTTTTTCATTATACAAGAATGTAAATCGAAGTAATGAGGTTTTATTATACATGGCATTTATCCACTGTTCATCTGATATGAATGGTAAAAATGAAGCTTTTAGAAATCCTTCAAAACTAGTGTCAGTTTGATTTAATTTGTTCTTAAATGTGTCATAAATCTTCTTATTGATATAATCATCAAATGTAGCATCGTTTGATACATTTTTTTGAAAGATATGAGGATAATTTAAATAAACATATTGTAAAATTGGGAATAATGGTTGCAACACTTTCCACACGGAGAAATATGTGGTCCTGAATGCTTCGATAGCTGTCTTAACATTAAAAGGTTTTAAATCTAAAATTTTGGGAATTCTGACATCCATAAGTATACGTAATGTATAATCTATCTTTCCATCACAATACTCCCAAAATAAATGGATTAATCTACTATGACTAACCAGTCTCTTTTTACGATTATCGTCCTCAATATCTGAAGAATCTATATCGTCCATGCTTTCTTCAACATTCATGTCATCAAAGGATCTTTTCTCCATCGTCGTATCTATGTAATGTTTTTGGTGTAGAACTTTATGACAGGCGTCAACACACAGTGTCTGACTGTCATGATTTGATATTTTTGCTAGTGCAGGGCCAAGTGTTCCAGGACTATGTGTTCTGAACACTTGAAGTAAATCATTTACTAAATCATTAAACTTTTGAGCAAAGACTTCTTGATTGTTAAATATAACATCTTTCAGTGGGATCATAGAACAGTCTAATTTGGACATTCGGTTGCTGTTAGATAGAATTTGGACATATTGGCAGGTATTTGAACTTCTTCTTCAAATGATTCAAAAGACGTTGGAAACATTTCAGCACTTCTATTTTATCGTTTTTTTCAAAGAATTTAAGATTCAAAAGTGTCCTTTACTGTGAAGGAATGATATTGTATCTTGTTTATATATGAAGATATCTCTCTATATAGATATAATTAAAACGCTGTTTACTGTTGTAAATAAAATAAAAGATCATCACATCTCCTTCCCTTGAATTTTCTGGCAGCACGATCACTACTTCTATATTTAAATCTATCCCCAAGAATTGTGTATTGTAACGCATCAGTGTCATTGATTGGTACTTCAAAATTAAACACAGTGCCTCTCTTGGGTATGACTTTGATTTCATCAACTAATTTACCACTTGTGATCATAATAAAAGATTTCTGACTGTCCCACAGAACAATGCCTTGCTTCCCAATGATGTCTCTATTGACACTTTTCACCACCCGTAACATTGACCCATTATATTCAGCCATAGATAATTTAGTTAAAGCTGAGCTTTGATTCATATTGATCTTTGTAGAATGTTTTATATCCTGGTCTACACCAAGAACTTCTCTGATGTAACCCAACCAGAGTTTCTCATACATCGGTAGATAATTTTCATAACGAGGTAATTGTTCCCAAACTTCATGTTCTTTCTCTTCCAAATACTTATAAAGACTTTCTTTATCCTTCAATTTCTGTTCGTATGCAATACGTTTGGCTCTTTGGCAAACTTTTCTACTTGTTTGGATGTGATTCTTCATTGCAATTTTGGAATTCTTATTTATATCACGATAACTTGGATGTTTAATCTTACCGTCTGTAGCCACAAGATTAGCAGCACTTAATGATAATCTACTTTTGTTTTGTTTCAACCTTTGCGAAACACCACCATCGGTGGGGACAACAATTAATGTATCTCTAAGTCTATTTTCATCAATAGGTTTATCTGGATTATCGAAATTCTTTGTGAAAAGACACTTCTTAATGAATTCTTGAGTTCTGTCCATGATTATATGTTAAAATAATCGCCTCTGTAATATATCTGTGTCCGCTGATGCCTTATTGAAACAATGGCTGGGGTTTTCCAACAGGATTCAACATTATTTGCTAAAATATCTTTTTAATTTGACCTCATCGAGAAATTTTATCATAATTTGAAGATTAAAAATCAGGTTTAATGTGAGAATATATGTGATATATATGTAATGTGGATGAATAGCTATATTGAATGCATATGATGGGACTATTAAAACTTCAATAAATATGTTTTTGAGACGCCTGTTAATAAAAAAAGGTGGTTTATCAACTAACAAACTGCAGTTTCTATATGACAAAACAAGGAACATTCATTCTAGTCGCAGTATACCCTTAGATTTGGACCAAAAGGATGAAAAATACAAAGAACTGGATAATATGTATACCGATATGTTTACAGAGGCATCTTCAACTGGTATACCGACAATAGGAAATGATTTGAAAGAAAGCAAATCAGAACTGGACGAGTTGAACATAGAATTTGAATCCTTAACATCGTTCTCTACTCTAGATTGTAACAAACTAGAAAATATCACTACCCGACCTGGTAGATTTATTATCCAAAGTTTATCAAATGATCCATACTATAACCTTGCCTTAGAGGATTATATCTTTAGAAATACACCTTTGAATGAATCTCAAAGGTTTGAATCAGAGCGCTTACTTTTCTATGTTAATGACAAGTGTGCAGTCATTGGTAAGAATCAAGTTATTTGGCAGGAACTATATGTGAAGGAGTTAGAAAAAAGAGGCTATGAAATATTAAGAAGGTTATCTGGAGGTGGAGCAGTTATCCATGATCTTGGAAATGTAAATTACTCCTTTCTGACAAGTAGATCTCATTTTGAAACTAGTTTCTTTAATAGACTGATAGTACAATCATTAAATGAAAAGGATCATGATAACATGAACTACGAGTTAAATAAAAGAGGTGATATATTATACAAAGGTAAAAAATGTAGCGGGAGTGCCTTTAAAGTATCTAGAGGTAAGGCATATCATCATGGCACTATGCTTGTCAACTCAGATATAGAGACGTTTAGTGGGCTATTAAAACCAAATCATCAAGATGGGGTTAAATGGGAGAGCCCCAGCGTAGAAAGTGTAAGATCTAGTATCACGAATATTGGAATAAATGATGTAGACAAGTTTGTTCAAACATGCAAAGAAAGGTTTTCAAAACATTTTGGTATAGACTATTGTGTTTCCATACCAACTTATTACTGTCATCACAATAATAGTATAAACAATGACATTAAAAATACTATGAATAAACTGAAAAGTCATGAGTGGAAGTTTGATTTGGGACCTAAATTTAAATTGAGCCTACTAGGACCATCTCGGGAAGATACGATTCAAGTCGAGCATGGTAAAATCATTAACAGTCTTGATACATCCATAATTGGAGACAGATTCGAAATATACGCCAGAACTCTTTTAGAGTGAAAAGAAAAATGATAAAAGTACTTTTGTATAATCCATAATTTGTAAATAATGATAGAGATAAATTCATATAATATCGTGATTGGCTGGCCATATTGCGTGAAAAGATGGTCGGTTATAGAGACTAATGCAGCATGACAGTTATTGGCCAGTCTGGTGAGTAAAAAAAGTATATAATATACAAAAAAGTAACGACAACTGCAGGATTTGAACCTGCGCGGGCAGAGCCCAAAAGATTTCTAATCTTTCGCCTTAACCACTCGGCCAAGTTGCCATTTAATTCTTATGATTTTGTAATTTTGCAATGATGGTTTTATTGAATGGTTTGTTTCATTACTTTTTGGTATATTAACTGGTTTTTAGGTTCAAAACAAAAACTTTATCTAATATTCATGTTGCACTTTGGTATAGGTTTAGAATAATAGGTAGTAAAGGCTATGTTTTTACTTATGCATACCCGATTGAAGAGTTGTTTGCTCCAATACTGAATATGTACTCTCACAGTATTAGCATCCATCAAAAACATTGTGACCTTGAAAGTTTGGAAATATTATTATTCCTGCTAACTAAGGAATTGAGCACGGCAATTACTTAGGTAGCTTATTTGAGATAAGTCCATATGGCTTGAAAGAAAACCGAATTTCAATATTAATACTAATTATAACAGAGTTGTAGTGTAACTTCTTGAAGACAGTGCAAACCTGTTTTAATTGAGTTAATATATCACTATTTGAAGGAGTGTGTAGTCAAATGTACTTCTTTTGCTCATTTCTTTTTTTAGCTCAAATTATTTCGGTTATCACCCATGCTTATATATGGAAATTCCTTTAGTTTTCGACAAACTAATCTTGTTCAATTAAATTATATTATAATTTGAATCCATTCAACTTTAAAGCTAGTGTGTTTTGGTGTTTTAGTATGGTTTTTTTTAAAATATCATCAAAGTTTGAAGTGGTTTGATATTCACAATTCGCGAAAAATAAAATCATCATATTTGAAATCTAGAATTACACAAGACACAATTCACCGAAGTCATCAGCTATTGACACGACCACTGTCAGACACGTATTCCATCTATTCTTAAAGTGAAATGGGAAAGGTTTTACCTTCTTTACCGGTGGTCAATTATGTTAATTTCAATCAAACGGGATCATGTATTTCGGTAGGGACGTCAATTGGATTTGATATTATAAATTGTCAACCCTTTGGTAAATATTACACGGAGAGAGATGACAAAGATGGTGGATATAGTATTGTGGAGATGTTATTTTCTACTTCGTTGGTTGCCTTGGTTGGTAGTGGTGATTCACCTCATTTATCGCCAAGAAGATTACATCTTGTCAACACCAAGAAATCCACCACTATTTGTGAGGTAACATTCCCCACAACTATTGTATCAGTGAAATTAAACAGATCAAGATTAGTGGTGATGTTAAAAGAGCAGACATATATCTACGATATTAAAACAATGAAATTATTACACGTTATTGAAAATTATTCAAACCCGTATGGGTTAATTTCGATATCATCTTCCATTGAAAATAACTATTTAGCTTATCCAGCTCCTTCACAAATGATCGATTCGGAAATTAATAAGTTGGCAACCACTAATAATGTATCAATACCACTAGCAAGACAAAAGAATGGGGATTTGTTGAATATATATAATAAAGATCAATTCACTCATATTACTCTAAATGAAAATAATGAAGAAGGTAAGAAGAACAATTCAGCGACAAATCAAGATGGTATTTCACCAGGTGAAAGTACAGATAATATGGTCTCAAATAAAACAGAATTAACCAATTCTAGATGTAATAGTAATACAACATCCACAGATACAATAAGTAAAAGTGGTGATATTATAATATTTGATCTAAATAAATTACAACCTTCGTTGGTGATTGAAGCACATAAAAATAGCATTGCTACTTTAGCATTAAGTTCGGATGGGTCGTTATTAGCTACCGCATCTGATAAAGGTACCATTATTAGGATTTTTAATGTAGAGACGGGTATCAAACTGTATCAATTCAGAAGAGGTACATATCAAACCAAAGTGTTTTCTATGTCATTCAGTGCAGATAACAAATTTTTGGTTGTATGTTGTGCTAGTAAGACAGTTCATATTTTCAAATTGGGTAATTTGGAAGAAGAATCAGATAATGACAATGACAACAATAGTGATGTTGAGTCCGAAGATATTATTGATGCAGATGATACAAATTCTTTTACGGATTCTGAATCCAATAGTGAATCAAGAAATAGAGAACCCTTTGTAGATTCATCAAGAAAGACGGTGGGGAGAATGATCAGAAATTCTTCTCAAACTTTAACCAGAAGAGCAGCTAAAACGTTGGGCCAATTATTACCTATTAAGGTCAATTCCATCTTAGAGCCTTCGCGACACTTTGCTAGTTTGAAATTACCACATGAGGGGGATCTATACATTAGAAGTGTTGCCAGTATTGGACAAGTGACAGAATTGAATGCTAAAGAGTATCCTGAGTTATTTATTTCCGACGATGGAGACACTGATAGAGCCTCTGTCGCAGAGACCGACTCTTTATCCCAAAATCGTCATGATGCTGATCACCCAGCAACTAATCCAGAAGCGGATAGTGAGTTGACGATAAGAGTGCTACCAATTAATGTCATTACGCAAGAGGGTTACTTGTATCACTATGTGTTGGACCCGGACCGAGGCGGTGATTGTCTTCTACTAAACCAATACTCTTTGCTAGTCGATTGATAAACGTAAAGGTTCAAGAATTCAGTGTGTGTGTGTGTGTGTGTGTTTTAAAAGCCTCAAGTCGATAAAAATAATTTCTCTTCATTGGAAAAAGTTTAGAAATATACGTAAGAGAGCATTATGCACCATTATGAAGTGGCTATGCACAAAGCTAAGATCGTTTTCTTTGACAGCAAGAGCCGCATCAAAGCCGGATAAATCACTTTGAATAAGAAATATTAACGCAACAATTATCAATATTGGTATTGTGTGTGTGTGTGTGTTCTTTTTTCCCGGCTGGGAACTTCTCTACCACAACTAAACCCAAAAAAGCCTCTTATGACGATACGAAGCGACAAAGAGAAGCGATGATGGAGGGGTCATAACCGAACGTAAGTAATAAAAAAAAACACTGTATATGTGCCCATATAGCAACAACAACTTCAACTACAGCTGAGATCAAAGCTTATTGATTCAGGACAGATCGTATCAGAACTTGTTTGAGATACTTAATCGGATCTTGCAGGAGACAATAAGATCGCCATTTCCATAATGCGCGTTCCGTGGTTGCCTTTTCCGTGGAAGAGAAAAAATTGAAAATATCAAATTTTTGAATTTTTCAGTTTCTAAAATTTCTCGAAACGCATCGATGAGATCGATAAGGAAAGTGGGAGGGATAGTAAGGAAAGATCTGGGATTTTAATATCGCTTCGAGTCGATTCAGAGCGGTATGTGAATTCTAACTGTCTTATTTATAAGTTAGGCTGTTGTTGTTTTCAGTTAGTGATCCAATTTTAATTTTGTTGAAGGGAGAAGAGAGAGAGAGAGAGAGAGAGAGAGAGTAATAAGATATGTTTTCGTCCCTTTCCAAACTATCCCCACCAAGGGACCCACTGTTGTTTGATATCAGATTGAAAAGTACAGACCACGATGTCATACTGTTAAAGGGGAAACAAGATGAGGCTTCTTCCGTTTTACTTTCCGGGAAGATTGTGCTTTCAGTATTAGAACCTACTCAGATAAAGGCTTTGTCCTTACGACTCGTTGGGAAATTAAGATTAAACGTACCCATCACACATATGATCAATGGTGTTAATGCTAAGAAATATCTAAAATATGAAAAGAGAATATTCAACTATAATTGGGATGAATTCCATATGGATCATTTTTTCGATGATCTTTATGAGAATTATGGGAAATCGAATTTTAGTCTATCAGGTAGATCATCACCATTAAATATTGGACCAAGTCAAGATTCTAACAGTGGTAGTAATAGTAGCAGTAGTAATACATTGACTGCATCAAAGAGAACCAAGTCAAATAGTTCATTACTATCGATGGGGAATGGTTCAAATTACCACACTCTAGCACAAGGAAATTATGAGTTCCCCTTTAGCACTGTCTTACCAGGTTCATTGACTGAAAGTGTCGAAGGTTTACCAAATGCCACTGTTATTTACAAATTGGAAGCCATCATTGAAAGACCATCTGGTTCTGATCTAATCTGTCAAAAACCATTGAGAGTAGTGAGAACTTTGTCTCCAGATGCAGTGGAATTATCAGAAACCGTCGCTGCAGAGAACTCTTGGCCCAATAAAGTGGATTATACATTATCTTGTCCAGCCAAATCTATTGCAATTGGATCTGCTACACCAATATATATTGTCATTGTGCCATTATTAAAAGGTTTGAAATTGGGTAACATTAAAATATCATTATTAGAGACATCCCAATATTTAGGTAATTTCGGTGGTATCATAAACCAAGATAGAATAGTCAGTAAAATGAAAATTAAAGATCCAATTGGTCATCTCGCACAATTGAAACAAAAGAATGACGACAGATCTACAGATAATTTTGAACCCATTGACTTCCAAGATAGGTGGGAAATTGATACAGTACTAAACATCCCACCAAGTTTATCAAAATGTACTCAAGATTGTGACGTTTATAATAATATTAAAGTTCGTCACAAACTAAAGTTTAATATTTCATTAATTAATCCAGACGGTCATGTTTCTGAATTAAGAGCAACTCTACCAATTCAATTATTCATTTCACCTTTTGTTACAGTCGGAGTTAAGAATACAAAGACTTTGGAATTAGAGGAAGATAGAAAGACTAATACGAAAGTCAAAGATATAAATAGTAATAATAATGCCAATACCAGTTTCTCTTCAGAAACATTCTTCCATAACGATGAAGACAGAGATGATGAAGAAGTAATTTTTGCTAGTGCTGCACCTGAAGTAGAATTGCATGCTGGTTCATTAGAAAATAATTTTTATGCCACCACTGCCATATCTGAATTAATGACACCACCGAATTATGGGAAACATGTTTATGATAGACTATGGGGTGAAATCCCTGTGTCTCAAACACCAATAAGTACAAGACCAACTTCACCTGTCCATAATTCATCAGTTAGTAATTTATTGCATGATACTACTATGGATGATGATTTAACTCATCTAAATGGTAGTCTTCAAAATTTAGGTTTACTAAGAGATTCTCAAGTTACCCCCGTTCACCTTTCTACAACAAACCCATTCAGAGATAGTCAATTTCCAACATTTGCCATATCTGATTCAGATGCTCAATTCCCAGAAGAAATCATGGATAGTCCATCAGTGGCACCAGGTTTTGATCACATTTCAAGGGCTAGTTCATTTAGCAATTTAAGACAAGCTTCTAGTACATCATTAAAGAAGGTATTTGAGATGGCAGAGTTAAGTAGATTACCATCATATGATAAGGCTCTTCATTCTGATACTGTAGAGGATGACTTACCACCAACATATCCTAATTTTACTGATAATAGTTTTCAAGAATCACAAGAAAAAAATAATATTTTAAAGAATAGCAATAAAGTTATTTTGGAAAAACCACAATCTGTTCGTCATAGATCTTCATCATTCTTAAGTGTAGCATTAAGACAAAGATCATCGAGTAGGGGTAGTAACAGTTCAAATACATCTTTGAACTTATTAGGTAGAAATAATACCGAAGGTTCATTAAGCGTACCAATGAGTAACTCTAACTCCAGCATATCATTGAACAAGTTAGCATCTTCAGGTCGTAAATCATCATTCAATATGGTACCAATTCCTCTTCCAATTATTAGACAGGATCGCGAAGAAGAGGGCTCTAAATCATCTTACTCTATGCAAAGAGACATGTCGACCTCTTCTTCAAAAGCGCGCCAACGTGCTACTTCATTCCCAGCATTTATGAATATGTTCTCTAAAAAAGACCAATCTGAACAACAAGAATAAATAGATTTGGCCCTTTGACAAATTGGGATAAAGGGCTATTTATGTATGATATTTTTTATATATTGACCTTTTAGGATTTCATAATATATATTCGTCACTCGAGAAAATTTAATATTCATTACAGTAAGTAACTAGTTTGGTTAGGTGGCTACAACATCTATTGTTTTTTTTTGTGACAAAATAATTTAACTTTCTTTCAGGATGTTGCAGGGAAATTATTTCAAATAGATCAAATCTCTGTCTTTAGTCATTTCAAGCTAAACATTCAGTAAATATTTATGAATTAATAAAGATAAACCGAATGAAATGATATAGAACAATATAATGTATTTTATTTGATTAGTTGTTTATTTTAGCAACCTATTTTTTAATGTTTTTGCATGTAAGTAAGAAAGTTCCGTTATGGAGTTCTTTGAAATAATTGTAAAATGTTTCTACAAAAAAATAAATTTTTCACCTTGCTATACTAACAAATAACACAGTCCTAATATCTTTTAAATAATTAAATCCATACTAAAATAGTTGCTCTTGTGTTTTTTTTCAAGTTTTATACAAAATAGTTTCAAAGAAAAGTAAAAAAGGCATCAAACACTATTTTTGGTCGTGAGCATTCATAAAAGAAACCTTTAATAGTAGGAATATAATACTCTTTTTTCTTGTATACAACTCTAAAAATTTGTATATGCCTTCAAAATTCTTATAAGACAAACTTGGTATAAATTAAACAATTGAAAATTTCCCGTTATATGAAGAAAATATTTTTTGGAAGTTCCCATATATACAAATTCAGCTTACCTTCTGAGAATAGAGCTAGCGATAATATTTGAGACACTAAAATAATAATCCCGTCAATATTGGTGTTATAGTCCATTATCCACCTGAGGGTTTCCTGAGCAACATCTGTCCACTAGGATTGACAGAAAATATCCGGTAGAACATAGATGGAAAGTTGCTGGCAAAGCTCAAAAATTAACAATAACATTTTATATTATGCTGAAATAAATGTGAGCAGAACTAATAAAAGATATCTTGATTAGTAAATACTAAACTAAATCGAAATCCAAAATAAGTTCAAAACAAAAAGTCTGGTTTTATAGTGTAGTGGTTATCACTTTCGGTTTTGATCCGGACAACCCCGGTTCGAATCCGGGTAAGACCTTTTATTTTTGCACTTTGTTCCAAAAGTTAGTCCAATCAATAAGATTGCATAATTCAATAAGGCCATGTTCATAGCTTTATCAAACCTGTAGCGTCTTTTTTAGAAACTACATATAAGAGTAATATATGTCTTCATTTTTTAATTACAATTTCATTAGTTTTTTTTTCAAAAAATGTAAAGATAAATAAATAGCTTACATAGTATGGTGTTTAAATACGATAGTTTTAAACAATGTTAACATAATTAGCTGGGAATAAACCTTCTATATTATTAATTCTTCCTGTCCACCAGTCATTTTGGGAGGCCGTCTTTTTGATGATTGTTATTGTATCACCTTTCTTAAATGACAAATCACCCTTCTCAATACCTGCAAAATCATATAATGCGATGGCTTGTGGCGATGTGGTGGCTACTCTTGGTGCTGGTGGTTGTGGCAATTTATTGACTTGAGGAGGTGGGTTACTGGAAGAGATATGTGTTCTATCAAGAGAGTCTGATATATTTCTAATATTTTGTTCATTTCTTGGATCTGGCCTATTATAGTTGGAGTTATTGTTACTACTGTTGTTGCTACGTTCGTAGTAGTCACCTCTGTGAGGCGGTGGACTATATGTGTTGCCATATCTATTAGGGCTAGCACCATATCGATCATTTAGTGTATTTCTTGGACTCCCCCCATAGTCATCTCTTCTAGAGGGTAATTTATTTGAATAATAACCGTCCCTACTATTTGTATCGTTGTCATTATACCTGGGCCTTGTCTGATCTCTTGGATAGTTATCATTTTTAAGAGGTGGGCTTCTAGATTGTGTTGGTCTATCGTAACGATCATAATACCCCTTTCTGTCATCTACCCTTCTATCATAATCATATCCTCTTTCAGGGCCACCTCTGCTATATCCAGCAGTGCTATCTCTGTCATAATTCCTATCATCTCTATGATAACCCCTATCATCTCTGCCATATCCACGATCATCCCTATGGTAGCCCCTATCATTTCCACCATAACCTCTATCGCCTCTACGATAGCCACGATCATCTCCACCATAGCCTCTGTCGTCTCTATTATATCCACGATTGTCTCTATCGTAACCTCTATCATTTCTACCATAACTACCAGATCCACCACCTCTTCTTCCATATCCGTCATCATCATCATAGTAATGATCAGCGGTAGGTCCTCTTATGGAATTTATATCACTAAAATCATCAGGAATATCATCATAAAGACTTGAATCATCATATGAAGCATCATAATTAAAAGCTTTAGAGTCTAAGACTCTATACAATGCACCTGTGCCTGGTGGTGGTCTGACTTTACCAGAAAGAATCAATTTTGAGGTACAATTATCACCATATGCTTTTCTATTTTCATCACGTCTTTCGACAATCATGGAGCCTTCTACTGAAACTCCGGCAAATAAACCTTTACTTTTGGAATACGAATACACAGAGGCAACACCACCCATGGAGGCAGCTGCATCATATTCTGCATTTCTACCAAGTGGACCTGCAGAGACAGCCATATTACCACCAAGGGTAATGGTACCGAATTCCGAATATGATTTTACCGCATTTTCATCGTTTAAGATGAAAACAAAATCAGTCAATTCGACACCAACTAGCCCACCAGCCCCAGCCCCAGCCATAGCAATGACTGAAGGGGCAGACCATGTTCCATCAGGCAACCTTGCCACAATAACACCAGACCCGGCTCTACCCGAGAATAGGAACCCAGCTTTTAAAACGGTAATTACACATAACCCATGTGCCTTCTTTAACACACCTGGTGGAATGACTTGATCTTGACCAAACACTTGGTTTGGCTTTACAAAGCTCGATAGCACTTTTGCAGCCTTTTTAGCTTCACTTGGTAAACTTCTTGGTACTGGATTGTTTAAACCCATGATTTTATATATTTATCCTCTGATTATTTATCTCTTGGATCAAGTTCAATACTTGTTTATCTTGTCTTTGATCACACGAATAGTTCAGAACAATCAGAAACTACTCCTCTCGATCTATGAATCTTTCAGTAATTCCAGCAAGAAAGTGAATTACTTCACCTTTTATTTTTTTTTTCAGTGATTTTTAGAAATTCGGTTTATATATTCAACCCTTATTTCTGAACTTCAAATTGGCTCGGTTAATAAATTCTGAAAAATTCTGAAATTAAAGATTATAAGATTCAATAGGTGACATTGAAATAGGGACCATAATATGAGTGTTGGAATCAAGACAGGAGTGGCTACAAAGAGGGAAACCAGAACAAATGAGTAGTGGAAGAGATAAGGGAACAGATGATTTAGTGGACCAAGCATTTGATCTTGGCCACAGTTATTATGCCAAAGCGTATTTATTGGCCACGAAATTGGGGGATACCACTTTGAGAGCAGTGAATAAGTTAAAGGATGATATCAATGGTCAACCTGCAGAAGCAGTTAATGCCATCGAACCATTACATTCTAAGCTATTTGAGACTAGTATTAGTCGTAATTTATGGTCGTCAGGACTGACTAGAACCTTGAAACAACACTGGGTATTGGGTTTGACAGTCTCAGCTAGTACACTTCTACTTGGTTATACACTTGTAGAAACGCTAAAGATTCCCAAGACTGTGTCAAGAGATGAAACCCAGGTAATATTAATATTGGGTGATTATGGTGATCCAATTATTAGATCCCAGGTTCTTGATTTTTATAGAAGAAACTATACTGTATTTATTTGTTCTGAAACTGTTGATAGATTTAAATTACAACAGGAGGATTTTGAGAATCTATATTTCATAAACCCACAATCTGATAATGATTTATACAAGTTTACTAAATTGTTTGAAAATAACTCTGGTGATAAAATAAACAAATTATCTTCTATTATATTTACTCCAAATTTATCATATTTCACTCCAGGGGAAGTATCCTTAGAAACGTTACAATATGAGATTAGATCAAACATTTTAATGAATTACAACACTTTGTTGAAGATATTGCCATATATCCCAAGTAATCAAATAACACAATTAATCTTATTGAATCCATCATTATCTTATAATTTAGAGAATGTTCATCATCCAGCTGAAATGTTTATTTCTGGATTTATTACATCCATCTATAAATCA
This sequence comes from Monosporozyma servazzii, assembly GCA_033807795.1. Lineage (NCBI taxonomy): Eukaryota > Fungi > Ascomycota > Saccharomycetes > Saccharomycetales > Saccharomycetaceae > Monosporozyma > Monosporozyma servazzii. The sequence goes on along the minus strand of CP138603.1, from coordinate 388,222 downwards.
TTGAGAAATTATAATTCCTTAAAAGTGTTTATGATCCATATTGGTCTTTTCCAAGTACGTGGTCAATTATCAAATTATAAATATATGAAATGGCATGGATCGGATATTAACAAATATTTACATGATCCAATCTACAGATTGATAAGAAGATTTAATGGTAATTTCTTACAACGGTCATGCCAACGTATAAACACTTTTAATGGTCGTTGGTCAGTTTATTATATGGGGAAATATAGTTTATTAGCTACATTCAATTGCTTCCCTATAATCTTGCAAATAGACTCAATATATTGTCAAACCTTAAAATGGATAAGACATTACACAAATAAAATTATTGCTAGAGTGCTTTAATTGAAATTATCCTAATTTACTGATGCAACCTATTGTTATATTGTTATATTGTTATATTGTTGGCTTTCATACTCTTTTAATGTTTTTTCTTTCATTTAAAATTTTATATATATATACATATTTATATATATCGATGTAATTTATACGTTTATTTTTATTTACAATTTTCTTAAAGCTGAGATTTTAAATTATTTAATTGCTTGAAGACAGCAGATTTAGCAGTACCACCTGTGGCATCTCTTTGTTCTACACTTTTTTCAAAATTAAAAGTTTCAAATAAATCCACTTCAAATCTAGAATCAATTTCTTTAAATTGTTCTAACGTTAATTTGTCAATACCAGTTAAATTTAATCTTTCAGCAGCAGCAACACATTCACCAGAGATATGGTGAGTTTCTCTAAATGGAACACCTTTTCTAACCAGATAATCAGCCAAATCAGTAGCCAACATATCCATGGTCAAAGCGGCCTCCATTTTTTCTTTTACCACGGTTAAAGTGGAGACCACACCAGTAGCAATTAATATAGAATGTTCAACAGTGGTTAAAGCATCGAATAATGCTTCTTTATCTTCTTGCATATCCTTATCATATGTTGAGGGAATACCTTTTAAACTCATTAGGAACCCAGCTAAATCACCAAAGATTCTACCAGATTTGCCTCTTAGTAATTCCAACGAATCTGCATTTTTCTTTTGTGGCATTAAAGAGGAGCCAGTTGAATATGCATCACTTAATTTAATGAAACCAAATTCTGCTGTGGAATAAATTATTAAATCTTCAGCAAAACGAGAGATATGATTCATGAATAGTGTCCCCCAAAACATTAATTCGACCACGAAATCTCTATCCGATACTGCTACTAAAGAATTTCCTATGACTCCATTGAAACCCAAGCCTTCAGCTAAGAATTCTCTATCAATACCATATGGATGACCCGCTAGAGCACCTGCACCTAATGGGGAAACATTCAATCTGTCAGCAATTTGATTTAATCTTTTCAAATCTTCAGTGAAATAAGTGGCAAAAGAACTTAACCAATGTGCCCATCTAATCGGTTGCGCTCTTTGTAAATGAGTATAACCAGGCATTAAAATATCAATTTCTTGTTCAGCTCTTTTCACTAAAGTGTTGATTAAATCCTTTAAGAAAGGTAATAATTTTTCATCGAGGACATCACGACAATAGATTCTCATATCAGTGACAACTTGATCATTACGAGATCTACCAGTATGTACTTTACCAGCAATATGACGACCAATGATTTCACCTAAACGTCTTTCATTAGCAGTGTGGATATCTTCATCATTTGGATGACGAATAAATTTATCAGCATCCCATTCTTTCTTAATTTCATCAAGACCATGATGAATTTTGTTCAATTCTTCTGGTGTGATTAGACCTAGCTTTTCTAGTCCTTGAGTATATACTTTTGTGCCTTCCAAATCGGCTTTGTACATCTTATAATCGTAAGGTAGAGACGCATTATACAGATGCATCAATGGATCTGTCTCGCCTGTGAATCTACCACCCCATAACTTTTGACTTTCTTCGTTAGACATGCTTGTATTTTGATTAATAGATTATTGGTAAGAAATTATGATTTTGTGACATTTTGTGACACTTTGTTTTGCTTTGTGACACTTTGTTTGCTTTGTAGGGGTGAGATATGCTATAACCTTTAAGTGACAACAAGAGCGAGCTAATGTGTCCCTTAATGGCAACTTTTGTCGAGCCTTTTATATCCTCTGCAATTCCTCGCGCAGCGTACTTTAAAGGAATGAGTCAGCGAGGTCATGTTGTTTTCTGCGAATTTCGAACCGAAAACGGCAAAAACGCGGCAAAACACGGAGAAGAGAGCTGGCCAGTGACTAATATCCGCTTTCACATGTGACTTTTTCGTTTTAGAAAAAACGGTCTTCTTATCTGAGCAAGATAAGAATTTAAGATGCCGTGCCTGGGCGGCTATTGTGAACAAATCCAGAGAAAGTAATATGGATTTGGAAGAGTGAAGTTAGTATACGGTTGACTATTGGCAACTCTACAACGAATAATTCAGTCGGTTACTATGTCACAGATATTAATTGAGAAAAAAAGTGAGTACATATATTATAAAAAATTATATAGTTAAAGGCGTTAGGTAGGTATACTTATATAGATGCATCTCTATCCTTGACAAAATTGCATTCGAAACGAATCTCTCTATGGCTTACATCTACCACTGAAACGTGGGTATAAGGAACAGTCTCTGACAGTGAATCTGTTACATAACCAAGCTAAAATACGTTCAGTACCTAAACCGTAACCACCATGTGGAGAAGTACCGTATTTTCTTTGATCAATGAACCAATAATATGGTTTTGGATCAATACCTTCACGCTTGAAACCAGCCATCAATTCATCAACATCGTTAATTCTCATGGAACCACCGGTGATTTCACCGACAGTTGGCATCAAGACATCAACAGATTCAGTGACTCTTGGATCATCCTTACATTTTGGCATGTAAAAGGATTTGATTTCAACTGGGAATCTGGTTAATAAAATTGGAACACCAATGGTATCAGTCATCTTTCTTTCAGCAGCTTCAGCAATATCATCACCGAATTCAAAGTTGTTACCTTCTTCGTTCTTAATACCATGTTCTTGTAACCAAGTAATGGCATCCTTGTATTCTAATCTCATGAATGGAGCAGCTGGAGCCACAAAATCTGGGTTCAATTGCTTAACAATTGGACCAGCAACTGGATCTTCCAAGACATACTTAACAGCGTTAATAATTAAAGTTTCAATATGGTTTAATAATTCATCAAATGTTAAGAAGGCTAATTCAGCTTCAATATGAGTATATTCAGAAAGATGTCTTCTGGTATGAGATTTTTCAGCACGGAAGGATTCTTGAACACAGAAAACGTCACCTAAAGATGGTAAACAAGTTTCTAGATATAATTGAGAAGATTGAGTTAAGAAAGCTTCTTCACCATAATAATCCAATTTGAAAAGAGTAGAACCACCTTCAACTTGAGTTTGAACCATACATGGTGGAGTAACTTCTAGTAAACCTTCTTCTTCATACACACGTCTAATGGATCTTAATAAAGCAGCACGGACCTTCATAACATTAGATAAAGTTTCACCTCTTAAAGCTAAATGACGTTGATCCAATAAAAGAGATGGATCAGCATCTTCAGTGATTCTGTTAGAAAAGGCTTCATCACCAGATGGAGCTAAACCAACAACTTCATAGTAATCAACATCTAATTCAACATTACCTGGAGCAGTCTTACCTTCTGGGACATTAATAATGGAACCATAAAGGGTAACAGTAGATTCTAAAGTTAAATCTAAGGTTTGCTTGGCTAAAGCTAAATTACCAGATAAGACACATTGTAAGTAACCAGTACCATCTCTTAAGACAACAAAGACAACCTTCTTGTTAGAACGTAATCTATGGATCCAACCAGAAACTTTAACTCTTTCACCAACATGAGCGTAAGATTTACCAATTTTGAATTTCTTAGCTTCTGGTAAAGATTTATCTTCTTCAATCTTAATGTTCAAAGCAGCTAAATTCTTGGTAGCGTTGTCAAGTTTTTGTTGTTCTAACTTAGCAGCTTGTTCTTTAGCTTTAATGGCTTTCTTCTTTAAACCTTCAGCACCTTTACGAGCCTTCTTTATAGCAGAAGCAGTGATTTCGACAAAATCATTTTCTTCATCCTTGTAAATAAACAATTTTGGTTCAGCAGCTTCACCACCTACGTTAATTTGGTTGGCATACAAAGCAAATGCTGGGGTCTTGAATGGTTGTTCTTTAGTACCAGCAACGGATAGCTCGTCAACACCAGTAACTTCTTTAATATATAAGGACATCTCCTGTGATTGGGTTTACTGTTTTTTTTTTCTTTCAATATATATATGCTAAATATATAGATAATAGTAAAAGTTTATGCAATTACTTCATGTCAACTGTTGGATATCAATGATAGTTTATATTTAGTTATTCATGCGATCTCTGCCAATCCATTGATTCCTGGATCCAATCCAACGAGTGTTAGCGAGAATGACTAATGGTCTCAGTGAATGAACGCTAATCGATCGAGTGATTGTTTGTTGGAATTTCGCCGTGAGTGAAAAATTATGGTCACTGATGACGACTTGTGTTTTTTTTTGCGATGACTTTACAAAATTTTTCACTTTTTTGCTGTACTTCGAATTTCTCGAGCAATCGACGGGAATTTGGCGTGACAGGATGCCAATGATGGTTAGTTCGGATTCAATGCTGGGAATTATAATAAATTTGGATATATAGATTTGATGTTTGAGATCAAATACGATCTGCATTAGTTTTTTATTAATGATACATACTCTTGGAAACTTGTTATTAACTTGCAATATTATCTCTTGAATTTAGTTCTTCTTTACAACAAAAGATTATCTAACTTCATCCTTATCCATCGTGATGTCTGCCGAAGAAGCCTTTGCAAAACTATGTTTATCTGACGCTCCAGCTGATGCCATGGCTGTCAAGTCCTTGGTTTTCAAGCCAAAGACAGCAAAATCTGCTGTTCCAGTTCCAATTGTTGTTGTAGCTTTACAAACCACTGCTACTCCATCCCCATTAATTGCTCAAGCTGCAGTTGCTAAGGATCCAAGATTGGCTCGTGACGATTTAGTCAAAGATTTTTTCAAATGTGACTCTGCTAAGAACTTCACTTTAGCCTTTTTAACCAATGCTACTTCTGAATTCAAATTATTAATTGACAATCAACTTGAAACTGTGGAAGATTCAACCGTTCTAAAATTGAATGATACTTTATTCATCACCAAGATTGAATTATTCAAATTCTTATCTTCCTTCGCCAACCAATCTGTGGATTTCACTCAAGAAGTTAAGAAGGAAGAACCAAAGAAGAAACAACAACCAAAGAAACAGGAACCATCCAAAGCTGTTTTAGATGATGCTAAATTAATTGGTATTACCGTTGACAAGGCTAAGGATTTCCCAGGTTGGTACCAACAAGTCCTTACTAAAGGTGAAATGTTAGATTACTATGATGTCTCGGGTTGTTATATCTTAAGACCACCATCTTATGCCATTTGGGAACATATCCAAAAGTTCTTCGATGAAAGAATTAAAGCTTTAGGTGTTGAAAATGCCTATTTCCCAATGTTCGTCTCCTCTCGTGTCTTAGAAAAGGAAAAAGATCATATTGAAGGGTTTGCTCCAGAAGTTGCTTGGGTTACTAAAGCCGGTTCTTCTGACTTAGAAGAACCAATTGCCATTAGACCAACTTCTGAAACCGTTATGTATCCATACTTTGCCAAATGGATTCAATCATATAGAGATTTACCATTGAAATTAAACCAATGGAATTCTGTTGTCAGATGGGAATTTAAACATCCTCAACCATTCTTAAGAACCAGAGAATTCTTATGGCAAGAAGGTCACACTGCCTTCTTAGACCAACCAGATGCTGAAGAAGAAGTCCTTCAAATTTTAGATTTCTATGCTGACATTTACAAAGAATTATTAGCTGTTCCAGTTGTCAAGGGTAAGAAGACTGAAAAGGAAAAATTCGCTGGTGGTGATTACACCACCACCGTGGAAGGTTACATCCCACAAACTGGTCGTGGTATTCAAGGTGGTACCTCTCATCATTTAGGTCAAAACTTCTCTAAGATGTTCAACTTGACTGTTGAAAATCCAAAGGGTCCAGAATTCCCAAAGGTTTATGCTTTTCAAAATTCTTGGGGTCTTTCCACTCGTACCATTGGTGTTATGGTTATGATTCATTCTGATAACAAAGGTTTAGTGATCCCACCAAGAGTGGCTCAAAGACAAGCTGTTGTTATCCCAGTTGGTATCACTAAGAAAACTACTCAAGAACAACGTGAACTTATTCACACATCTGCTAAGGGTATCGAAAATAGATTAAAACAAGCTGGTATCAGAGCCTTCGGTGATTACAACGATAATTACACCCCAGGCTGGAAATTCTCTCAATATGAATTAAAGGGTGTTCCAATCCGTATTGAAATAGGTCCAAAGGATATTGAACAAAACCATGTTACTGTTGTTCGTAGAAACGATTCTCGTAAATATAATGTCAAATTAGATGAATTAGAACAACGTATCCCAGAAATCTTAGATGAATTACACGAAGATTTATACACTAAGGCTAAGGAACTTTACGATGCTCACAGAGTTATGGTTAACGAATGGGATGATTTTGTTCCAAACTTAAACAAGAAGAACGTTATTTTATCTCCATGGTGTGGTGTCATGGACTGTGAAGAAGATATTAAGGAATCTTCTGCCAAGAAGGATGATGGTGAAGAAATGGATGAGGATGAAAAATCTCCAAGTATGGGTGCTAAATCTTTATGTATTCCATTTGAGCAACCAGAATTAAAAGAAGGTCAACAATGTGTCAAGTGTGACCGTCCAGCTATTAACTACACCATGTTTGGCCGTTCCTATTAGGGAGTTTATTTACAATCAAATGGGTAGTCTTTTTTTATTTTAAACATGTATCATTTGTTATTATCAATTAACACTTGTAAATTATTTGGTTGTATATAAGAATCGATTGATACATACCGAAAATCAAACAACAATATCAATGAAGTAAAGACAGTTATTAAAGGAAATTGCAATTTATATATATTACTCATCTATATATAGTTTTACTTCTCAAAGATACCTTTTTATAATATTAAAACAAAAGTATATGCATCTTTCATTAAAATTTATGTTATTCACAAATTATATGATTACATGGAATATATATTTTTAAGCATTATTCCTTTTTGCTGTTCCACTCATCTTTCTAACACCACCAGCGGAACTTGTTACTCTTCTTCCAGATACAGCACGCCTATTCTTGGGTAATAATTGCCTTAATATAGCATCATCAGATTCGTTCGATTGTGGCGCAGATGATCTGTTAATGCCACTGGTATTAGGTTTTGTAACATTCATTTTTAAATATTTGGATTCATCAGATTGCATCATGTCATCATCATCATCAGAGTTGTTGTTTATTAGGGAACCGTTAACATTATTATTGTTGTTAACAATATTATTTCTTTGTCTTTGAAGATCTTCAATGGTGTTGTTACCATTTTGTCCCTTTCTTGGTTGACCCGGAGAAGTTTGCGGCACGGCAATAGCATTAAACCTGCTCCCCTCTGTTTCATCTAATGTGTCTGTCATCTTATTTCTTGCCGGTGTGAGAATATCTAATCCATCATCAGTTTTTTTGCCAATTTTTAGTCTCTTCTTTTGTAGACGATAGTCTTCTATACTAATCAATGGATAAAGTCCACCAATGACATCACTTGGTTCTAATGACACTCTTGTAGTATATTTCCATTCTCTAAATTCATTTTGATGTAAATATAGCCAATGTTGTTGTGGACCTACAACCATACCTGGTCTAATAAATCTTAAAAACCCAATGCATTCGTTAGCAGTAAACCCATAAGTGTAAATTAAATGTGCCCCGATCAAACAACCCGTTCTACCAAGACCGGCTTTACAATGAACTGCAATCTTACCACCACGTTTAATTATAGTTTCAGCGGCACCTACAAAATTCTTAACAATTGACATATCGGGACAAGTACCATCTTCAAAGATCAAATCAACATGTTTAATATCAACATCTTCAAAATGATGTTTATTATAAAGATGGGAATTCAATCTGACGACTAATTGAACATCATTTTCACTAAAGAATTTCAATACACTTCTAAAAGGTTGGTTTAAATGTGGTTTAAAATCAGTTGAAGTGACTCTCATATCTTCTTGTGGGGATGCAAATGCAATGAAATCTGGAGTTAGAACATTAAAATCACCGTTTTCTACATGTTCGTATTTCTCATATATTTCTAAGTTGAATGAATGTAAATCGATCAAACCCTTTTCTTTAGCTCTCCAAACACCATAGACGACATCTTGAATGGTAATTTCAAAATCTGCATTAGAATAACCTGCATCTCTGAATGGCATGAATGGGGGGTCCACTTGAGCTAATGGTTGCAAAACTTGATGTGGAGTCCAACCTTGGACCAGAATCATATAACAACATAACATACAAGCTGCATTGGCTCTTTGTCTAGATGAAGCAGATGAGTAAAAGACTACAGCTTTATTTGCATTTTCTGGATCATTTAAGATTTCATGGAAAATGACTGCAAATCTATATAAATGGCCAATATTCATAGGACCAAAATCCAAATGAAAACTGTTGTAGAAAATTGTATCTTCAACAGTGAAAAAGACAATCTCATCTGTATCATCTGGCGTATAATCGTATGCACCGAGGTAAACTCTTCCTTTCAGAAATTCTATGGTATTTTCCAGATATACACTTCTTCTCATTGTAGCAGTATGGCTTTATATATTCTTGTTCTTTTTATTTTCCCACTTCCTTTTTTTTTTTTCCTTCCTTAGGTCAACTTTTAGTTTATATATCCACAGGCCCTTGCAGATGCAATTGATATACCTAAGCAAGATCAACACTAACCTTTCTCTGTGCTGTGAGACTCCAGGCTTCCATTTTTTTTTACTATGAAAAATTTAGATGTCAATTGAATTTTTGAATTATGTTTACCTTCATTAATGGAATTTCCCGATCCGGCTATGTTATACATTTCCAGAAAGGGAAATTCCGGGTAAAGTGCTATGGCTGATTCCAAAACGTCTTTAAAGCCAACGATAAGTAAAAGAGTTATGTTGCTAGATGAGGATTGAGACTTGAAGGGTGTGCTTAATGTGCAGAAATACTGCGAAGTTTGTTCCAGTTAGATGGGAACAGGTGAACAAAAAGAGAATGACAAAAAAATATCTCCAGGGGGCGAGTCGAACGCCCGATCTCAAGATTACTTTGTAAGAACAAATTGCTCTTAAACATTACAGTCTTGCGCCTTAAACCAACTTGGCTACCTAGAGATTAATTTCTGATTTTTGTAGTTTTAGCTGATAGTTTTATTTACTTTATTATATCATGAGTATGTTCAGTCATTTAACATATTTATATACCCAAAGTTGGCATGTTGGCATTCTTTAAATAATAAAGGCTCAAATAGAGCTGCAACTATACAACTACATTCTAATATTGCACTTCAAGAAATTTCATAACAACATATGCATCTTAATCACGGGTAGGAGTATCAAATACTGCCTTGAAGAGATGCCCTTTTTTGAGTCGGTTATGATAGAACTTTGTCTACATCTCTACTAAAGCTTTAAATAAAAATAATGCCTAATTTGCATCTTCAAAGTATATTCAAATAGGTCTTATAAAGAATGGTTTCATGGTGGTTAATTTTCTACTGTTTATTAATAGTGTAACGTTATATATCTATATTGGTATTATTAAAGTCCTACTCCTTTATAAAATAATGATACAGCTTGTTCACCTGATTCCCCTCCAGCACAAGTTTTAACTTGATATGATGCAACACTAGAAACGTTATCATTATCGATCTTAAACCATTCATCTTTATTACATTGGTTTCTAATGTAGCAAATATTGTGTCCAGTAGACTTTATTTCGGTGATGACACTAATTAAGTCATATAATGTTGATGCATTTTCACCTTTAGGTAAATTTGTTGGGAATAACGATTTATAGCCAGCATTCTTCCTATCGAGTGGAATATCAATAGGGGAAGATTCTTGATTTTCTTCATTTTCATCTTCACCACAGACAAATGATTCAAATAATTGTAACGTTTTGGCTACTTGTGATTTGGAAATACGATAATTCGTTTCCATTAATTCATACATATCTAACCTAAATGGGAAGCATACGCATTTCTCTTTTGTACTATCAACTGGATCTTTTAATGCTTCAATAGTGAGATATTTGGGTAATCTAATAATTTCTTTGTCATATCCTGTATGAAAAGTTTTCTTCAAACAATCAATAATGTTAGCAGCATCAGAAAAATCACATTGTAATCTTGTGGCCATAGATTCACGCATTTTAGGTTTATCAGTCAGCATCATATCTTGTTTGGGCAATACCTCGTCCCTATCATCGTCATCATCGTTGTGTGATTGTAATCCAATAGCCACTTCGCTACAAAATTTATCAGCAAACACCAATATCAAAGATTTAAAGATTCTATCGAGCAATATGGATACCGTGCATTTATTGTCATTGTTAGATATATTTGAAGTAGATAACGTAGCGCATTCTGTTGGATAACAGTCTCGGAATGCGTTAAATAAGTTTTCAGGTGCAATAAAGCCATCAGATTTCTGGATATCTTGGAAACAAGCCTTTAATTCGGATACAAGATGTTGATGTGATTTAGCTCTTGTATTGACGCATATTTCTTCTTTTTTATTATCATAACTTAATATCATCTCTTTAATTGAACTCATGTTGTATAAGATTTGTAGGATACAATTGAATGAACATGTAGCACCCAAATTCTTAATACCAATGGGTTTTTTCTGTTGATTGGGTATAGCAGATGTTATTTGAGAATTGGCATGGACCTGAGGGTTTCGGAACGTCTTTGCATTCACCTTATCCTTATTTTTAGTATAATGATATCTTTTTTCTATTGGTGTTCCAACTAGTAAGACAGTCGAGTCTGGTTTAATAATTTCACCTATATTAGTATCAGAAGATTCATAAGGATGATGGCCACCTTTAATCATAAATTTCTGTCTGCGCACAGGTATCTTTGTCAACGATTCAGTGTATTTCATTAGATCGGTAATAGTTGTATCGTTGAATAGTGATACTGGATAAGTTCGATGTGAGTGTTTGATATCAACTAGAAATAATTAATATATGAATTAGATCATGAATATTTGAGAGCCATGAATTATATTTGAAAACATTTGTTAGTGATATGCCCGTTTGTAGAAGAAAATTGTCTAAATACATTGATAAACATACAATTCAATATTCGAGAATCCATCTGTATTCTATTATATACATATACAGACTTAAATATCTGTCTGGTTTCCCTCTCTATACTTGATATGTCAAATCATGCAATAGCACTCTTATATAATAAAATATTTCAAGAGGTGATTACCAATTTTCATTTCTTGAAAGTTGAATGATTACATAATAAAATATATAGAAATGATAGTGTTTTGATGCAGATACCAATCTAACGAAAAACAAGAGTTAGTGCCGGTTCTGAAATTGTCTTGATCAAAGATCTCAATAGCAAGTTTTTTGTGAAAAAGGTTTTAAGATATTAGTTGGGGTGCGTGGCTGGTTTTGAATCAATTAACAGATATATTCAAACAGGGGAAGTCACTTCAGGAAACTGAACTCATTAAAAACCAAAATTTGAGTAGTAGAATGTATACCACTGTTGCGTATGCTTGAACAATTCCATTTGGCACTATGCTTCAAGGTTCGATGCAAGATTAAATATGCATACCCAATCTTATAAGGTAAAAGAGGATTCAATAAGAGTACTATTAGATTCAGATATTCCCTACCTAAACTGTACATGAAAATTTTCTAGTTAGAGGCTATATCTCTTAGAACCTGATGCATATCCATAGTTTCATCAATACTGCTCATTTGTGGCTTCCAAATATGTCTCTATTTATTTAATTTATTTCAGTTTTTTTATGACACTCTTTACAATCTTGAACAATTATTTTTCAATCTTTAATTTTGAAATTAACAAAATTTTTCAGTTGTGATGAGCTTCGAAACATTAACTAAAAGATTGAACTTATACAGCGATTCATTTGGGTGAAACCATTTATTATTATTCAGCAGTTTTAGTTCCATACAAACAAGCAATAAAGATGTCCAAAATTGAAGAACTACCAGCATCAGACGACGAGCATACTTATGATCACAAGAATAATAATGTTTTCTTAGCCTTTATTGACACTACTGTCAAAGAATCCGATAAATTAACTGTTGAAGATACCTTCATTGGCGGTGAACCAGTATGGCTACACCCAGATTCTGTTCCAGATGCAAAGCTTTTAGAATGTGGCAGTTGTCACTCCACTGATAATATGAAACTATTATTACAAGCTTTCTCCCCGTTAGATGATGAACAAGTCGAAGAAGTTCAATCAAAATATACAAATAATATCAATCTAAATTCTATCAATCCAGATGATGATAGAGTGTTATATGTTTTTATTTGTAGCAAATGTCAAAGAAGGGATAACTCCATTTGTTGTATTAGAGGTGTCAAGAAGAACGAAGGGACAACTACCACTACCACTACCACTACCGATGACAAAATTGCCAGTGTTGTTGCCGATGAAGGTAAAAATTTCCAAATCAATCCATTTGATTTGAATAATAATGACCAAGCTAATCCATTTGGTAGCAATCCTTTCCAAGCAAGTAACGATGCAAACCCATTTGCTAAACCGGCTGATATCACCTCTGATGACAAGAACGGAAAGGTTGAACCATCTGTTAAAACTTTACGTAAATTACATGACTCTGAGAAGGATAAGGAATTTGATGCGTCCAAGAGTTTCAAGAACTATCTACTTTTTGTGGAAGAAGAAAGATTTAATAATAAACCAGATCATTTAAAACTACCAAAAAATCTTAAAATTAACAAAGAAGCTTTAGAATTATCCGATACCAACATTGAAGAAGATCTAGATAAGAATCCAGTTAAGATGGATCCAAGAACTGAGAAATTATCTCAATTCTTAGACGATGATACATTCCAAAAATTCCAAGAAATTGTTGGCTACAATCCATCTCAAGTTTTACGTTACGATCTCGGTGGTACTCCATTATTCTATTCCAAAATTGCTAATATCAAACTGTTTGAAAACGTCATTCCAAAGCCAGAATATAATCCATCTAGTCGAAGAGTATTTGAAATGCAATTAATGCCAAAGATGATTTTAGATTTAGAAGAAACCGTGTCCGTTAAAGAAGGTATGGAATGGGGGACCATCATGGTATTTTCTGATATGGAAAATTATACTCCCAACTTTGATGAGCATAAGGTTGGTTATGTTAAAGAATCGGTCAAGATTCAATGGGAATCTAGAACATAAATAAAGTGTGAATACTCAACTATTCCAAAAATATGAATATAAATTATTAATATATATATGTGTGTGTACTTGATAATTTTATGTGCTTCTATTTATTTACATGTTATGCTTTCAAAACTCACAAATGTCTCGGAACTTCAACCAGTTCATACACTGAGATTTTGTCTCCTGCCTTAAACTTTTCAAAATTATTGGTAAAAGTAAGACCACATTCATTACCTTTTTTTGTCGATGCAATATCATCTTTACCGTGTTTTAATGTTAGAAGTTGACCATCGTATATAATATCATTATCAGATTTCCTGGTAATGTGAACTTTAGCATTTCTTTTAACTTCCCCATTTAGCACTTTACAACCAGCGATTCTAAGAGTCTTCTTTTTCAACTTGTATTCGAATACCTCTCTTAGTTCTAAAGTGGCGATGATTTTCTTTTCGAATTCTGGTTTCATATTCTTCACTAAGATATCAATTACATCTTCAATCAATTTATAAATAACATCGTGTTTCTTGATTGGAATACCGAACTTATTATTGATCACCTCATTAGGTATTTTTTCTAGGTTGAAACATAGGATAGTACTAGACGTTAAATTTGCCATCTTCAAGTCACTTTCTGCTGGAATCCCAACACCTGCCGATATGATATTACATTTCACCTCTTTATTGCCTAGTTTTTCGATACTTTCTTTCACAGCTTCAGCAGAGCCTGAAACATCTGTCTTAATAATAAAATTAACATCCTTTGGGCCACTCACAACATCGATGTCCTCAGAGACCTCATCTTCATTCGATATATCTTGGGATGTACTGTTTTTATTTTGAAATTCTAAGGCCTTGTTTTCATTATATTTCTCAATGTTTTGAGTATTTTTTTCCAATTCTTCTAAGGCTAATCTTTTACTAATATATTTTTTGACAATTGATTCATTCTTAACTTGAACTATTTCATCCCCAACATTTGGTAAATCTTTCCATCCCCAAACTTCAACTGCCTCAGCAGGTAAAGCTTGAGTAACGGACTTCTTTGTATCATTGATCATATTCTTTACGCGGCAATATGTGTCACCACACAATAAAATGCTTCCCTTTTTTAATGTCCCCTTCTTGATTAATACCGTGGCAATATTACCCACCGTGTTATTGATTTTACTTTCTACAACCCAACCTTGCGCCATAGTAGTTGGAATATTCTCTGATCTAATATCCATAATATCACTTAGTGAGATAATCGATTCTTCTAAAGCTTCCATATTTTCGCCTGTCTTGGCACTTATTTGAACCAATTGAATATCTCCACCGTTCATTTCTACCATGATATCATTTTGCATTAAATCATTTGTAATCTTAATAATTCTCTTTTCCCGCTCTTCTTTTCTAGAAATCTTATCAATCTTGGTCACAGCCACAATCAACTCATTGCCTGAACTTTTAATATGTTTTATAGCCTCTATAGTTTGCGGTTTAACTGAATCCTCTATAGATATGACTAATACAATGATATCAGTGATGTTGGCACCACGTTCTCTCATCTTCAAGAAAGCAGCATGGCCTGGAGTATCTAAAAAAGTGATTTTTTGTTTTGTGACAGGGGTGACCACTTGAAATGCACCGATATGTTGAGTAATACCACCATGTTCTTGTGCTACTACCGAGGAATGTCTTAAATAATCAATGATGGTGGTCTTCCCATGATCAACATGCCCCAAAATTGTGACAATGGGGGGTCTTTTCTTTAATGCTTTAGGATTTGAAGGTTGTTTCAACTCATTGTAAAGATTTTCAGATGTTTGGATACTAGTTTCGGGGATCTGGTAGTTGTATTCTTGTAGAATCAATTCGGTGTATTCTTTTGTTAAGATATATTCATTAGTAATATCTTTGAACCCCAGCTTGGTAAGATCTCTAATTAAGGTTTGAATTCTACAATTAAGTAAATTAGCCAATTTACTCACTGAGACTAAATTTGGAATGGCAAAAGGCAAATCTTTTAATTTGCCAGTATGTGATAACTTATTCTTTTTGTAGCTCTTTGCATATGTTCTTATTCCAGTGAAGTTCTGATTTGTTTGTAAACGGCTCGTCAGGAAAGGTTGTTCAATTGCTCGTATTCCTCTTATATGACTTCGATATATTATTGAACCAATATACTTATAAGACATATTCCTTGTTGATATAATACCATAAAGCATGGCAATGGATGGTTATATTCCTTTTTATATATGCATAGAGATATGAGTTTGTTCTTTAGGAATAGACAATAGTCCTAATTTACATATATATATATTTATTTTTCATCGAGCATAAGTTAAATATTTTTACTTATTTATTCCAGATATATAAGGGCATGTCTTGATATGTACATAATATGAACCAGCATATTTGAAAAACATTTGAAGATATATGAGTAAGACCAATCATTAAGTAAACATATGACCACTAGAATACATATTCTTTTTGTAATCTTCATATTTGAAAGAGGAGTCTCTCCTTTTTAATTGACTTTTGGTGAAAGAATCAGCTGAAGATTCGGAGCTACTACGTGCATATCTTCTCTTTGAGGTTTCAAACTCATTATCCTTGTTTAACAGTTTTTCTTCTTCATCCTCTGGTATATTCGAATCGGGTTTGTCGCCTAACTCTCCATTAAAATGATATTCTTCCTTAATGGTGTATGATTCTAGCATTTCATGTAGGGATTCTTTTGGTTCTGGAGCACATTGCAAATCAGTAAATTTAGAAGTCATAACTATCTATTCGTTTTATCAAATTTATTCTGTTTAGTTATCGAGGGGGATCATCAACAAGAGTCTTTTAAGACTATTTGTTCTCCTCCTATCGCTTCCAATCCTTATATAGTAAATAGAAGACATCAAGTGAAAAATATGCAAAAGTAAATGTGCATCACGCCACAACCATCAAATGTCCGTAATTAGGATAAGCATTGAAACCATTCGGGGACTCCAGAAGAGAATCAACTGATCTCAAAGTGACACAAGAGGAATTTGGTTAGTGCTCCGTACTTTTTCCTTTCATCAATTTCCCCCTTGGGTTGGTTTGGTGGAAGGATAAAAAGAACAAGATATTATATTATCTAATTGTGTACTAACAGATGGTACAGATCTGGATTTTGTTCTGAAATGGCATTAACAATATGTGTTTCAAACCATTCCGGATCGATCCCCTCGAGATAAGTCCCATATTTGGTGATTATCTTTTTGTATAACGTCTCGATCTGTGTCAAAATACTTGGGTCCTTTTCTTTCACCCCAAACTCAGAGATCGCTTCCAATATCATACATGCTAAGGTGTAGGTAAATATACTATCTTTAGTCTGTAGTAGTATGCTGTAAATAGTGATTCGAATGTCTAGACCTTCATCAATCTTTTGTTTCATATTTCCAACTTTAAGCACTTTTACAAATTCTTTATCTCTCTTTAATCTGGTTAGTAATCCTTTATATAATTTTAGTTGCATTTGCGGGTAGATTTTATCAAAGTGTGAATTCTTTGTAATATTCTCAACTAAACCCATGACATCTTGAATTTCATTATAGTCTACACTACTGTCTAGAATGTCGATTACACGGATAATCTCTTCTGGTGTTTCTATTGTATCTAGGTCTACATTGGTTTGGTTGTACGTTTTAAATGCTTTATGAATATCTTCGAGTTTTGTGATTAACTTTAAAACGTTATCATTTTTATTATTATCCACATTATCCAAAGTAGAGGTTAAATCATGATCAAATGCAAAAGGATCTTCTTCCTCTTCAAAATCATCTGTATCGGATTGTAACTCATTTAAATAATCCTGTTGAGCAGCAACATCTTCATCTGCATAACCATTCTCAGTATTAATCTCATCGTTTTCCATATGCTCATGAACACTGATCTTTTCTCTAACCTGTTGTAAGTAGTCTAGAATATTCTGTAAGTATAACGGTATTTCAGATCTTAATCCTGTATCAATGGGATTCCTTAATGGATAGGAGTTAGTAAATAATAATGGTTTAAAATTATCAAGAACTGCTATGATATCACGCAGTTCAATGCTCGTATCTTCAAATGAGTTGACCTTAATATTTTCTACATTTTGTAATATGAACTTAAAATAAATAAATGGAACCTTATTAAATTTATACCATATCTCTGATAGTACAACCATTTGGGATAGCGTAATATTATCACTGATTTGAGGGACTTCTTTATAGTTAGTCAGCTTAAAAGAATCATATAGTAATTGATGTATAATTGGGTCGAATTTGGTCTCCATAGATGTAGTTTGTAAAATTTCCTTTACTAAAGCGATTGGTATAAAACGTGAATAGCTAATATTAATCAGATATCTTAAGATATCTCTATACAACACTTTATGACTTAAAATATACCCGTTAGTTTTCATTATTTGAATATACTGTGAAATAAAATCTTTCTGGACATTGATGGTAATAGGCAAATTTTGATCAATAGATTTTATTAACACTGATTTAATACATTGCAAAATAATACTCTTTCTTTCTTCTTTGATCAATTCATCAAATAAAAATAAAAGAGGTTCCAGTAATGTATTTATAAATGGTTCTAAGTCGTTTTCAAAAATATGGGGTAAGACTTCTGATGATAGTAAAGCAGTAATATCTGAACTACCTTCAGTAAATACAGGTTTAACTATCTTGTTGTAATAGGTGGTCAAATCTTCAATTGTTTTCCATTGGATTGGTTTTTTCAGGATCATATACATGATGTCTTCATCACTGGAGGAATAAAACTCATTGATAATATTTTCGACCATTTGGGGTGACTCATGTTTGTCTATATAACTCATCTTTCGACTAACTCAACTAAATTCAAATTGGACTATCTGATTGTGTGCCAGGTATAAAGGTTCTTAAATAAATAATAAACCTGTGGCTGCTATTTACTTTTATCAGTGGAAGAGTGCTTCTGTACCAGAATTGAATGATTCATATTAGCCTTTTTCAAATGGATTCATTAACATTTACAAAAAATGTAAAAAAAAATAACGTCACAGACAGGATTCGAACCTGCGAAGGTAAAACCCAATGCCTTACAGCTGTTTCTATGAAATAGCAGGGCATCGCCTTAACCACTCGGCCACAGTGACTTTATTTGTTGAAATTAATTTATTTTGTAGGTGCTTATATGGAAGTAATCTTTGTTAAATATATTTTTTCTTATAGGTTCCCTTATTTTTGATCTTTTCGCAAATGTTTCAATCAGAAAACCTTTAATTGAAATTTAAAGGAACATCTTTCAACTCCTCATATTTCAATTTGTGTTGTAATTCAAAGAGATACATAGTTGATGTTACCATATACTTTAAATAATTAAATTAAAACCTTTTATTTAGGATATTTTAACATTTGAGTATTTTTTCTTGTACTTTTGAAAATTTATTTATTTTAGGAACCATACTCTAATTAGACTTTTGGAATTACAAACTGATAAAACAACAACTTTAGAAAAAATATTGCAAAACATTAAAAGTCCACTTTCACACAACTTAAATTTAGAGGAACCATCGCAATTCTTTCAAGTATGTTGCTGATTTCTACAGCGTAGATGTAGATAAGAGATTGGAAATAAAACTTGGTAGTAAGCTGTAGAAATTACAACAGATCAGACATGTTTCAAAAGATTCTAATGATAACACCATTCAAGCGTAATTAAAAGGTAATATTAACATTCACATACAAATTATTGAAAAGATAATGACATCCTTCTATTTAAGTTGGAGTCAACTGTAATACTGGTTAGTGTTGTTTTAGTTCATTTATTTGTAAAACAATTGGGTATTGAACTGTGATATATCAACAGCAGTTAAAATTGATACTATATTGTGATTGTGAGCAAACTGATCAAATAATTAGGCTAGAGTTGAACTCAAATATATGTCAAACTATAAAAATGAACTAAGTAAGATCAGGATTACTTTGAATAAGAAGCTTAACTATTGCCATAAGTTTGGATAATAATTAGCGCGTGATATCCTTTAGGTTAATAGAGAAGTTATCAGTTTACCAAAATGCTTTTAAATGTTAAACTCTCACCATACTGAATGATACTAATAAGAAAATGAACGACAATGAGTTAACACGCAAAAGCAACAGACAAACATAACAGCCAATTAAGTGTGACTACAATTTCTAACACTGATTTGCTGGTCATACAAATATCATAACTCAGTAGTGGATCTTTAAAAACAGCAACATACCAAAGATAGCAGAGAATGTTTATGGCACCTCCTAGTAATGCTGAAAAACAATTATGGATAACGGTATCTACATCCAAAAATAAACCTGGAAGGTCAGTTCATTGTATTTGTCAACTAAACCTATACGTAAGAATCTATCTAAAAATGATACCACTTATCCCTAATACTCTAACATTAATGTAGAGAATCAAAATAAAAGCAACAAAATTCTTCAACTTGGTATATAATAGCAAAGTCGACATATCCAACTATCCAACACCATGTTGATTCAAAAAAACAAACAAAAACAGGTCCAATCAAAACAAAGCAACCAGAAAAGAAATTAAGAATAATAATTACTATATTTTCAAAAAATTACTTATATATATATTCATTAATGGCAATAATAGTATTACTTGAGCAAAGATAATCGCCTTTTGGCCAATAACAAAACAGTGTTTACAGTAATGGAGGTAAAAAAAACAGTAAATTATTATTAGTGACCAAAGTTTAAGCGAAACACCAATGATTTAGACGATAGTTCATGATCAACTTGCGTGAACAACCCCTCATATATTTTTAATAAAAATCAGAAATTAATCTCTAGGTAGCCAAGTTGGTTTAAGGCGCAAGACTGTAATGTTTAAGAGCAATTTGTTCTTACAAAGTAATCTTGAGATCGGGCGTTCGACTCGCCCCCTGGAGATATTTCTTTACCCACCTCTCGGTAGCCAAGTTGGTCTAAGGCGCAAGACTGTAATGTTTGGGAATTAAAAATTCTCGCAAAGTAATCTTGAGATCGGGCGTTCGACTCGCCCCCGGGAGATTTTTTTTACCTATACAGTATAGGTATACTGTAGTTACCTTTAGCGCTCCATTGATATAATGAGATAATAAATCAAGAACATACTCATTGTGGGAATAGGATGTGAAAGAATATTTTTATTGTCATATAATTCAGTGTTTGAATAGATCTTCTTGTGTAATATATGATCTATCGTATACATTGAGTTATGAATTTTGAAGTTTATAAGAAGATTTACCATTTACTTCCATATACAAAGAGTGACATGCATACGATCAAACAAATATTTAGAAGTTCTTTTGGCACTTTTTATGTTGAGAGATTGAATGTGTACAAATAAAACCACACCATATGCCATGGGGCTCTGTATTCATAATGGTAAGGCAGCTAAATTCACTCCAGACATAAGGGTTGATGATAATGATCGAGATGAAAAATTGTCTTTGGATGGAAATATTAAAGAGCTTATTAAAGAAGTTGGAAAAGTGGTGTGCAACTTACAGTTAAATATGATTGAGAGAAAGGAAAAGTTAGAGTCACTGAATTTTTGAATCGATACTTTAAAAGTAGCCAAACTACCAAAGAAAGAACAACTGATAACAAACTAGTGCATTCTAGAAAAGTAAGTGAGGTTGAATCGAAGAGTGGAAGTAAGGTCTTTACAGTTGAGCAAAACAATAAGAATGTTGCAAGTGTATCAACGGATACGACGTCGAAAACCATTAAAGGCAAAGCCATTCTACCACAAAAGGATGAATTTGGGAAATTCTATAGGTTCAAAACTATAGATAACAATGAAGTCAAATATTAGTATAAGAATTGGATTGATACATTCGTCCATCCATCGAAAACGGTAGAAGATATTCCAATGTGGTGTAAAGCATTATCATATCAGTTACTTTGATAATATTACAATCGTGGAAAATCCTGCGAATATTGATGAAACCCAAAATATGATCGTTAAGAAGATCTTTATAGGATTTGTTTCTGGTGGCTTTGATTTTGGCGATTTTGATGATAAAAATGTAGTCGCAAGTTTTGTCACGATTTGAACTTTGGTAGAAAATACATATCTCCGATTCATTAAGGATAAAATATGGAGAGATATCGTAATTGATAAAATTTTGTGTTGACTCTACGAGAATGTTAAAAAGAATTGACATATATGTGCCAATCAAAATTCTTGGAGTTCTGGCAGTGAGAGGAACTATATTATTCTTAATCCATTACCAAATGAGAAGTTATTAAGCTGTCTTACTGATGAGATTGTCATAGCATTATGTAGTGGATATTGTAAAGGTGCGCTCGAAGTAACATGGACAATGTCTACACTGACTGAAAATATCTGGGCTGTCCTACAGACAGTGTTGAGGGTAACAAATGAATATTGTAGAGCCCATGATATCATTAAATTGGAAGAAAGGTCATGTTTTAAATGTTCTTTCCCTGTTCCATCAAGCAAAAAATTGTAGGATGAGTAGTAGATAACAACAACAGCAACAAAAATAATATACTACTTATATTAACGCTAATAGAAATATAGATGCTAAATGGAAAATCCACTCTCCTAAGAAGGTCACTGAAACCAAGAGATATGTTAAGTTTATAGTAGCCTAAGAAGTGAGGAAAAATATGGTTTAATATAATGAAATAGCTACATCAAAGTGGACCACCGGACAAGGACTATATTCTATGTAACGATTTCATTATAAAATAAGAAAAAATTAGGCGCAGACCCAAAATTTTTTGAAGCGTGGAAAGTTTAACAGGAGAGCCTAATCGGTGGGAATGGTAATCTGTCTGGACATAAAAATCGATAATAACAGTTATATGAGGAAAAAACATAATTATTTCCTGAGACTAAAGCATAATTATGTAGGTTGAAACTGGATAACCTTGAAGCAAACGACAAGATTTTTAGGCTTACAAGCTAGAAGAATAGAAGAAATTTCTAAGGATATATTGCTGTTCTATTGACACCAAAGCAATCCCCAGAAAAAGCAGAGCATCAACTTTTCGGCGTGATATAGCAATATAGACTGAAAAGTGTCATTCTAATTCCAGCGCATGGTAATAACCTTCTCTTATAAACACACTGACCTAACAATGATGGAATGCATATAGAAGCATACACACATGTAGAAGGGTATCCTTTTTGACATTTCCTGTTGTCTGTTCTATAAAAGTGTATCATCCTATAGTGGATTTCTATTTTTACCCAAAAATTTCCCAATGGGGCACGGGCAGCCGTCTTGGGAAGTTCTGTCCCGAAGAGGAAGGCGCCTGCAACAACAATAGCCGGCTGTGTTTGTGCTTTGCCTTCTATTGTTCTCCATTGTGTTGCCTCGCTGATCTGGCCGAATTTCCCGTTTGGGCCACGACGCGACTCTTGCGAGCTGCTCGAGAGGCTGGTCTTTGTTTTGATTGCAGATAGTGCAGGCGCTGGCAGCGTGAAACTTTCTGTGCGGTGGATGGCTGACTTCTAATGATTCCCACCCCATCCACAACTTGAACATGAATGAACATGAACATGAACATGAGTCTTTGTGGATGTGGCTCAATGTACACACTTCTCCTTTATAACCGATCTTGCTTCACTTTGTTTATATACCCGACCCCATTGAATTCAAAATTACAGCTCTCTCTTTTGGTTTAGTTCAAGACTTGTCCACAAGATCATCGAGAATATAAGCTCTTTAACACAAGCAAGCATCGCTAAAACATCAACAACATATTCAAATCAGACAGTACAAATTTTATCTCCCCAAACATACTAAACAAACAAACAAACAAACAAACTAAACAAACCATGGTAAGATCAAACATATTCATTTCTATTGTGGCTGTGTTCCAGTTCATCTCAATGGCATTTTTAATCATTTGTTGCGTTACTGCACCGGTCTTTAAACAAATTGGTCTATCAAAATACAATCATGTCACTTATGGGGTATTTGGTTATTGTAACAAGAAAGGCTGTTCTGAAGCCTCAAGTTCATACAATCCATACGAGTTAACAGGTAAGCATGCGGCTAAAGATTGGAAAATAAGTGATAAGGGTAGACAAGTGTTAGGCAGGATTTTAATTGTCACACCTATTGCTGCTGGTTTAAATTTCTTTTCATTTTTATCATCTTTTATTAGTGTCATTATTGTCACTTTACAAAAAAATACAAATACATTTTCTGCCATTTTATTCTTCGTTAATTTAATCTTTACCGTTTGTGGCTTCTTATCTGCTGCTCTAATGTGTATTGTCATATTCTTATTATTTTATCCACATATGACATGGTGTTCATGGCTTTTAATTCCAGCTGCTGTTTTACCATTAATTAATATTCCAATCATTTTCTTTGGTTATTCCAATAATAAGAACAACAACAACAACCATAATGTGGATATGACTAATTTGGATTATACAGATGATGAGAATCATTTATTAGATCAAGAATTTATCGATAATCAAGATAATACAAATTTTGCTCGTAATACTATCTTACCAGAATTTCAACCACAAAACACAGATCTATCTCACAAGAATACATTCGGCACCATTTCTACCACTGATATCTCGTCTAATCCATATTTAGACAAAAAGGATGAATACTACATTGCCACAACAGAAAAGGATTCTAACACAAATTTATCCAATACAACTAATTCCAATAATCACACTTTACTAAATGAGAAGAATGAGCACGATAACGACGAAGAATTAGACAATGAAATCGATGATAGAAGAGAATCGTTTGTTGCATTCTCTGCTATCGATAACGACGCTGATATTAATAAGACAAACCCTCCATCATTAAATTCATCTTCCTTCTCACATAAAGATTTGAATGAAAATCAACAGCCCACAAATAGATTATTACACGATATATACAATGATCAATCCAATATTGGTAATGGCAATTTAGCAAATATTCATCAGAAGAATATTAGTGTTGATGAAAGATCCGATTTCACATCTATCTCTCAAAGACCTGCCAATCCAAATTACTATCCACCACAAAATAATAATAATAACAACCGTGTGGGTCGACCATTACCATATCCCCATTCTCCAATGGTTTCCTCCCCAGCCTACACACCCCAGCCACCTCAACATTCCAATCTACAAACCCAACAATATCAACCGCAACCACAACAAATGAATCAACATGTTCAACTACAACAAGGTGTTCCACAACGCTATCAACAAAATCAAATGCCTCTCGCTGGTCCAGATCCATCTGAACTGTTATTACAAAATAATCCAAATTTCATCCCACAAACAAGAAACATGGGTCCAAAGAAAAGATTTGGCAATATGAATAATAGTACCATGCCAATGATGCCAAATAATAATAGCAATATGAATAGAGGTCCAAATCATTTCCAAAATGCTTATAAGAGAAGAATGGCTGATAGAAGTAATATTTATAACAATTTACATTCTCAACAGAATAATCCTTATGAATTTAGATAATTTCCATCACATTTCCAATTCATTTAATATTCATCTAATAACGAAAAGGAATTTTCTTTCCTTTTTGTTTTATCCATTTACAGTTTTGTAGTTGTATTACTATTATTATTATTATTTTTATCATTTTTATTATTTTTATTATCATCATCCTCATCATCTTTACCTATTTTTTGATGAATTTAAATATATATGTATTATGTTTAGTTTTTCCATATATCAAAGATAAGAATTATCTATTCTATAATTTCTTTTCATATCATAATTTATATTGCTTTTAGATAATATACTTTATATAAGCCCACTAACATCAACTGTTTCTTGTAATAACTTCATCTTTTCTATTGCCTCTTCATCCAATGTCCCTAATTCATTAACCGCGATCGGCGTTTCTTTTGTCGTCTCATGTTCTATTGCTGTTTCATGTTTAATAGTCGTCTGGCTATGTGGTTTTAACATAACAAAGAAAAACAATGCAATTACACACAAGGTTAATAATAGTATTATCTTACATTTCTGAGTTCTCTTCTGATAACGAGTAGCACCATCTAATTGTTTATTAGCCTCTTTCAACTCGATGACAGTATTTTCTAAATTGTAATCAATTCTGTCTACTATACTCCCTTGATTAATTATTAATGATTGCATTTCACGGAAAATGGTACTTACTTCAAAAACACCGTTGGCTAATTGTGCAATTTCTTCATCTCTCTCCTCTAGAAATCTTTGATTAGTATTAGATTGCCTTTTCAATTGTTGACGTTCTAGAGTTTGTTTGGTGTATTCTTCAATATCTTTACCTTGATCAAAACCTTGTAAACTCATTTGATTTTGTTCTTCTTCTTCTTCCATCATAGTCAAAACCAATTGAGAGGACTCTTTATCGTTCGTTGGGAAGATAGGTTTCAAATCATCTTTGTTAAGGAATTTCAAGTAATTATTCTGTAAGACTCTAAATTTATTACTTTCCCATTGAATTCGTTGTGCATATTTCTTTGTCATATTATCCAATATTATTAACTCACTTCTATTTAATTGCTTTCCTTCTAATGTCTGAGTAGAATATATCAGCTCCAATTTCTTCACAATATTATAACACTTCTGGAAATTTTGTAAGATTCTTAAACTTAAATCTTCAATTTCTTTCTCATCATGTGTCTTATCATCAAACCCAGGCAAAGAGTTTTTTCTGTACAATTTCATCAATTGTTCCATATTCAAACTAACCTCTGTTAAATAATCATCAATATCTCTTGCAATATCAACAAATAATGGGGGCAAAGTGCCCTTATTTTTTCTTTGTGTAGTATGCAGTTCATCAAAGTTGTCTAACTCAATGTCATCCATATGATTATGCTCATCATCTAAGAAAGGATCAGTCGGACTCATGGGGTCAAACCCAGATTCTCCATCATCTCCAAAGGGCCCATTCCGACCATGAATATCTCTGCTATAATGTGGGAAGGTTCTTCTATAAGACACATATAAATTAGTTCTGTCTCTAAACATCAATTAAATATTTTCTAGTGTTATCTTAGCAATATGGTAGCTTATCAATTGTCTTGCTACTTTATCTATTTGCAACAGTTAGCCAATACTTTAATATCATTAAACCTTCTTTGACTTTAGTATTTCAATATTTCATTATTAAAATTCCAACCAACGCATTTCAAATTGAAAAATAAAATAATTTCCAAATGAAGTTGAATGAACAAATCCATCACTCTACTACTTTCATTCTAAACAGAAAAGGCATTCACGATCCAAATATTGTAAAGGTACCGCCAAACCTGTTTATTAATACAGAAGGTTGAATTGAACTTGATTAAAATATTTCATCCTTATTTTATAACACCACGAAAGTGTCAATTTATCTACCAATATACAATATAAGAATTTCACATCATATAAAAAGAAGATAATATTCAAGTAATGTCTGTTAATAACGCAAATGAAAAAGAGGTTTCCGCGAAAGGTTCACCAAAATCTTCAACCCCAGAAAATATTAGTGCAATTGTAGACACAAACTCTTCTGTCACTGAAGTTAATTCTGCTGATTCACCAATAGAGTTAGCTTCCCAAGAATACGATAATTCGGGACCATTACAAAAGGACTCAAACACTACAATCAAATCTTCAAAGAAGAATAAAGGTCAAATGACTTTTGATGATTTTAAATCCGTGAAAGTAGTACCATCAAATGAAGACGATGGATCACTTCGAAGATCGCATCGTATAAAGGTCTCTGTTTTGAAAAAGAAAGAGGATGATGTGATTAAAGAGCAAAAGAGGATATATGATTTGGAAAGAGAGTCAGAATTGACTAAATTGCAACCCAAGCTGAAAAAGCCTAAAACCAAGAAACAACCAAAGATCAAAGTGAAAGTTAAGATGAAGTTGAACAAGGAAGATGAAACCAAGAAAGCCTCAGCTGAAACTGAGAAAGATGGTAATTCTGAAGCCTCATCCACTACCAGCAAACCTCTTAGAGCAATTAAACCTAAAAAGTTAACCAAAGAGGACAAACCAAAGGTTTACAAGCCTAGATCACAAATTTCAATGGATTTATTACATCTTAAGGCAACATTAACAAGAATTAATGAAAAAGATCTATACACTAAGAACTGGTGTTCAGCTACTCCTATACGCAACCAATCACACAACCTGGAAGAAAATAAAGACATTAAATTGAACGAAGTTTGGAAAGAAGAGTTTTCGCATTTCCTCAAACCTCTTCCATATGCTGGTAAAATTATCAAAACAATGTCCTTTATAAACAAGTTCAAAATGTTCTTAGATTCCAATGAATTGCAAACCTTATCCTTTCAAGATTTTGAAAATGGGTTAAATTTAAATGAGAGTACCAAGGAAATATCTCAAATCAAGCATTGTCAAGATAAAATGAATTACTTATTTTATAGCTTGTTAAGACTGTTATTTGATAACAATATTAAGGCTGCCAATTTCAATCACTTCATGAGCCTGGGCCACCCATTTAGCAGATACATCACTATGTTGCGTAGAAACTGTTTTGAATGGGGGATTGTAAAGGAATGGAGAGACATTGAGAGTGGTGGTTTCTTTACTACTGGGCTAGATAAAATTGGGTTACTAATTTTGAAACCAATGGATAAAGTGATCATTTTGGATAGCTTGGTAACATATCTTTTAGCTCAATGTCCATCTGTTCACGATATGATTCAAACAATAAATTATGATAAAAAAGATTTAGGCATTAAAGATGAAAGTTTTTATGCGTCCAGATATTTGTTAGAAGGTCCAGAAAAGACTTTAGAAAATTATGGCTCATTGTGTGACCAGGTTATTTTCCATTTAGATAGAAAGAGAGTCAACATGATCAAGAAGAAACGAGCTATGAAGGACGATTTTAAAGAACAATGTAAGGTTCTTAGAGAATGTAAAGATATTTTAAAAAATATATCACCGGATGAGGATAAGAATAAAATTATGATTTCATTGTATGACAAGTGGCTAGTTTTATTTGAAGGTTTAATATTGGATAATCCTTTGAGTGATCCATACGATAATGATTTATATACATTAAGACTGTTAGACTTCTTCATTGGTACTGTCCCTGAAGTTGGTGAATTTTATTTACCACAATTGCATGTGCTTCAACCTTCCAGTGATTTTAATATCTTTAAAGATGTTGTTAGTTTATTAAGGCTTTTTGAGAAATTTGAAACCAATCAGATCGATACCATGTCCTTATTCGAAGAATTTCATAATACGGTTAGTAATCAATTTAAGATGCTATACTATGACAAGACAAATATATTGTATGAATTACTGGGAAACACTGAACTAAAAGTCAACTCCAATAACAATTGGTTTGAAATCTGTAATGACACAAAATCGTTACAGCTATTTATTGATGCATTAAATAAAATCATTTCAGATTCAACCGCCGATTCTACATTAACAAACTTGATCCACACCCCAGAAAAAGCCAATACAAAGCAGCATTTCATTATTTTAAAAGACTATTTGACCAAGATAATAAAAATCTTGAAAGAGATTGAAAAATCTATCGAGTTATCTAAGACGATCACACCTGTTAGAGGAAGATTAAGAGATAGCTCTAGAAGGGAAATAAAACCAATCGCAAAGGAGACAAGCAGTTTGTACGATGACGAGGAACTTGAAGATGCTGGTATGGAACCAGTCGAAGAACCAGCCGATGAAGATTATGATATTCAAGAAGATGCATTAAGCGAATACGAAGAAGAGGAAGAGGATAAAACCACAAAAGCTGAACAAAAAGTCAAAGATGACTTGAATAGCAACATTCCTGTTTTAGACGAACAAGTAACGCTTAATAACGGTAGATCTAGAAGATCTAGAAGAAGCTATAAATAGAGGAGCAACCTAGACAGTATCAAAGATTTGTATATATATGTATATTTTCAAAGACAATGCATTATGCACATCAAGAAAATGGAACTACACGAAATGATTTGTGTGGGGGAGTATTCTTTCATGGGAAATATATATATTTAGATGTATATCCATTCTTATTTAAGTAAACGATTAACATTAGAGAAAATATTTACGCACTATCCTTTTCCTTAGTTGGAAGTTGAACGTATTCATTCTCTTCCTTTTGTTCTTTCTCTTTCTTATCACAATTAATAAGATCTTTATTCTTGGCAACAGCTTTGACTATCAAAGCAAAGGCATCTTGAGTCAAACATGATTTGATACGTTTTTGATCTTGTGTTAATTTCATCATCTTATTTTGAGATTGGATTCTTAAATCTCTCAAAGATTGGGCAATATTTTCAATGGGATCCAATGGCGACTCTTCAATATCAATATCAGATTCTGCACCTTCTTCAGATGATAAGTAAAGATTCTTCAATTGTCTAATTCTGTTATTAATCATCACTAGTTCAATAGCATTACGTAACTTGTGACGTAAAGAGAAACCTTTCTTAACACTAGGTAAGATATTTGTGTCTCTATGTTCAGCACCCTTAGCTACAATCCATTCATCTTGCAACAATTCTGTGGCGGTTGGTCTTTCATTTGGATCAATCAATAGAGCTCTTAAAATAAAGTTTTTAGCTTCATCAGAAATACTATCCCAATAAGGAGAATGAAAAGTTACTGGATATCTATGTCTGGTACATTCCTCCAAAAAGCCGTCAACGCTTTCTGCAATAAATGGAGAATACCCACATAATAAAGTATAGGTAATAACACCCAGCGACCAAATATCACAAGGTTTACCGTGACCTTCATCAGATAAAACTTCTGGAGCCACATAACCTAAAGAACCCGCAGCTTTATAAATTAGATCATTCTTATCATCTAACTTTTTAGCAATCCCTAAATCTGCAATAACGATTTGTGAATCTGGAGAGCTATCAATATACAAAACATTTTCAGGTTTCAAATCTCTATGAACAATATTCATTGAGTGCATATATTCTACAGCTCTCAACATTTGAACAACAATATTAATAGCATCCCTTTCAGTGAATTTACCTCTTTGTAAGATTCTATCAAACAGTTCACCACCAGTGGCTAATTGAGTAACAATATAAAACTTATCCTTAGATTCAAACCAATCTTTGAATTGAACAATGTTTGGATGACTTAATTGTTGCAGCAATCTTAGCTCATCATACAACGATTGAAGTTCTACACCCTTTCCCTTCAAAGCTTTCTTCAAGATGACTTTCACGGCCACATCTTCATTTGTGTCTATTTTGTTGGCTTGTCTCACCACACCAAATGTACCAGCACCAAGAGTTTTGCTAAACTCATAGTTTGACCTATTGATATATGAAGTTGGCTGACCTGCTAGTCTGGTAATGAATTTGGATACCATATGCCCTTTAATAATTTCGGGTTTCACAACACCATGCTCATCTATTTTTTCTACCATTTGGAATCTTAATCACTTATAAACTGTTTAATATGCTATTTCCAAAAACAATCTACTGCTATTCTATGTACTCTTGTCAATGGAAAGGTTATATCCTTCCCTTTTTTAATTAGCCTCTTTTCAATTCATCTTTTAATAATTTCGAAATTTTAATTTTTCAAATCGAGAGTCACCAATGGTTCGAAATGGTCGAAGACTCACTTCAAGTTTCGAATGATATTAACACAACTGAATAAATTATATCGACTAATGGATATAAAACCGTTTATATGTAAAGTTTTTTTAAAAAACAATCAAATTTAGTATACAATTTAAGTTAAATATAGTTGAATAAAAAAAAATACAGTTTCATGATATTTGGAATTACTGATTTATCAGATGTATATTCAAATGTGATTTTACTTTAATACTTTATTACTTATCATACGAATCATTTTGGTAATCTGCGTTTTAGTGGTGACTCAACTGGAAATTATCATCAGCATTATTTGCATCTTGTAAAGTTCCTAAATCACCTGGAGTCATATAGGCAGAAACACTAGCACTGTGTGCTCGTTCTCCTGGAGAGCCAGGTGCACTCATTGGCCTAGCAATCTTAATCTTTTGGGAACTCATCAATGATTGCATATTGTAATCACTAACCTCTTCACCAACCATTTTTTTGAATTGATCAGGATAAGCTCTTCTTAAAGCCAATTGTCTTGCCTTAACGTATTCCAGACTCATTCTCTTCCAATCTAATAAATCTGATAATCTTTCGGTTCTATTTCTTTGATTAATTCTTTGTCTCCTTGTCTTCTTACTGAATTCTTCCATATAATCGACTAATTGCTCTATAGATTCTTCTGGATTCTTGAATCTCCTGTCCACAATGTAAATACCGTAATCTTTAGTCTGGTTTGTTTCGATTAAATCTTCCATATATGAACCAAATCCAGATAAATTGGTTGTTACAGATGGTACACCCATAACAGTACATTCAGCTGGTGTATAACCCCACGGCTCATAATATGATGGGAAAACGCCTAAATGACAGCCTAGAACAAAATCATCATAATCTAAACCTAAGACTGGATTATTAGCATTTAAGAATTCTGGATGGAAAATAACTTTAACTGGATCATAAGAATTATTAAATAATTGAACATGTCTGATCTTATTTAAAATCGGATCATTACAATCATCAACAATATTATGTGTCACCACAGCGGGTAATTCATTTGGAGTTCTTCTTAACGCTAAAACCCTCTTCTTTAATAAAATCTTATCTGCAGGTTTAATTAATTCATCCAAAGCAAGTGGAATTTCAGATGTTTCACTATTATTAGGGAATCTGATAGCATGATCAAATAATCTTTTCCCAATGTTCTTAGTCACTTCCGAGACTGTACTTTCCAAAGATCTTAGAACGGCCTGAGCCTTCAACTCTTCAACAGTAAAAGACCTAGTCTTTGCTGGCATTATAATAAAAGCTACCACGGTTGTTTTGGAACCAGAAACCTTTAATCTATAATTGAGCCGTGCTAAAGCCTCAATAAACATATCAGCACCCTTATTTTTGTATTCATATCTTCCTGCAATAAAGAAATATAGAGTGTTGTCCAAGTCAAAATCAAAACAACCATGAAAATGACCTCTAACAAAATCATTAATCTTTTCTTTCTTTACAGCATGTAGATTTTGGAATTCATGTACAGCTTGAAATTTGACAACATTGATACCATTTGGTAGGATGCCATCTGGTTTTCTTTTCAAAAGATGTTCCGCTTCGATGGCAGTGATATGAGACACAGTGGTGAATACATCCGCGGTATAAGCAGCGGCTCTTTCGATACAATATCTGTGGTAAATACCTCTCTTGCCAGCTTCTTGCTCAGCATCAAAATATTGTAAATTATTATAGAAATCAATATTACCATCAGCACATAAATATCTACCTAATAAAGTAGCATGTGTAGTAAAAATTGTCACAACATCGATTCTTCTCTTTCTACACAATGGCAAAGCAATACCAGCTAACCATTCATGGAAATGAGCAATAATAGCATGCTTTTGGTCCCTTGCTGCCAATTCGCCTAGGAACCAGGCAACAGTATAACCTAACAAAATAGCATTATCAGTCTCCGAGTCACCTTCAGGGGATGGAATCCCAACCAATGACCATATATCAGCTTTCCATTCATCTAAATAATACTTTACAGATTCCAAGTCAAATAAAAGAACTCTAGGACCACCCTCAATTAACCATCTACCATATATAAAGTTTACACCACGATCTTTCATCGATTTCAATGTATTCTGTATAGGTATTAATTCATCAGGGAAAGTGTCCTCAGCCTCCCAATCTTGCACATCCACTTCAGAATGATAATTAGTTTTATTCAAGGGCCCAATGGCACAGTAATTATCCCTATATTGTTCAACAGTAATTGGCGCCTTGGATTTTATCACGGAATAAATACCACCAACACGGTTAGCTACCTCTGTAGCACATTCAAATAAAAGATGATTTTGAATATCACGGCCCATCTTTATGTAGCAGTTGTCTTATATACTATAATATGTTTCACTCAAACTTAGCTGATCGATTGACACTCAAGCATTTCAAGAAACTCCGTTAAATGCTAAGGATAATATTTTATTCTCTAAGACTGACAGGACTGATCCAACCCCACACTATTTATATATGTATTCTTATCCGAGTTCTTTAATATTCCTTAAACAAATCCTGGGGGGACTTCCAGAGATAAAATAAAGCACGCACTCGCAGGCAAACTGCACAGGCTTTACGAAAACAACAGGAGCAATGCCAGATCTAACAATGACAATATATGCCACGCGACCAAAACAAAGAAAGATCGGATCGTCTTCTTTTAGGCAAATGAGGAAGACTTTGCCAATCGAGAAAGTCAATGTCTAATAATCGCTCGAAATATTGTGAAATCAACTACAAATAAGAACAATAATATAATAACATTTTAGATATTGTTATAAAAGTGTTCAAATACAACTAAAGGCCAGGGAAATTGCACACGGCATTTAAGAAATATTTAAAGACTTACCAATATGTATCCGGTATAAGTCAACTGAACAATATTTTGGCAAAAAATCTTCTTTTTTATGTTCTTTTATGATGATTTGTATGTGTCAATGCCATAAGAAAAAGAGCAGTTTATTTGAATGGGATGAGGTATATATAATTTTATAAAGATTGTTTTGACATATATGTATTCCTGAAGTATTTATGGTAAGGGATGCTTTTTATAGGGTTCATTATTGTATTACAATTTTTTACTATCACAGTGAAATCGGATATTGCACAGAGGCACTAGGGGGGCTAATCAATCCCAAATGGTAAAGTCTTGCAATTCTGTAAATCCATCTTCAATACGGGGCATAAAGAACTCCATATCCATGCCATTACCCATCTGACCTTGTGGCATCCCCGCTGGTGAATTAGCGGCACTGTTATTATTAGTACCTGCATTATTCATACTTGTATTGCTTGGAATATTGCTATTGTAAGCACCATACATGTTATTATTGTTATTAATATTATTATTACGTGGACTGTTTGTACCAGTATTGTACATCGAAGTACTAGTATTACTTGTCACACTGCCACCGTAAGGTGAGGCTGGATTATTCATACCGGTCATACCAGGTCCATTCATCATACCATTTGGTGTATTACTACCAACACTCATATCGTATCCATTCACATTTGCAACATTATTTAAATTATTGATTTCTAATAACGGGTTGAATTGTGTAATGGCTTGAATTACACTACTTGGGTCAAATAACTCATTAAAATTGGAATTACCACTTGCTGCAATTTCATTTAGCATAGCAGCATTTGGAATTCCAGCAAATCCATTACTCATCATGTTATTATTCCCTTGCATGGCAATATTATTATTGATCATATTATCTGGTTGTCTAGTGATTGGCGTGCTCGAATTTGAGGCAACATGACCTTGAGCTTGTGACATAGGGACATCCAATTGTGGCGATGGAGCAACGCCATTATTAAATTGAGCAGCATTTCGGCGAGGGATATTATAGTTATTCCTATCAGTAGCCATATTACCTGGCATACCAAAATTATTAGGCATAGTCATGGTTTCGATCAAATTATTAATAGAATTTATTATTGGCAATGGTGGAATCATGTTGACACCATTGTTTACTAACTTGTTGTTGGCATTGACCATAGCAGTGCCATCCCTGTTAGGGCCATTCTTATTAATAATATCAACGCCACCATTAACAGATTCAGATGGATTTAATTTTCTTCTCTTTTCATCTTGATCCTCTTTCTTAATTTCTAACTTCCTCATATTACTATTAGTATAAGTAATAGGTTTATATGCTGACTTAATTGGTGGCAATTGTGTAGTACCAGGAGTAGCAGAATATTTTGGCGAAACAAAACCCAAAGCATCTTGGAAAACTGGACATCTTGATAATTGATCATTATCACCAGAAAGTACCATTGATGGAACATTCTTAAAAAAATTAGAAATGTTTGGATGTTTCCACTGCGTACCATTACTATTATTAGATTCTGTCTTCTTCATAGATGAATGACCACCTAATAAAGTAATAAAGAACCCAGTAGATCTTGATGTTCTACTAGCATATGGATACTGAACTGCGACTTGCCTAGTTAAGTCTTCAAATAATTGCATTCTAGCAATTAAGTTTGAACTTAATTGTGCATCGGTAACACTTTCTAAATTAATATCATTAATGACATTTGGATTAATTTCAGATAAGTTAGTAACCGCGACCTTGCTGGGTGCAACCACTTCAGAATTCGAATCAACATCGGATTCTTCACCACCACTATTTGTGAACAAATTTTGATTGAAACCACCAATTGGGCCACATTTAGCACGTAAGGTTAAACAAACAATGAATTGTAAAGCACGATGACCTATATCTAAACAGCCGGGTGACAATAAAACATTACTATAATCAAAAATTGTAGAATATGATCTTGATGTCTTCTTCACATTACTGAAAAATATTAAACAATTTCTGTAACCGTCCAAGGCAAAATTCAATGTCTCTTGTGCATATTTCTTCGTCAGAGCAATAGTACCACTATCTTGAGATCCTAAAGGCTCATAGTGTGTGAATAAAATATAATTTAATAAATATAAGATCATTCTCAGCGTTAAATGTTTTGTGAAGAATAAAGCTTTGGTAGTGGATTCGTGAGGTAGTTCAAATTTCTTTTCAGCAACATTACTGTTATTATTATTACTGGAAACTTGAGCAAGATCGTGACCAGTAAAAGATGGAGTAGGGGCATTGGATGATGGAGTAGAGACTGATTTATTTGCTAAAATTTCTTCTAAACTTGGTAATCCATAACTGTCGTCAGCATATTCTTGAAAACTAACAGAGGCCTCAGATGTGTATAATAAGCTTTTGTTAACTAATCCATTAATGATATCACTGATACTCTTTTTGCCGTAGGTCAAATCTGTCAAAGATTCTATTAAGGCGTCTAATTCAAATTTTCTAACGTTTTTGGCTAAGAAAACATTTAGGATATGGTTCAAAACAGCAATGATAATTAAATCAATTTGCCAAAACAAAGTAAAATTTTTAATAATGACCAACTCCTTGATATCACGAACGTAATCAATCTTAGAAGCAGATGGTAGTTTGGTATCACTAAAATCTTTCATATTTCTTAATAATCTTGGAGAACCTAAGGCCAATGATTGTTCAACATCAAGATGAACAATATAATACCAAATCTTTCTCCATGTATGTTTAAATCTTTCAGTTGCGATTTGATTGTCTTTATTCTTTGATTCACCTTCATTTGTTTTAGTACCGTCTTCCGGAACTTCAGTGGTAGCTTCTTTCAAAGTTGTACCACTTTC
The DNA here is from genome assembly GCA_033807795.1 of Monosporozyma servazzii. Classification (NCBI taxonomy): domain Eukaryota; kingdom Fungi; phylum Ascomycota; class Saccharomycetes; order Saccharomycetales; family Saccharomycetaceae; genus Monosporozyma; species Monosporozyma servazzii. The sequence continues at coordinate 351,527 of CP138603.1, read as the reverse complement.
CTTATTATGATATGTAGAAACAACATTTAATTGTGGGAAATTATCAGGATCCCTATGAAGACCACAACTGAACGCCATTTGAATAATGGAAGAAAGTAAAATTTGATTAGATTCATTATCATGTGCATTAGAATCAGAAATACTATGAACTGCATTCTTTTTTGGAGCCACAAACCCCTCAGTTGGAGAATTACTCATATACATTTTGTAAAACACAGCAAATTGAATTGTAGTTAAATTTATGTTATTATTTGAAACAGAGGAAATTTTATCAAACTTGATCAAATAATCCTTAACTAATTCTAAACATTCAACAGGAGTATCATAGTTGATAAGCATATTATCTTCTTTAATGTTTGCTGAAGATGATAATGAGGAGGTAGATGACACAGAAGATGGCGACCCAGGGGTAGCAATATTACTAGTGTCAAAGGCCCCCAATTTAAGTTCACATCTATTAGCAGGTAATGATAACCATGTTAATCTTAGAATAAGTATTGTAATACCTAGATAACAATAATCAGATGGTTTGCTAACTTTAATTTTCAAGGGGGAGGTATCAATGGTTAATGGATCCACATTGGAGCTTAAGATTTCTTCTAAATGGTTTTTGAAACTTCCTTCATCTATAATAGGAATGATTGGATAAATATGTTTAAAGAATTTGTTAACGAATTGGAATATAATATGTCTTGGTGGTAATAATTTGGCTACTCTTTGAATAATTTCTTTATGTGACATTGAATCATAATCAATTTTCTTTAGATGTGCAGCACTTAACCTTGCGATTGGTGGCAAAATTTGTCCCTTTTCATGTCTAATCGAGGGATTCATATTATATGGAATTGGGCGTGTTCTTGATTGATTTTTACTCTTTTGGTGAGAATTAGAGGCATTGCTTGATGTAATGGGGGGTGACCTCAATGGATGAGGAGCGGGCTGGTTTTCTGTTGAAACTGCACCAGTAACGGGACATCTAGTAGGGGCTTCAGCAATTGGAATAGAAGCCTGGCTGTTATCGGTTGCAGATGCTGGAATACCTGCCTTTGGCTCTTCTTCTTTCTTTACTAGAGTATGTGATGGAGCAGATGGAGGCTTTTCCAGATCATCATAAGTTTGACCTGTAATTGGACATTTTAATGTGGAATTATCAGTGCTTGCATGCAAAGGATGCGGAATTCTGGTACCGTTAGATACGGGTCTGTTATTACTATCAATTGGGCATTTGCCTGAATGTTTCAATGATGCTTTCTTACGACTATGCTTATTAAGCACCATTCTTTGAGAATACCAACCATTAACTTTTTCTCTAATATTAAAGATATGTCCCCATAATAATTTTAAATATGGATCACCTTTCATAATAGCCAACCAATGTGTGGCTCCCAGATGAATTGTACCATTATTTTTTATATGTAACATATCAAATTGCTTGGTTAAATCCAATTCATCATTATCGTACTTATCTTTAGGATTCAAGATCAATCCATTATCGGTTGTAGTAGTTTTAGGTGTCTTGTTATTATATTTTTTCGATCTACTGTTGTCATTACTGTTGGCTATACTTTGACCATTATTCGTATTACGATCAGAAAAATTATTACTGTTATTATTATTATTATTATTATTGGTATTATTATTATCATTTTGATCAATTGCATTGCTCACGTGTGAACTTGTGTGTGTTGAATCTGATGGACTTCTAAGATCTGGTGTACCATTAACAGTTGGTGTGGAACTTGCATGCATTTTATTCAAAGTTCTTTCCAAATATTTAACTCTTTCTCTTAAATTTTTTAACTCTGTATCTTTGGACAATTCTCTTTCAGCTTCTTCGGCCCAAGATTGCTCCATATAATGACATAGATGAGCCACACCAGTCTTGGTACATTGATTACAATGTGGACGAGTCTTGTCACATTTGACCTTTCTCTTTCTACAAATAGTACAACTTAAAGGAACTCTATTACGTTTCCGTTTTGCCTTCGACTCTTTACTACTACTACGATCGGACAATGAACCTTTATCATTGTTTATCTGATTTTCGTCTCTATTATTGATACCGTCTTGGGAAGTACGTGGAGCTTCAGCACCTATCATATCCATGTGAGTAATCTGCATTATGAATATTTTAGAATAAAATTGGGTTTATTATACAAAAAAAAAAGAGAGGAACAGCAGATAATAAAATAAAGAAATGGTAACTCAATGCAAAGAATATATATATATGCGTGGGTCGCTTATTTTTATGGGTTTAAAGTTCTTTGGTTTGTATATTCTAAATCTTACCTCTATAGAAAAGCAGAAATAGCTTTGTAAGTAAAATTTGAATAAAAATTAAAGAACGAAAGAAATCAGAAAAAAAAACACCGGACTCTTGTTTAAAGTTATCTATAATTGTAGACGCAGATGAGAGTTTTTCTATAATAGCAGCGTTCCGGTGGATATAAATAATTGTTTAATTATCCTTGTAGGATATTTTTCTTGGTTTGTTCAAGTGTAAATTAGCAGTTATTTACCCTTTGAAATAACATTCGTTTATACTTTTATCATTAATAATATTCGAATTTCACATTGATTTTTGGTTTTTTTGATTTTTTGCAAAATCTCATCTTGAAATTTTTGGAAATTCTTTTCGAGAGATTTATCACTGCCAACGACGCTAAAGGACAGGAAAAGAAAAGAAAATTCTGACAGTTTTTCAAGGCTGGAGGCCGGGTAGCAGGCGCAGGCAAAAGTGTCACAAAATAAAACGTCAAGGTGAAATGACAGTTGCAATTAGATATTGGTAGTTACAAAATTGGTTGCAGGGCAGGCTTTGACAATGTTGTAGCAGTTGCACACCGAGTGGGATTTTTGCCATATATACAGAAGGTATGGGGTATCGAAGGAGTACTAGGGGATCTAAAAAGAGTCATCATAGTGATGACAACAATGTCAGTTCCCAGAAACCAGGACTTTGGAATTGTTTGGTTCATCATCACAATAAATCATGTAATAAAGGGGACCACAGATGTAAATTATCAAGATTAACAAACAAGTGCAGAAGACTAGTAGAAAAGATAAGTAAGGATAAGATTGACGATAACAAACAGTTCAAAACTGACATCGATTCACTAATGAATTTGTATTCTAATAACAGTATATTTTATGATGATAGTAAGATAAGTCAAGGTAAAAATGATGAAATAATCGGCTTGATTAACAGCTCGTCACCAATCCACATGTCAAGGTTTGATTCTAGAGATAGGATATTTGATACAGAAGGTGAATTTGTTCTTAAAACATATTCCTGTCCACCAAGAAGTTTTGACACAATTAATAGTAAACCGTCGCCGTATAAAACTGTGATAAGAAAACAAGCACAGAGCCTAAGAGATAGGAAGATTGAGCAGTTGAAAGAAAACATGGTACCAACCCCATTGAATCATAGTGGTAGAGGTATCTCAATACACAATAATAAGAAAAAAAATAGTTTTCATCAAATATTGAATAATAGTAATAATAATAATAGCAATAATAGTAATAAGAATACAAGGGAATCTAAAATATCTGCCAAGAATAGTTTTTCTTCAAAATGTTACCAACGCAAAAGAATGACTCCACCACCACCTCCAGAGAAACCAATCCAATGTTTTACTAAAGTTTGGGATTTATATGAAGGATATGATAAACATGTTAAAGAAAAAGAAAAGGCCGCTGGCTTGAGCACTATTAAAGAACCATTGAAAAACAGGGAGCAAGACAATACATATTATTAACCTAATGTATGTATGTGGTTATTTATAACAACATGAAAGCTCATCATTATAACTACAACGTCACAAAACTATCAGTTGCTGTTTTTTTTTTGGCTACTCTTTACAATCACTTTTGTTTATCTCATTTCCCAAAACGGAAAACTAATTAAATTAAAGTGAAAAAAAATTTAGTTATAAAGAAGGCCATTCATATCCCAAGCAGGAAGATGACAGAATATAATTGAAGAAGTAGTTACTGCATTACAAACGGGTTATATTTTGATCAAAACAAGACAAACCACACCTCGACGTTAATTGAGACAGTTTTATCATGATTAACACAGATAATTTAGATTTACCCAAAGCTTTAAAGCTAATTAAGACTTTAGAAACTCAACTAGATGAGATTAATATGGTCAGTAAAGAATACGAAAATGAAATGGAAAATGTTCTTCATAGATTACAAAATGAAATTCACAAATTAGAGCAAGTAAATAAAAATTATCATATCACAGGAAGGAATTTAGAAATTAGAGTCGAAGAACTGGAATCAGAGAATGCATATCTGTCTCAAAAGATAATGAACATGATGACTCAAAATGACAAATTGATGGAACACAATATTTTACTAGAACATGAAGTCCATGATCTTAGGAAATATATTGATTGTGATTCATTGAAGAGTATGTGTAGTGAAAAATCCTCCGTATCTTCATTCTGTTCAGCTAATTCTATGACAGTATCCACAAAAGGTTCTTCCCTTTTAATCAAACCAATACTGGGTAAAAATAATGGAAACGTAAACGGCCTAATACCGACGATTAAATTATCTCAATCAACTGTCATGACCACAACTGCACCAATGTCTCTCTAGACATAATCTCAATCGATCAGTACAAAGCATATACTTACATATATTCGTAAAATAAATTATTTAACTTTTAACAACTAATCACACTATCACGGCTTTTAATTTTGTTTTGGTCAACTTTTCTTATGAATCTTTTTTCTTACTTACATGTGTCAGTTTATACAAAAAAAAACATACTAAAATGAGAATATTTATATGTATACTTCTTTTGCACAAAGGTGAATACCATCTTAAATAGTAAATAATTGAAGCAATCTATTTATATTATTTTTATACCATAGCACTGTATCGTATAATACTAATTGTTTAATACGTTTTTCATATGATAACCAATACTTACAATACTTCCATGCCCATGATAAAGACCATTTACTCTTTCTTTGATTTGAAAAATCGTGATCCAGTTCCTCAATATCTTCTTCAAAGACAGCCTTTGCACAATATTGAGACATTATTAAAAATGTTCTTTCCGGCCCTAATGGATTTTGTAAACATTCATCTAAATATCTTGTCAAATCATTAGTTTTCAGGATTAATATCACAATTTTGGGAATATGAGATAATATACCCATAATATCCGCTAAAAATGTGCCTTCAAGCAAGCCACTAGTCATTTCTTTGATCTCTTCATTACTACGTCTCTTGGTAATATCATAATCCATCACAAAATCAATACTACGACCAGTAAGAGCAGCAGCAAATAATGGGAATTCTTCATCAGTAATATTGGCAAATTTCTTAGCATATTTCTTCATTCCTTCTTTATCTTTATCCAATAGGGCTAACCAGAATTTAGCATAATCTCTTCTTATCGTTGTGTCTGGATAACGGTATAATCCATGATCATATAATACAATTTCAAAATTGTGTCCCTTTTTAGATTTCTTAGGCGACGCTCTTATAGCTAAATTACCTCCATGAGGATCACAATGTAGTCCAACATTTGGGGTGAAAATCATATTATTGAAAATATGTGAAAGACATGAAGATATCTCGGATCTAGAGATATTGTGTTGATCGATATAATTTAAATCATCTAGTCTTGAACCTTCTATATATTCCATAATCAAAATTCTCTTATCTGCTTTTATAACATTAGGAATTCTTAATGCGGTCAAGTCCTTGAAATTGCTAAAATATTCAGCTGTATTGATCGCGTTTTGTGCCTCTTTGCAAAAATCTAATTCATTATAGATCGAGGATTGCAATTCATCTCCTAGCCAAGTTAAAGGATATTCAGGGAATACAAGATCCATGCAATAAAATACAGTATTGGCCAACCAAACATCAACAGGAATATAATCTTTTAATTCCGGATGTTGACATTTAATGGCCACTTTTTGGCCAGTCCCCTTCATAGTCCCTACATAAACTTGAGCTAAAGAAGCAACCCCAATAGGCTTTGGTTCTACGTCATCAAATAAATCGTTCATACTGACATCCAAGTCTTCTACAAACATTTCCTCAATACTGGAGAATGATGATTCAGGACATTGATCTTGTAAGGGAATCATCGTTTCGGTCCATTGTTTTGGTAACAAATAAGTCATTGCACCAATGTGTTGACCAAATTTGATGAAAACCCCACCATTAGATTGCAATGCATGCAAAGTAATTAAAGCACATTTTTTATGGCAACGTTCTAGTTCAATATTTCTCAAATTTTTATCCATGTATGTTGTACTCAAAACTTTCTTGTAATGATAAAAGCACCTTAATGTAGCTTGTCCAACTATGGTGACTCTCTTTGTCGTAAATATAATGTATTGTGAAGAGTCATGAACAGCTTGGTTAGTGTTATACAATACTATAAATGAAGCTGTAACGCCCAGTATATTAACTATCTTTTTATTGCGTGAGTAAAAGGAACCTCTTGTTGTTGCTATTGGTTTCGGTTTTAACGTTCTTGTTTGGTTAAAGAAGCTATTCGAATGGTAGAAGTTTTGCTGTTTGAAAACTCCAGACAATGATTGTCTTTTCAACCATATTTTGTGCATTATAGTTAACTGGGAGTACACTTGCCAATGGTCTATGATATAAACTCGTCTTTTAGGTTGAAGTGAGGTGGAATCTCTCCCCCTAAGAAATATTGAATATTTGATCTATTTTCAATTTTGAATCTAACATAAATAATTAAACATCGAAGACTCCGAATTTACAGTAAAAAGAACAAGAAAACTATTAAAAAGAACAGACACTGAGTCATATGCCTTATATCTATATATCTTATATAAATATATATAAGGAGATACTTCTCATAGATGTATTTAAGAATATGTATAACAAATAAATATGATCATATAAACGAATAAGTAATATATTAATACGGCGATTGCATCATTAATGGACAACAGTCTCACCACTCGTTTTTAACCCAGTAATAATAATTTCACCCAATAGACTATCAATGGCAATATCTAAAACACTATCAAATTGAACTATGGTCTCACCCTTAAAAAAAATCTCGTTAAAACATTTCGACAATTCAAATCTATTTAGTATTTTCATATCTTCATCATTAACATCGAATTGTATTTCTAGCATAGTAGAATTGTTAGTTTCTTTATTATGAATAATTTTTGAATCGGATGGGATCCAGGACCTCATGGGTAATGATATAAAATGCTTATCGTCATGGTATAGTTCTAGATTACCCTTGATATGGTTTACTTCAAATCTTTCTGCATTGGTTTCATAAAAAGACAAATCTAATAATCCTAGTACACTGCCAATCACTGAAAATTTACCATTAGCCCAATGCAATTCCATGTTATTGATTTTAAAGTCTTCAACCAAATCGCTGACATTTAATGTAAAGTTTTGCTTAATAGGGACATATGAAATACCCGCTAAGATTTCATCAAGAACATTATTTGGTAATAACTTGTTAGATAATGCACCATCTCTAACTTGCCCTCGAGCTTCGACTTCAATCAATTCAGTACTGTTAAACAACCTATTCAAAATATTGGTTAAAGGTGTAACAATGCTTTCTTGTTTTTCGGGGGTACACATCTCCTTGATAAGAGAATCCGGTAACGGACCAACCATATTAATGTTCAGCTTGGGGGATAAATATTCTTTAAAAATATCACTTTTGTCAGTATAAGATTCCACATCAGGTAATTCGATTGTGAAGTCATTCTTACAATCAGGCAACTTAACATACCAGTCTAATTCAGGAATAAACATAGTATCCTTTGAAAAAGACAACCAAGGTAAATGATCCGTAAGGTACTCAAACCATTTGTTTGGAATACTTTCCAAATTTAGCTGAACATTGAAACCTTCCATGGTATCCACCATTTGGATATTTTCGAGCGCAATATCTTCACGAAAAAATTCTCTAAAATTACTAAGTTCATTATCCAAGTGTTCCCAATCAATAATCTTATTCCAGTTGATCTTAATATTTTGTAAATTGAATAAAGGAAATGTTTGGTCCAAAAATGGTAGTTGCTTAGATAATGAAGCGTTAATTAGTGACCATAAATTCAAATCTGCATAATCATGCTTCCAAATTTTTTTTAATATCCTCAACCCATTCTTAATTTCAGGTTTAATTAAAATGGTTAAATTTAACTCATTGATAGTACCATTATGCAAATCTAAACAAAATGGGTCCAGAATAAACAAAGAACCTAATCTCAAGTCCTCTTTCCCCTCAATTTGTCTATCATTAAACGTGGTGACATTGTTAATGTCAATACACACAGATTTAACACCCTTTTCACTGATAAATCTAAACCACGAGGCTTGGGATTTAGTGAAAGGAATGCTACTTTGATTCAATAGATCATAATTTAAACTAGTTTTCAGACTACAGGACACTTGTAGATACTTTCCTTTTTCAGTATTTAAGTCACCTTTCGGTTGTGTTTTCCAACCATCTAAATGGACCTTATCAATTTGAACTTGTGTAATCTGAGCTAGATTTGATTGAATGGCCTCATCAGAAGGGATATTATTGTGAATAGTTTGGACGATTAAAACTAGCAAAACCACTGTACATATACCAGCAAAGAAACCAGCCCACATCGGCCAAAATAGTGTCAGCCAGCGTAGTTTCCTCTGCAAGATCTCCCTTTGAGAAAGGACCTCATTATTATTATGCTCGGAGTGATGCAACAGTGGTTCTGTCTCAATATCGTGTTCTTCGGAATGTTGATTCATCGTTAAAACCTAATCAAAATAAAAAATGGACCAAATTAATTAGATGAATTAAGATGTAGTTTGATTATTAATGGTTAATTTGGTTCTGGCACCCTAATTCGCAATATCTTCAAACTTAAAGAGTACTCCCAATTTTCAAGAAGGTCTTATTATTGAAAATTTTGAATTTTGAATGTTTAAATTACATCGAAAAGTTGTCAAGTGATGACTTCATTTTACCATTCTTATCACGACTATTTAGGCTAGACTAGTCGTTGTTTAAATCAAACCAAAGGTATCATATTTGATTAAAAACATGTTGTATTTAGTTGGGTTGGGTTTGTCCTACAAGGAAGATATCACTGTTCGTGGTTTAGAAGCCGTCAAGAAATGTGAAAGAATTTACTTGGAACATTACACTAGTATCTTAATGGCTGCTGAAAAGGAAGAATTAGAAGAATTCTACGGCAAGCCAGTTATTTTAGCTGACAGAGAATTAGTAGAAACTGGCTCCGAAGATATCCTACGTGATGCTGACAAGGAAGATGTTGCTTTCTTAGTTGTTGGTGATCCATTTGGTGCTACTACTCATACAGATTTAGTTCTTAGAGCCAAAAGAGCCGGTATCCCTGTTGATGTGATCCACAATGCTTCTGTTATGAATGCTGTTGGCTCTTGTGGTTTACAATTATACAATTTTGGCCAAACTGTCTCTATGGTTTTCTTCACTGATCACTGGAGACCAGACTCTTGGTATGATAAGATCTGGGAAAACCGTAAGATTGGGTTACATACTTTAGTCTTATTAGATATCAAGGTTAAGGAACAAAGTATTGAAAACATGGCTCGTGGTAGACTTATTTACGAGCCACCTCGTTATATGTCCATTTCCCAATGTTGTCAACAATTATTAGAGATTGAAGAGACTCGTGGTACCAAAGCTTATACACCAGACACCCCAGCTGTTGCTATCAGTAGATTGGGTTCTGCTAAACAAGGTTTCAAGGTTGGTACCATTGCTGAGTTGGCCGAATACGATGCTGGTGAACCATTACACTCTTTAGTCATTTTAGGTAGACAATGTCATGAATTGGAAGTCGAATATTTATTAGAATTCACTGATGAGAAGGAAAAATTCAAGAATGATGTTGCTGCTGATCAAGAATACTTCAAGCCTGCTGCTTGGGTACCTCCTGCTGAAGATGAAGACGATGAATAGATGATATAGATCTCCTCTCTTTTGTATAATATAATATACTGATATATTACTATGTATTTTGAAATTTTATATAGTGGAATTTAGAGAAAAAAAAACATATTGAAATTTGAATATCAACTTAAAAAGATGAATTGTATAAAAGACTCCTAATGCTGTAAATAATCTTAAAGAAGCTGTCAAATAAGATATCTGATCAGCGTACATACATTCCCAACCTTTTAGCAAGAAACATGTCTCAAATAAAATACTTACTGCTGATTTCCAGACAAGGAAAAATCAGATTAATGAAATGGTTCATTCCACTTTCCAGCAAAGAAAAGTCTAAAATCATTAACGAATTAACACAAACAATTTTAGCTAGAAAGCCTAAGATGTGTAATATATTAGACTATTCTGATTATAAGGTAGTTTACAGGCGTTATGCAAGTTTATATTTTATTGTAGGTATCACGCCAGATGTTGATAATGAATTGCTAACTTTAGAATTAATCCATAGATACGTGGAAACATTGGATTCATATTTCGGTAATGTTTGTGAATTAGACATTATCTTTAACTTTACCAAGGCTTATGATATATTGAATGAAATGATTATGTGTGATGGGTCTCTAGCAGAGTCGAGTAAACGAAATATTCTACAAACGATGGCTACCATGGATAGTATGGATGATCATGATATACTAGATAGAGTGTTAAGTTAATTTATAAGAATCTCTATAGATATATAACTTTATAATGTCAATGATAGTATTACAACATATAGGTTGTTTTTTTCTTCCTTACTGTATAGATGAATCTTGGAAAAAGCAGTGCCATAAATGTTTGCTTGATACTAATTCTGTTGAATTTTCGCTAATTTCCAATGTTTCCTCTTCATTACCGGTATCAGCTTCCTCGAATGATTCCCTTCCTTTGAGCGATTTAGAGGTAAACAATTTTTTGTTATTCTCCAATATACTCTTGTATTTGAAGATATTTTCCTCTACAGAATCACGAATCATAAAATTCCAAACAAAGGTTTCCTTGGTTTGGCCAATTCTATAATTTCTACTCATTGCTTGTAATTCCTCATTGTGACTAATAATTGGGTCCAATAAGAATATATGCTGAGCATTTAAAAGATTTAAGCCTGCACCAAGCGATTTCACATTTAACAACAAACAAGTGATATCACAATTGCTTTTAAATTTATCAATAGTATTACTCACAGATTTAACATTAGACAAGCATGTTAAGTGAGAGATTTGATTAATTTTCAATATTTTCGTAATGATCTTTAAGAACTCAAAATTTTGAGAGTAGATAAGTATTTGAGGTGATGGCTGGTCTTCTGTTGCTGCTTTTAATTTAAGGAATAATATCAATTGAACCATAAAATCTATCTTCGCACCGAAATGTTCTTTTATATGTATTCTGGCCACTTCATTTAAGCCTGGAAATTTTTCATATTTGCCCTTGAATAATATGTTATCATCCAGTTTGGGACTTATAGAAGATGTATTTTTATTCTCCACTTTATCATTAATGGTCTCCGCATTGGATTTAGGTCCGATTATTGTGGCACTTTCTTGTTCTTTATTCTTAAATTTGAAATTATATAACTCTTCTTTGTGTGTTTCAATCTTACAGATTGGACATGTCTTTTTGTTGGTTAACCAATTATGAATACAATCATGACAGAAAAAATGGCCACATTTGATAATGGATCCATCATTGATTATGCCTAAACAAATAGCACAGGAGAATGATTTCTCACTTTCAATTAACTCTTTGACCTTAGTCAAATTCTGTAGATACTTAATTCTTGATTCGACTTTGGATATTTTAATTAAATTCTCGTTGTACCGGCAATCATTTCTTATACTTCTCAATATGTTGTTTTTGAGAAGTGGGTCTAACTGAATCAATGAGACTAAAGAATCAGAAATCTTTTGCAGTTGACTATAATATTCAACTTTTGCATTGTAGATCAAATTCAGAGTTTTTATTGATTCTTTAATTGCTTTTATCTCTTTAAGGATACGTGGGATTTCCTTACTATATTGAAGTAAATAATCTTCGAATGTTTCAATGGTGTCCTTCTTAGTGGAAGATGAGCGAACAATTTTTGCATTCTTCAAATCATTAAAAACCGATTTCAAAGAAGCACCTTTATCGATTATAACTATGTTATGAAGTAACTGTGTATGGTACTCAGAATAGGTGGGATCAATTTGAACAAATTGTTTTTTGTTAAGTTTTATAGATTCATCCTCAGAAGATACGATAATTTCCCTGTTCTTTAAAATCTCCTCTAAGCAATGCAAGATACCAAAGACTTTATCTTGATCTTCTAAAGAGGTGTTATATTCTTCTGCCTTTTCCTCTTCATTTGATTCATCGTAATCTTTGGCAACCGGTTTGTACAAAAACACAATTAGCAGCTTCAATAATTCATTAAATTGTTTTCCTTGTTTATCTAGTAACAAGAACATTGAAGATAAAGATTTGTGACATGTTGAAACTAACTGATTGTTTGAGTAGTCTTCTGTCTCAAACTTTATTAGTTGTAGTTCTGTAACTTTCTTGTTCTGACCCTTTAAACTCTTCTTAGAATCTGTGTGAAAGAGTTTCTTGACATCATCTATTACTTCTCCAACTTTATGTGCTCTTTCATGTAGTATTTCTTTTCTCAACTTCTCAGCTTTCTCATAGTATAATTTTTCTTGCAATTGCATCTTCTCAATATTTGACATCTCATCCTCGGTGTAAAAATCTGTAAATGTTTTCAACGTAACAGAGGATTCTTTGATCACATCATTAGTATTGACTTCTTGAAGAAGTCTTATCTTTTCGTTCTCTTCTTCGATGATTTCCAGTTTTTTGGAACCTAGAAAATAGTATCCTGTCCCAAGGAAGAAATAGCACTGATGGAGTAAGTCCAAATATGACCGGATTTTCAATTTGTCTGAATTTGTGTTGTCGTCAATGTGTAGATTGAATTCATCAGTAATATCAAACAGTCTTTGTAAATCATGTTTAATAGTTTCAACAACTGTATTCAATACATCAATACCTTTATGTGGTTTTTCTTGTAATTCCATAAAAGCTTGAGACGATCTGATCTTCAATTGAATGTTTTCTCTATTTAAAAAGTCTAAATTATCGATAGCATCACTTGTCATTAAAACCAAAACATCATCAATGTTTCTAACTAGCCCAGTATCAATATTACCTTCTCCTGAATGAATTGACCCATCACCCAGCTTTCTTCCTTTGCCCCTACCTCTATGAGTGCCTATATTCAGCGCATTTGCTATATTTTCCGGAATTATGGCATGACAGCAAATATATCTTAATTTTAGCAGCCATTGATTTAATACAGTATTAGTCAGTCTTGGTTCATTTTGTCCATCTGGGCCATATCCTGAGGTGGTGATGAAATCATTCCATAAATGTAAATAATTATCCCATTCGATGGGGTTAAATTCCAAGGGTAATATATAATTGGTTTGCTTGGGTAAGTGAATTTGACTAATGACATCTTTCTTGATATGTCTTATACAGATATTGAAGTTGATGAAGATATTCATTAGATCATTTAAGTTAAACTTTATTCCATTCTTAGTGATAGTACTTTTAACGTCATTATGGATATTCAAGATAATATCACTTTGTTTAACGAAAGGATATATTTGTAAATAGGATAACACAGTTTGAAAATCACGAATAGTTTGAATTGGTGTACCAGATACCCCCCATGTATGGATTCTATGTAGTAAGTTCGTACATTTAGCAATTTGAGTATTATCACTTTTTAACATTTGCACTTCATCTAAAATAATTCTCCAGAATTGAATCAGTGATAAAGGTGAAGAGTAATCATATCTCGGCGTGGCACCATCGTCAGTATTACGTTTACGTCTAGATCTCAAGTTTGCATTATATTGTGCATAATGAAGTTCAACATTAATAACTTGATATGTTGTGATAATAAGATCGTATTCAAGCAATTTCTTTATGATCTCCTCAATTTTGGAGGTTTCAAACCTTTTAATGATATCATTATAACCTTGATAATGGAAGATTTTAATTGCACCATTATTTGTATGCATTTCAATTTCATTTATCCATTGTTTTAATAAAGGATTTGGACAAATAATCAAAGATCCATTTGATCTATAAATAGTTTTATTATCCTGTGTTTTGAATGTTTGTGAAACATTTTTTGATTCTCTTTTATTTAATAGCATTAATGCTAAAATTTCAATAGTCTTACCTAACCCCATTTCATCGGATAGTAAACCTTTAGCACCATTTAAATTAGATGTATCATTAAGGAAATCATGGTAGATGGATAAACCATGTTCATAATTGAATATGAAATTAGTGAATTTATTCCAATACAACATAGTATTATCGTCTTTCTGGATAAGTGAATATCCATAACATATTTTCTCATTCAAAAATTTGGTTAATTCTATTGGATTAATAATATCAGAAGATTTTGAAACAATTTGGGAGTTTGTTTCCTTATCGAGCATCCACTGAACACTTCTTTCCTGGAATGGTAATAAGTCGACATTTAAATTTGGAACTCTTTTAATGATTGTATTATCCTCATTGTAAAAATTTATCTTTATTTTAGATAAAATATTATTTGTATGATTTATAGTCTGTTTGAAAAATTGGTTTTGAATAAAATTATTATTTGTATCAATTATATTTGATGAATCAATATTATTATATGTTTGTCCATATAAAATATCCAATATTTGGTTACATGTGATCGAAAACGTGTTATAAGAATTCTCTTTAAATAATAGAACCAAGTCAAATTTTAAATACCATGATGACGTTATTTCATTAACATAAAGTGCCAAATTATCTAGTTTCCAATCTTTATAATCTCTTTTCAATTTATTTACTTTATTTAATAAAAGTCTTCTCTGTTTTGGATCGATTTTATTATTTGAATTTAATAAACTGTTGAATAAATTTTGTTGTCCCTTGCCATTTAATATTGAAATAATATGTGAATTTATGGTACGATTTGAATCATTCATATTTATTTTACAAAATTTGGTAGAGTTCCAATTTATATTTGATTGTAATATTAAATGATCATCTGATTCCAATGATGAGATGAAGATGGGGATTTTATGAAGTTTATCTATATTTTCTTGTTTAATTTCACTATTAGCAAAGGATATCACCACTTGTGTTAATGGAACAGATTCTAAAGTATCTACTCTTTGTTTCTTCTTTCTTGTAGGTTGTTTGGAATGATTATCGTCTGGAGTCAGTTCCTTATCAACATCACAGTTGGCTTCATTTTCTCTATTAAAATTTATAATATCTTGCCATGAGGTTATGAAACTTTGGGAGTCAAATTCTACACTATCCACTACAATTCCGACATATGTCATCACCATATATCTTTGGTTTTCTTGATTGAATGTGATGAGATCTCAGATCATATTTTTCATTAATTAATTAATTAATTAATTAATTAATTATTATTTATTTTTAAAGGAATCAATTGTTTTATGAAATATTTCAAGCAGTGACAGTTTTGGAATGATGTTGAGATGCCGTTGAGGTGCTGTTGTAGTTGCCTCAATTGATTCCTTACAACTGCTAAATACTAAGATACATTGATTTCAATTACATATCTTCGTTGCCGTTGTGCAATTACATATCTTCGTTACCGTTTTGCAATTGCATATCTTGCAAGTTCACATATATATGCTCTTAGCTGATAATTTTACATTGAAAGCAGTATATACTTTTCTATCCTGTTATGAATGTGTACAGCCCAGCCCAGCCCAGCCCACATAGGAGCCTTAGTCATGTTTACCGTATCAGCGATAGTCCCTGTTGCATTGACATAATCGAGGATCCACTCATCGAGTAATGTCGCTGACATAATGAAACAACCCATCCACTCATCAGTAGATGGTTGTTGCCTTGGCATAATGGCACAGGTTGCTTCTTGGTGATGTATTCCTGCTCTATACTATTGTCCTTTTACAACAAGCCCACATTGAAAATCAACCCACCACTACTTTTTTTAGAAGAAAGGAAAAAAAAAAAAGACAGGCAGAGAGTTTGATGTTGGATTCACACAACACATCCCGTTTTAAGACTGTTTAATTGAGAGGAGAATAGCAACAAATATATATATATATATATATATATCAGATATAGTGGAGTGATACAACAATAAGTAGGGGGGAAAAGAAGATATAATGAACAAATTAAAGTCTATGTTCCATAAGAATAAGAAGCATCCGGATCAAAATACGGATAACAGTAATACAGATAATAATAATACTATTGGTGATACTATGACGGCTGAACAAGAAAGTCATGAGACTAGAAGGCAATTAGAGCAATTATCGTTGAGTGAAGATGTTGTGGATGGAGGTGCTGAATTCAATGAATCAGTATCTAGTTTTTCTTCGTCTGGAGAGTCTAGTTTATCATCATCATCATTTACTAGTAGTAATCAAAGGGATGAATCGAATGGTACGAAAGATCAACAGCATCATCATCATCAGCGTCACCATGCGATGATGGATATCCCAATGTTTACTGAACAAAACGAGTTGACAGGGTATCAATTATTAGCCAAGATTGGTGAAGGTGCGTTTTCCAAAGTGTTTAAAGGTGTTAATTTACAAACAGGTGAAGAATATGCGGTGAAAGTGATCAAGAAGCAAACATTGACGATGACTCAGGAGGATAAGCATACGAAGTCCACTACGAAGCTTGAACAAGTGTTAAAAGAGGTTACATTGCACAAGATGATCACGTCGTATCAGTGTCCCAATATTGTGAAATTCATTGAGTTTAAAGAGACGTCGTCATTTTATTATATTGTCCAGGAACTATTGACCGGGGGAGAGATATTCAATTCTATTGTGAAATACACGTATTTCAGTGAGGATCTGTCCCGACATGTGATCAAGCAGTTGGGTAATGCGGTGAGAGTGTTACATTCGATTGGTATAGTGCATCGAGATATAAAGCCTGAGAATTTATTGTTTGAGCCTATTGAATATATTGCCAGTGATGTGCCACGGTTGAGGAAGTCTGATGATCCGATGACCAAGCAGGACGAAGGGTTGTTCCAACCTAACGTTGGTGGTGGTGGTATTGGGCTGGTGAAACTGACGGATTTTGGTCTTTCGAAGCAAATCAACCAAACGAATACGAAGACGCCATGTGGTACTGTTGGGTATACAGCGCCTGAGGTGGTTAAAGACGAGAAGTATTCCATGGAGGTTGATATGTGGGGGGTTGGGTGTGTGTTGTATACGATGCTGTGTGGGTTCCCACCCTTTTATGATGAGAAGATCGATATCTTGACAGAGAAGATATCTCGTGGTGAATATACATTTTTGGAGCCCTGGTGGGATGAAATATCTGTTGGGGCGAAGAGATGTGTTGAACGGTTATTGGAGGTTGATCCTGAGAAGAGATACAGTGTTGATGAGTTTTTGAATGATCCGTGGTTGAATGCGTATGACAGTGAGCCGGTGATCAAGCGTGAGTATAAACGCCACCATTTGAAGCATCACCAGTATCATAACGATGTTGATCCGTCGTTGTTGTACTCTCCTGCGGCGGTTGCTATGAGAGATGCGTTTGATGTGAGTAATGCGGTGAAACGTAATCAGCTTGGTGGGGTGAATAACAATAATATCAATAATAACCACAATAACAACAGAAACAAGAGAAAGGGGTTATATTCGTTAGACGAGGAGATCAAGGAAGAAAACGAGGATGAAGACGACGAAGTTGGCAGTGAGAATTATGTTGACGATCGAAACGAGTTCAACAATGAAATCAACGAGCACGGGTATAATTTGTTCGAGTTGAATATGAAGACGTCGACGATAATACAAAGAAGACAAAAGAAGCAGCGGATGACATCTCCCCTGGCCGCTGGCAGCATACCTATCTCACTGAACTGATCCATGTATATATGCTTTTCCGTATTATATATCAATTTTATTAATTATACTATATGTACTAATTATATTAATTACTACGGTATTGCAGTATTGCATCTCTACTATTAGTGACACCTTGACTGGCGGGGACTCGCCGGGCGGGGTAACCCCCGGTATATTTTCAGCACCGCGGTTACCCCGTCGCTGCTCCCGCGCTGCCGCCCAGACACCCTCGGGCCGCACCAGAAAAGCAACCAAAACGCAGATTCGGCAAATTTTCAATCTTCCAATATTGCAATCTTCACCGATAGCACTGGAACCATTGCAATACTGCAATACTGCAATATGGCACGGCCACCACCCAGACACCGCGCGCCAGCCGGCCGCGGCCCAAACAGGAAACCCGTTACTTTTCCCAATGTTCGCAGCAAAAATAAATGCACTGAGCAATAAATGCAATAAATGCAATAAATGAAATAATGAAATAGTGCAAATATGCAATAGTGAAATAATTTCAGCAGTTCGTGCAACGCGACACGTCCACTTTCGCAAGCGACAAAAATAAATAAAAAATTTTCACTTCAGCGATGAGTGATGAGCGGGAAAAAAAAAAAAGAAAGTAAATAATAACAGACAAACAAAGAAAAAAAATTTTCAATGCAATCAATGCCAATGCACTGGACCCAAAACAAAATTCTTTTCAATTATAAATACATAAACCTTTCATAAAATCTTGTCTTATCTTTTTCATACCATTCATTATCTATCTTCCTTGTCTTAGTATTCTTCTTTTACTATCTTACAAATAAAGTGTCATCCATTTTAGGTCCAAGTCATACTATATACTTTAATCAAATAAAGAATCATGTCTGACTCTCAAGAATCTTTAAAGGTTTTAGAAGAACTTTTTAAATCTTTAACTGTTGCCACTGAGGAACAAAGAAATGAAGTCGCTGGTCAAGTCTCTTCTTTCTTAAACGGGAACATCATCGAACATGATATCCCAGAAAAGTTCTTTGCCCAAGTCAAGGCCGCCGCCAAGGACAACAACGCCTGTAAGAACATCCTTGCTGCTATCACCCACATCGCCGCTGAAAACAACCTATCCCCATCCATCGAACCTTTCATCGTCGACTTGGTCCCAGGTATCTGTGAAAAGACCGGTGAAAAGGACAAGGAAACCCAAACTTTGGCCTCTGAATGTTTAATCGCCGTCGTCAAAGCCATCGACCCTGTCGCTATCAAGACCCTATTACCTCATTTAACCGACAGACTTTCTAACACCAACAAATGGCAAGAAAAGGTCGCCGTCTTAGCCGCCATCGCCGCCCTAGTCGACGCCGCCAAGACCCAAGTCGCCCTAAGAATGCCTGAATTGATCCCTGTTCTTTCCGAAGCCATGTGGGACACCAAGAAGGAAGTCAAAGCCGCCGCCACCGCCACCATGACCAAGGCCACCGAAACCGTCGACAACAAGGATATCGACAGATTCATCCCAGAATTGATCGGCTGTATCGCCGACCCTAAGTTGGTCCCAGAAACCGTCCATCTTTTAGGTGCCACCACTTTTGTCGCTGAAGTCACCCCAGCTACCTTGTCCATCATGGTCCCTCTATTATCAAGAGGTTTAGCCGAAAGAGACACCTCCATCAAGCGTAAAGCCGCCGTCATTATCGACAACATGTGTAAGTTGGTCGAAGACCCTCAAGTCGTCGCTCCTTTCATGGGTAAGTTATTACCAGGTTTAAAGAACAATTTCCAAACCATTGCCGATCCAGAAGCTAGAGAAGTCACTTTAAGAGGTCTAAAGACCTTGAGAAGAGTCGGTAACGTCGCCGATGACGATACCCTACCAGAAGTCTCCAACGCCGGTGATGTCGAAACCACTTTTGCCTTATTACAAGAACTATTAAAGGAAGAAAACATCCCAGCCAGATTCGAAATCTACGTCAAGTACGTTGCCTCCATGGCCGCTGACTTGATCGACGAAAGAATCATCGATCAATCTACCTGGTTCACCCAAATCACCAACTACATGACCGTCTTCATGCACGAAAGACAAGCTAAGGAAATCTTAGACGAATACAGAAAGAGAGCCGTCGACAACATCCCAGTCGGCCCATCCTTCGACGATGAAGAAGATGAAGGTGAAGACTTATGTAACTGTGAATTCTCCCTAGCCTACGGTGCCAAGATCTTATTGAACAAAACTCAATTAAGATTGAAGAGAGGTAGAAGATATGGTTTATGTGGTCCAAACGGTGCCGGTAAATCTACCTTAATGAGAGCTATCGCCAACGGTCAAGTTGACGGTTTCCCAACTCAAGATGAATGTAGAACCGTCTACGTCGAACATGATATCGATGGTACCAAGGCTGATACCACCGTCTTAGACTTCGTCTTCGAAGGTGATGTCGGTACCAAAGAAACCATCACTGCTAAATTAATTGAATTCGGTTTCACCGATGAAATGATCGCCATGCCAATTCAATCCTTATCCGGTGGTTGGAAGATGAAGTTAGCTTTAGCTAGAGCCGTCTTAAAGAACGCTGATATCTTATTATTAGATGAACCAACTAACCATTTGGATACCGTTAACGTTGCTTGGTTAGTCGACTACTTAAACACTTGTGGTATTACTTCCATCACTGTTTCCCATGACTCCGGTTTCTTAGACAAGATCTGTCAATACATTATCCATTACGAAGGTTTGAAATTAAGAAAATACAAGGGTAACTTATCTGAATTAGTCAAGAGAGTCCCATCTGCTAAATCTTACTACGAATTAGGTGCCTCTGATTTAGAATTCAGATTCCCAGAACCAGGTTATCTAGAAGGTGTTAAGACCAAGCAAAAGGCTATTGTCAAGGTTTCCGACATGATGTTCCAATACCCAGGTACTTCTAAGCCACAAATTCAAGACATTAATTTCCAATGTTCTTTATCCTCCCGTATTGCCGTTATCGGTCCAAATGGTGCTGGTAAATCTACTTTGATTAACGTCTTAACTGGTGAATTATTACCAACTGAAGGTGAAGTTTACACTCATGAAAATTGTAGAATTGCCTACATTAAGCAACATGCTTTTGCTCATATCGAATCTCATTTAGATAAGACTCCATCCGAATATATCCAATGGAGATTCCAAACTGGTGAAGATAGAGAAACCATGGACAGAGCTAACAGAATCATTAACGAAAATGATGCTGAAGCCATGAACAAGATCTTCAAGATTGAAGGTACTCCAAGAAGAATTCAAGAAATTCTTTCTAGACGTAAGTTCAAGAACACCTACGAATATGAATGTTCTTTCTACTTAGGTGAAAACATTGGTATGAAATCTGAAAGATGGGTCCCAATGATGTCTGTTGACAACGCTTGGATTCCAAGAGGTGAATTAGTCGAATCTCATTCCAAGATGGTTGCTGAAGTCGATATGAAGGAAGCTTTAGCTTCTGGTCAATTCAGAGCTTTAACCAGAAAGGAAATTGAAGAACATTGTGCTATGTTAGGTTTAGATGCTGAATTAGTTTCCCATTCCAGAATCAGAGGTTTATCTGGTGGTCAAAAGGTTAAGTTAGTCTTAGCTGCCGGTACTTGGCAAAGACCCCATTTAATTGTGTTGGATGAACCAACCAATTATTTGGATAGAGATTCCTTAGGTGCCTTATCTAAGGCCTTAAAGGCTTTCGAAGGTGGTGTTATTATCATTACCCATTCTGCTGAATTCACCAAGGATTTAACTGAAGAAGTCTGGGCCGTCAACAACGGTATCATGACTCCATCTGGTCATAACTGGGTTACTGGTCAAGGTACTGGTCCAAGAATTGAAAAGAAGAGTGATGAAGAAGACAAATTCGATGCTATGGGTAACAAGCTTGCTGGTGGTAAGAAGAAGAAGAAGTTATCTTCTGCTGAATTAAGAAAGAAGAAGAAGGAAAGAATGAGAAAGAAGAAGGAAATGGGTGATGCTTATGTTTCTTCTGATGAAGAATTTTAAGTTTATTAAAAACTTAATAGTTTAAAAAACACTTTTTTCATTTGCTAGATTTATTTATTCACTTTTTTTCAAAACAACTTTTCCCCCCCATTCATAATACTCTTAATGGTTATAAATTTTATTATATTACTTTGTATATTTTTTTGTACTATTGTTACTCCTATAGATTCAAAATATATTTGATTATCTTTTTAAAATTTAATGGTTTTTAATGTATATATATGGCAATAATAATATAACCTGTAATTTATTCAATTAATTTCAATATGTGTTTATTTGTATGTTTGTATAGTTCTATATATAGAGGTTGCCTAATAAAGTAACTGGATCATGTCTTTTTCATTACGAATTTTGCAAAAAAAAATAAAATTGGAATTTTAAAAAAAAAAAAGAAGATAGAATGGACACCACCAACATTAAAAAGAGACAGAGAGATTTAGCAAAACCTGGTTTGAATAGATCGCATTGAATAGGTAATTGCAAAACAAGTATAATTATATTGCACAAAGATGAAATTAAGTACATTTGTTACATATGGGTCTATGATTTTATCATTTAACAATGGTATTGCATTATCCATGACTATTGAAGAAGAATTAAAGAATCCTCATGTAAATATTGATACTGAAAGACCACCGGAGGGTAAGACTTGGGAAGAATGGCATATGTCTCATGAGCATCAATTAGAACAGTATACTCCAGAACAGTTTTTCGCATTACACGATGTGAAAAAGAAAGGTTACTTGGATTCTAGTGACATTCTTTCATTATATGGTCTTGATAGAAGTGAAGTGGTTGGTAAAGGTGACGGTATGGGACAACATGATGAAAGTGAGAAAGTAGATGAAGGGATGAGTATTAGAGTAGTCAATTTGATCATGAGATTATTGGATGTTGATGATGATTCTAAGATTTGGAAGGCTGAATATTTAGATTTTGCCAAGAGAGGTAACAAGTTTCCTGATTTAGGAGTTGGTGTGGGACATCATTCCGATTTCGAGTTGGAATATGAAATTCATCATTGGAACAAACACCATAAGGATTCTGACCCTGATGTCAAGAACGTCCACAAGGAAGATGTGGAACATGAATTGTTGCATCATGAACATGAAATTGAACACGAAGATAAGGTTCAAAGAGGTGCTTCTAGAGCCACAGTCATCACCGATGATGAATTGGAGTCCCGTATCAACAAAGAAAACATCCCAGCCAAGTTCAAGAATGGGTTCTTCTAAGTTTACTTATATCTTCATAGTATATAGTATAGTATAATATAATATGGTATACTCTTACCGGATCAGGAAGGCGGCACTTCCCAAAGCGGTCGTGGCTGTCCCAAACGGGCGAAACAGGACCAAACAGGCATCTCCGCCGGGCCGGCGGCCCGCTAACCAATTAAAGACTATACCGGAGATCAAATTATTTGTGGCAAGTGATAAAGACGTCAAATATATATATTTGCCCATGGGGAATGAGACAACAAGAAAGGTCATATATATATAAAGGAGGCCGTTGCTTGCAGATGTGTCCGATATCTAACCTGCTCCTGCTCCTGGAAGGTGGAACTAAGAGTAAGTGCAAGTGCAATTACGAAGTAAGTAAGTAAGTAAGTGAGTGAGTAGATAAATAATAAATAATGTCGGTGAACAAGATTAAAGTCAAGACTCCAATTGTGGAAATGGATGGTGATGAGCAAACAAGAATCATCTGGCACTTGATTAAAGAAAAATTGATCAGACCTTTCTTAGACGTTGATTTGAAATATTATGATCTTTCTATTGAATATAGAGATGAAACACAAGATAATGTCACCACTGATTCCGCCGTGGCTACTTTGAAATATGGTGTTGCTGTCAAATGTGCTACCATCACCCCAGATGAAGCTCGTGTTAAAGAATTTAATTTACATGAGATGTGGAAATCACCAAATGGTACCATTAGAAACATTCTTGGTGGTACAGTTTTCAGAGAACCAATTATTATCCCATGTATCCCCAGATTGATTCCACAATGGGAAAAACCAATCATTATTGGAAGACACGCCTTTGGTGACCAATATAAAGCTACGGATACCGTCATTAAAACCGCTGGTACTTTGAAATTGGTGTTTGAACCAGATAACGTTCCAAAGGATGCTGCAAATGATAAAAATAATGGTAAGATTGTCATGAATGTTTTCCACTATCCGGAGGATGGTGGTGTGGCTATGGTTATGTATAACACAAAGGAATCGATTCAAGGGTTTGCTAAAGCTTCTTTTGAATTGGCAGTCGAGAGAAAGTTACCCTTATATTCAACAACTAAGAATACAATCTTAAAGAAATATGATGGTATGTTTAAAGATATCTTTGAATCAATGTATGAAGAAGAATTTAGAGCTAAATTTGAAGAATTGGGTATCTGGTACGAACATAGATTGATTGATGATATGGTAGCACAAATGTTGAAATCAAACGGTGGCTATATCATTGCCATGAAAAATTATGATGGTGACGTTCAATCAGATATAGTGGCTCAAGGGTTTGGATCATTAGGATTAATGACCTCAGTGCTTATGTCTGCAGATGGTAAGACTTTCGAGTCAGAAGCTGCTCATGGGACTGTAACTAGACACTATAGGCAACATCAACAAGGTAAAGAAACGTCTACCAATTCTATTGCCTCAATTTTCGCTTGGACTCGTGGTATTATTCAAAGAGGTAAATTAGATAACACACCAGATGTCGTTAAATTCGGTGAAATTTTAGAAAGGGCAACTATCGATACCGTTCAAGAAGATGGTATTATGACCAAAGATTTGGCTCTTATCTTAGGGAAAAAGGACAGAGAAAGTTACGTGACCACTGAAGAATTTATTGATGGTGTAGAAAAGAGATTGATTAATGATTTTGGGAAAGCATTCTAAATAAATCAAAAATAAGGAAGCATATGGAATAACTTAAACGGCTCAATTGATAATATTCTATTCTATTTTATTCTAAAAAAAAAACAAATCAAATAAAGATCTCTGCAATATCCGTATGCCCAACAGCCAACTATTTTAAATATTTATTCTTATCTATCTCTAATTGAAAAGTCTTCTATAGCAATTCAATTAAAATGTCTGTCACTATAATCCTAATAAGGTTTACCCGGTTAATACCTCGATTCAATAATAATATTTTTTTTTGTTTTTTGTTAGTGAAAATTTTTCTTCGATGAGTTTTTGAGAAATTTCAAATTTAAATTTTGAGATGAGAAGAGTACTATTAAGTAAACGTTTTATTAGTATCTGTTGGTTGATCTCATTCATATATTATACATAATCAAACAACTAAGAATACTAAACTATGTCTAAAGGTGAACACGTTATCAAGCCAGAAGATGCTGGTGCCTCTGCCAACACTTCTGAATGGCCATTATTATTAAAGAATTATGATAAGTTATTGGTCAGAAGTGGTCATTACACTCCAATTCCATGTGGTTCTTCTCCTTTAAAGAGAGATTTAAAGTCTTATATTTCTTCAGGTGTTATTAATTTGGATAAACCATCTAATCCATCTTCTCATGAAGTTGTTGCTTGGATTAAACGTATCTTACGTTGTGAAAAGACTGGTCATTCTGGTACTTTAGATCCAAAGGTTACTGGTTGTTTAATCGTCTGTATTGACAGAGCCACTAGATTAGTTAAATCTCAACAAGGTGCTGGTAAAGAGTATGTTTGTATTGTTAGATTACATGATGCTTTGAAGGATGAAAAGGACTTAGGTCGTTCCATCGAAACTTTAACTGGTGCTCTTTTCCAAAGACCTCCATTAATCTCTGCCGTTAAACGTCAATTACGTGTCCGTACTATCTATGATTCTAAATTAATTGAATTCGATAACAAGAGAAACTTAGGTGTCTTCTGGGCTTCTTGTGAAGCTGGTACTTATATGAGAACTTTATGTGTTCATTTAGGTATGTTATTAGGTGTTGGTGGTCATATGCAAGAATTACGTCGTGTGAGATCCGGTGCTTTAAGTGAAAACGATAACATGGTCACTTTACATGATGTCTTAGATGCTCAATGGGTTTATGATAACACTAGAGATGAATCTTACTTAAGAAAAATTATTTCTCCATTAGAAACTTTATTAGTCGGTTACAAGAGAATTGTCGTTAAGGACTCTGCCGTTAACGCTGTTTGTTACGGTGCTAAATTAATGATTCCAGGTCTTCTACGTTATGAAGAAGGTATTGAATTATACGATGAAGTTGTCTTAATCACCACCAAGGGTGAAGCCATTGCTGTTGCTCACGCTCAAATGTCTACCGTTGACTTAGCTACTTGTGATCACGGTGTTGTTGCTACTGTTAAGAGATGTATTATGGAAAGAGACTTATACCCAAGAAGATGGGGTCTTGGTCCAATCGCTCAAAAGAAGAAACAAATGAAGGCTGATGGTAAATTAGATAAATTCGGTCGTGCCAACGAAAACACTCCAGAAGACTGGAAGAAATCTTATGTTTCTTTAGAAAAACCAGTTGAAGGTGAAACCACCTCTACTTCTACTGAAGCTCCAGCTGCTGCCACTGAAGAATCTAAACCATTAATCAAGGAAGTTGAAACTAAGGTTGAAGAAGAAAAGAAGGAAAAGAAGGAAGACAAGAAGGAAAAGAAGGAAAAGAAAGAAAAGAAGGAAAAGAAGGATAAGAAAGAAAAGAAGGAAAAGAAGGATAAGAAGAGAAAGCACGACGATGATGGTGAAGAAAAGAAGAAGAAGTCTAAGAAATAGATTAAGACTCTCTATCTCTCTCATTAAATTTCTATCAATTTTTATATATTTATACCCACATAAATATCTGTACTGTAGTTAAATTTTAAATCTAAATTAAATATAAAAAGTATATCATACGTGATCGTTTAGCTTAGATTCCATAGAGGGTGGTAGTCATTTATTTTGGATGAAATGATTTGAATATAATTCACAAGAATCTCAGAGTTTTTTCAAGTAACTTAGATTAATATATATATGGACTTTTTTACGGGGATATTGTCCCCCTTTCCTTCCAACCACAAGAGTAAAAAGAGTCTGAATAATTCCGGCTTACCGACATTTATAATAAAAGTACTTAACTTCCAAAAAATTAATCCGATGTCCTTGAATGTTTAATTGTTTCAAATATTGTAGTTGTTGGTTTTTGTTTTCATTAACAAATCCTACTTTCTTGTAAATACACTGATAAGAAAGTTTATTGATAGCTTTAAGGGTCTTAAATCATATTATCAAGGGTAAAGTATATACTAATCCGAGTGAGGTAGATTTGTTATACCTATTAATCCTACATTAGGACCAATTTTAAATGACCCTAATTCCCGTTAAATAGATAACCTTCGCAGAAAACAATATAAGAAAGAAAAAACCAGTAACCATTCATGATATAATATCGTCAACTATCTTGTTATTACCACTTAACTGATTTTACTCTCTCTCACAGTGAAACTAAATTAAGGTCACCAGCTCCAAATACTGATAGATAAAGGTATTACGGTTTCTCAATTTTGTCAATCTTCACTTCAAAGGCCTAAAACTAAAAATAAATTGAACCATTAGAGCCGTTATGAACCTAATTGTTGTTGGAACTATTATAACACCCATTATTATTTATATTGCATTTAAGTTATCTCTTATCGACATTATTCTGCTAATTTATATGTTAATTTATCTATTAATTACCATATTAGCTGGAATTTCTGTTGTCCTTTTGGCAGTTTTTTTGGGGGGGGTGTATTATAGGGATAATAATCTCTATAATTCTCATTGTTGTCACTGTATTTGTGGCTTATGTCATACTAGAAAGATCAATAAAAATTCAAGATCTATTAGATAGTAAAATTAAGTTGATATTTAAAGAAATGCATATCAATACCAATACTCAAGAGCATAATAGGAAGTAACGAAAGGAAATAATGTTTGAAGCGGTAGTTGATTGTATCAAGATGATGTTTTATGGATATTTAGTGACACAACCTTCCTTGCCTCTAAGTCTCCTGCAGAAATCTGAAAGTGGAATTATAATTCAAGAAAAGGAAGAAAATGATGTGTTTGATGAACTGAATTAAAATAAAGATTGAACAAAAAAGAATTGGCTCTCTTTTTATAAATGATTACACATAATACTGGTTTTTTTAGTAAACCACTTATAAAAGTCACCTGCTTATTTCAGCTAAATTATACTTCAAAAAATTATAATAGCAACATCATTTTATGATACAGTGTCTTTTTGAGCTCTTCTGAACGGGAAACCTCTTCTTTATGTAAATGGCGGTATGTTTTATGTGTTTCCATCGTAATATTTCAAGAGTGTTACTATATAAATTAACTGGGAAGCATAGAAATAACAGTCTTACCTGGAGAAGCTTCATGTTTTACGTTTAATGAGAGATGATAAAAAATAGGCTCTAAATTTCTTTCCAAAAACTTATTGATAACTTGAAACATATAGCTACCTTCTGTTTACACAAAATGTCCCTTTTCTTTTTTAACATGTTTGTTTATTTTTTATTTCTAGAATACAGTGTAAAAAATATAAAATATGGTCGAGTTGAATTTATACATCATTTTACTACTATTTAAATAATAATGGAAAATCAACTTGTAAAGAATATATCGCATAAACTAATTGGGCCGTTGTTAATTTACACTTGGTAGCAAGGTTAACATGTAACCAATGGTTTTCCAATAATCCTGTTCCCTTGTATTTGATAAAACATTAGTTTTGTTCTACATCATGCTACTAACATCTATCATTCTGGTATTATTATTCAACTAAAAACCCCAAATCCCCGCCCCCCCTTTTGTCACTGAGAAATCCAGTAGATTGTTACTATATCCATTATGTGTGCAAATTGCTTAAAGAAAAGATTGCTTACTTTCAGGTAGGTGTTAACTGAATCTAATATTTTAAAAGTAATTAATGTATAGGTGGCCGTGATATTCAACCAGCTATCTCTTTTAAATGTTTCCCCATATCAACTTTATGTGTCTTAAAGATCTATTGTACTGAATGTATATAGGTTTGCGTCAATGAGTTTACTTGATTAAGCTCTAGTGTGAATTGTCACATTACGTATCCTCCTCTGTATCAATTTTAACATATTTTTACAAAAATCAATAAGATATGATTCCTTGGCCCAGTTGGTTAAGGCACGGTGCTAATAACGCCGGGATCAGCGGTTCGATCCCGCTAGGAATCATTTTTTGTGTTTTTAATATTTGGAAATGTCATAAATTGATTGATTCTTCCTTAAATATACTATTAGCTTACATGTTATTATGTATCCATTTAAAAGATAGCATTTCTGTATATCAAGTTACAAAATATCTTTCGATATTGAAATTTTTAATTATTTTTTTCACAATGAGGAAATAACTCATTTAATCAACTATATCATTAATATATTAATATATGCATGTGTGTATTTTGATTGTATATTTATACTTTTCATTACATAATATTAATTATTTCTGTGAGACAAAGATAGTGACATCTAAAGTATAATTAATCAATTGAATAATAGTGTTATTGAAAAATAACCAAGGTAACAAATTTTCTGATGATTTTAATGAAATGTCGCCAATGAGCGCATTTGTAAATCTGGTATAAGCATCCACAATTTCATGACCTGGAGCTTCAATCTGTGAAATAAATTTTAAATTCGATACTATCAACGTGTATAATGGATTTGGACCTTCATCTTTAAGAAATTCAGAAGTACGAGTCTTGAGGTTTTCTTTTATGGATTTTAAGATTTCTGCTTGAGATGGATCTGTAGTGACTAATTCTAAGATATCTTCTAAATTAACAATAGAATGCCAATCCTTATCCATACCATCTCTGAATGATTCAAAACTTTTCAAAAACCCACTAATAAATTTTAATAATTTTAATAATTTTTTAAGCAAGGTTGTAAAGTTTTTTGCCATTTCTAACTTATCTGTCACTATTGGTACAGGCAGTCCTACTGTGGCCTTAGATACTTGTTCCGGGTATTTGGAAACAAATGATTCTAGTTTATCGAAAGTCTTTTCAGTAATGTCATTATGGTTTAACACTAAACTAGATAAATACTTCACAATTGCCACATGCGTAATTAGATCACATTCATGAATCCATGAATATGATTCTTCAGAAATGAATAAATTATACATTTGTGGTGAAATAGAACCAGAATTGAATGAAAATAAATTTTGTGATAGTTGATCAAAATTGAAGAATTTAACATTTTCAAAAAAGGTATTACAATAAACCTGGTACAATGATTCTAATGAAGATACAATATCTTTATCAAATGAGTTGTTGTTATGAAATTTTTCCATTGGAATTTTTGGTATATTTAATTTATAATTTGATGCTTTAATTTCTGTATTATCATAAATTTTTCCAAAAAGATCTTTTGCAAAGAAAATATCATTATTATTGTTAGTCGATTTATTTGATTTGATGCCCATTAAATTTTTAATGTTAGAAGAAGTCTCTCTAGTCAATTTAATTGGAGTTTCTTTACTCATAACTGGATGAGAATATGTGACGTTTAGATTAATCTTAGAAAGTTCCTCTTCTTCATACTTGGTTTCATCTTTTTTATGTCCATCAGGTGGTGTAGGTGTAGGTAGAGTTGTAGGCTCTTTGTTACTACTGATATAATCCATACCTTGTTCCTTTTCATCCTTCTTGACTAAATCTACATCAAATGCCAAATTATGTAGAGGATGTGGATGAGGTATATGATTTTGATGTAACTTCACAGAATTATTTTCTTCGTTGCCCATATTATTTTCATCATTTTCTGTATCGTTAATTAATTTTAACCCACAATAATGATACTTTGATTGACCTCTCATCCCCAATCTTCTGGTTGTTAAATCTGGAAATACAGTTCTAATTAATTTTCCTAATGAAGCTTGAGATAATGGTTTCAATTTATTTTCAGCACAGGAGGATGCATATTGAGCAAATATTCTACCCCTGGGTACATACGAATCATGTTTAGATTCACAATTTTTCATTAACCATAACAGGGCAAATACTTGTCTTTCTCGTTCCTTAACTTGTTCAGCTTGTTGAATTGAAGATTTCGATATTATTGAAGGGTCCATATTCATTAATTTGAACTCTGCATCTCTTACAATTGAAGCATATTCTGTAATTGGTTTATCTATGTGTTTGTCAGCAATATCCTTTGCGATTGATTCTTGAGTATTTCTTCTATTTACAATATTATTTTTCAGTTTCATTTTATTTACTGAATAGTTCTTAGCTTCATGGTGGTCTATATTGTTATTGTTAATATTAGCACTATTATTATTATTGAAATTTTTAGGTTTTTTAGTTGTATCTTTATTTTCATTATCAGCAGACAATGTTGAAGTAGTCCTTTTATTAACGCCACTAGTAGCAGTATATTGAATTGAATTTAATGCAGATGGATTTCCATTTAATAAAGGCAATGGATTATGAAAAGATCTTGACATGTTGATTGGAGAAGAATGTATTAGACTTGGTAAAGATGTAGTGGGGATGTTGTTATTGTTATTGTTGTTAATATTGTCATTAGTGGTTGGGGAAGTAGTAATATTTTGTTGTGTAAAAGCTGAATTAGTAGTCGGTATAGATTTTATAGGTGGCATGATATGTGTTTGTGGTAATCCATTTGTGACAGTTCCATATTTCAAAGAGCTTGGAGAGTGTGATGGAGAAATAAACGGAGCAGGAGACATTCTAGCTTCATAATTAGTCGAAGCATTATTATTTATATTATTATGAATTTCTTCCAAATTACTTCCATTGCGACTATTAGAATTTGAATGTAATAAATTATAAATTGAAGATGTTGTTCTATTATTACTTGGGGTGTTGGCTAATTGTTGTGTTGTGGTAAAATTATCTTTCCGAAAACTCATATTATTGTTTGTTTTGATATTCCCATTGTCAGATAAATGCGAATTCTCATTCAAATGATGATCCTCTTCAGTCAGATGATCAATAGAGTTCGTTTCAGTCATATTTTTTTGTTTTGTTTAGTTATGTCTTAATTGATAAAAACTAATTATTGAATAGTTCTTAAGATATGAATAAAGGTTCACAACAAACAGGATATGGTTCCAATCAAAATATAGTGAAAATTAAAAAGAAAGGAAATATGACGTTTCTTATATGAATCAAGCACTTGAAATTGAGTGTTTAAATAGCAGATTTTTAGTTGTATAAGTATATACAATGTTAGATAGAGATCAGTGTGATTAAAATTTGTTGGTATTCGATGATCAGTTCTCTTCAATATTCTCAAATCAAATTTGCACCTTGGCTTTAAAGATTTTCATTTAAATGTCGTTTTAATTACAATTTGCACTTTATTTTCGTTTCCGTTAGTTACCAAAGAAAAGTGAAAATTATTGAAAGAAAACATGAAATTGGGAGAAAAAGTAACGAGAACAATACAAACCTGTCTGTTGTCAGGGCAACCACGCGGTTTTCGGTGTCACGTGCAAGTCACGCCATAATCACGTGGCCTGGAAAAATCTCAAAAAGTGAAAAATCTTTTTTTTTTATTTTTTTTTTCAGTTTGGAAAATTTTGCGATGCCCTTTCTGTGAGAATATTATACATTAAACTACTACTATTACTTGGAGAGATTAGTGTTAGTGATAGTGTACATAGAGCCATCACTCATCACCACCTCTTTAAAAATACACCACACTATCATGCCTGCTCCAGTCACTACTGAAAAGAAGGAATTAAACTCCACCCCAGAAATCTTACTTCGTAAGAGAAGAAATGCTGATAGAATAAGATTAGAAAAACAAGAATTAGCCAAACAAAAATTAGCTAAACAAAACAAGATCAAGTCTGCTAATAAGAACAAATTCATCAGAGTTGAATCTATTGTTGCTAATACTTTAGCCACTGAAAGAGAAAAGGAAAGAATTAAGAGAATTTCTAAAGTTGAATTAAAGAAATTGAAAAATGATCTTGATCATTTACCAAGTGATAAAGATTTTATCTTAAACATTGTTGAAAAGACTTTAGAGCAAAAGCAACAAGATGAAGAATTTGGTGCTGATGATAAAGATGATGAATTCATTAGAGAAAAAATCGTCTATGATGGTCAAGAAACTTTACTTTTCGTTCTTAGAGTGAAAGGTCCAACCAATGTTAACATCCCACATAAAGCTTTCAAAATTTTAAACTTATTAAGATTACAAGAATTAGACACTGGTGTTTTCGTTAAATTGACAAAGACTACTTATCCATTATTGAGATTAATTGCTCCATATATCGTTATTGGTAAACCATCTTTACAATCTGTTCGTTCTTTGATACAAAAGAGATCTAAGATTATATATAAGAGAGACACCGATCCAAAACCAACTGAAATTATCTTAAATGATAACAATATTGTAGAAGAAAAATTAGGTGAATTCGGTATCATTTGTATTGAAGATATTATTCATGAAATTAATTCTTTAGGTGAAAATTTCCAAGCTTGTAATTTCTTTTTACAACCTTTTAAATTAAATAAAGAAACTTCTGGTTTCAATTCATTAACCAAATTGAAAAAAATTGAACAAAGAGAACAACAAAAGAAAACACATAAAATTTCAAACTCTTCTGTGGCACCAATTATTCAAATTGATATTGATGCTTTATTATCTAAACTAAATTAGTATATCTATATATATATAAATATTTGTTTATTGTTGTGTATCTACTTTGGCTGTATATTAAATTATAAATCCCTTTCAAATTCACCTCTGATAAAATTATCAATATGCATATTGCTTTGTAGAAAATATTGCATTACTTTTCAATTCAGAATTAATAAATGTTTATTTTACTTCAAATATTATTGAAGATATGTCTCATATTCAAATATAACTTTTTCCAACAAATGGTTAAAATTTATTCCAAAACAATCCTTTTCAATAAAAGACGGTGTAATACTTCCTAATTGGGAAAAGATACTCAAAGAAGGAAACTGGCAAGATTTTTCAAGCGGGGAAAGCCGTTCCCGGAGTCAGCCTGGCCGATACCGGAGACCCATGCTTGATCTAGGAACAGTTGAAAAATTATAGGTTCATATAGGATATAGTGAAATATTTCATGACTCAAACTATTAAGATGATCCTTGACAGCTACACTCATCATTATATAAATGCAAGTAATTCTTATAAGTGTTTACTATTTATTCTATCAAGTTTCCAGTTGACAATTACAAATTAACAAGAAAGCTCAACCTTTTGAAACTTATTCCTCCTTAGAAAGTATATATATATATTATAACAATGACCGTGAAGAATATTGTTGTCCTGCCAGGTGATCATGTTGGTCCAGAAATCATTGAAGAAGCCATCAAGGTCTTAGATGCTATCTCTTCTGTTCGTACAAATGCCAAATTTGAATATCAACATCATTTAATTGGTGGTGCTGCCATTGATGCCACCGGAGTCCCATTACCAGATGAAGCTCTGGAAGCTGCAAGGAAAGCAGATGCTGTCTTGTTAGGTTCTGTGGGTGGTCCCAAATGGGGGACTGGTGAAGTCAGACCAGAACAAGGTCTATTAAAGATCCGTAAGGAGTTACAATTATACGCTAATTTAAGACCATGCAAGTTTATCTCTGATTCTCTGTTAGAGTTATCCCCACTAAAGGAAAAAATTGCGAAGGGTACTGATTTTACTGTTGTTAGAGAATTAGTTGGTGGTATTTATTTTGGTGAAAGGAAAGAAGATGAAGGTGATGGTATTGCATGGGATTCTGAAAAATATTCAGTTCCAGAAGTTCAAAGAATTACTAGAATGGCTGCCTTTTTAGCTTTACAATATAACCCTCCATTACCAATATGGTCGTTAGATAAAGCTAATGTCTTAGCATCTTCCAGATTATGGAGAAAGACTGTCGAAAGGACTATTAAGGAAGAATTTCCAACTTTAACTGTTCAACATCAATTAATCGATTCTGCTGCTATGATCTTAGTTAAAAACCCAACTCAACTAAATGGTCTTATTATCACTTCTAATATGTTTGGTGATATCATTTCTGATGAAGCCTCTGTTATTCCAGGGTCTTTAGGCTTGTTACCATCTGCTTCGTTAGCATCTTTACCAGATACAAACACTGCCTTCGGTTTATACGAACCATGCCATGGTTCTGCTCCAGATTTACCAAAGGGTAAAGTCAACCCAATTGCTACCATCTTGTCTGCTGCTATGATGCTAAAATTATCCTTAGCTTTAGTGGAAGAAGGTGAGGCTATTGAAGAAGCTGTTAAGAGAGTCTTAGATTCTGGAATTAGAACTGCTGATTTAGGTGGCTCTAATTCTACTTCTGAAGTTGGTGATGCTGTTGCCAAAGCAGTTAAGGAAATCTTACGTTAAATTCATAATAGAAAACGTAAAGTCTGTAATGTGCTTTTCATATCAAAATTTGTTAATAATCGAGTATTCCTTCGCATCACATCATAATGTCCTCTTACCCCTTTAATATATATAGAGTTACTGTTACAGTTGTACATTTCCATTTGCTTTGTGATATCATTCTGTCATTTATCATTCATATTATTATTACTATTTACTTACAAAAAAACATTATAACTAGTCCGTATATATATAATATTTAATATAATGTTGCTTATTATTATTACTATTATAACGATTAATTTTTTTAATACTATTTACTAGAGAATTGGCTTCTTTAATGACCAGACCATTCAATAGAATCTAAATCAATACCCTCTTGAACCATTTCCCATAATGGTGAAAGTTCTCTTAAGAATTTGACTCTTTCAGCAATGGCTTTGATCACATAATCAATTTCCTCCTCTGTGGTAAATCTACCAATACCAAATCTAATCGAAGAATGAGCTAAAGCATCATCTGCACCTAAAGAATGCAAAACATATGATGGTTCTAATGAAGCAGAAGTACAAGCAGAACCAGATGATAATGCGATATCCCTCAAAGCCATTAATAAAGATTCACCTTCCACATATGCAAAGGAAACGTTGACACAACCTGGATATCTATGTAAAGCAGAACCATTTAGGTTTGTGTGTTCTAAAGATAATAACCCATCAATCAATTTCTTGGATAATCTATTAATATGAGCTTGATCGTTAACAAATTCTTGTTTCAATAATCTAGCAGCTTCACCGAAACCAGCAATTAATGGTGGAGCTAAAGTACCAGATCTTAATCCTCTTTCTTGACCACCACCAGATAACAATGGCTCTAATCTGACTCTTGGCCTTCTTCTCACATATAAAGCACCAACACCCTTTGGACCATAAATCTTATGAGATGAAATGGATAATAAATCAATCTTCATATCATTAACATCTAATTTGATCTTACCATAAGCTTGAGCCCCATCTGAATGGAAATATACTTTATGTTTCTTACAAAGTTCCCCAATTTCCTTTAGTGGTTGAATAACACCAATCTCATTATTAACAGCCATGATAGAAACAACACACGTATCTGGTCTAATAGCAGCTTCTAATTCCTTCAAATCAATTAGACCATCTTCACCAACATTCAAAAATGTGACTTCAAAACCTTCATTTATCATACTTCTAGCAGCTTCTAAGACACATTTATGCTCTGTTCTGGTAGTGATGATATGCTTCTTTGTCTTATTGTAAAATCTGGGGATACCTTTAATAACCATATTATTTGATTCAGTAGCACCGGATGTGAATATAATTTCCCTTGGATCAGCGTTAATTAGAGAAGCAATTTCCTTTCTAGCATCTTCAATAGCGTTGTTTGTTTCCCACCCATATGAATGAGTGTTGGAATGTGGATTACCATATAACCCAGTGTAAAATTTCAACATCGAATCTAACACACGAGGATCAGTTGGTGTTGTAGCTTGCATATCCATATAAATTGGTCTTGTACCAAACCCTGTATCTTGCCTATATGCATAATTTAGAGCGGTGGTTCCCGAAGTCAAAGCATCTGTAATCTCGGCATCACTAATGCTAGCAGCAGATCGTTGATCAGCTTGATCCTTGGTAGCAGCTTGGACATCAGTATGTGTTTCTAATGCAATATCATCTGGTATTTCTATAGCTTTCTTCTTAGCTGCGGTAGCAGCACCAGTGGCTCTGTTCACCATAGAAACATGGTAAGATCTATTTTTTGATAGGGTATTGTAGCAGGAATATATAGACGTTAGTGATACTTGTGTGGCACGAAGTGAGCTAGCCACTACTGGATTTCTTAAAAGCATGTTGATTTCTTTATCGTATCTCTGTTGTATGGTTAGCTGTGCTAAATGGGAAAAACGAGCTTAACGCTGTTTGTTGTTGTAGTTGGGGGGGGATGATATGTTCTTTAAAATAATAGCTTTCAAATACTGGAAACCCAAACTTTTCTTATCAATTATTTCTTTGATTAGATTAAATATCCCAAACTGTTTGATTTCATACACAAAGAATTACTGTTTGTTATAACCTCTGTATTCAGTATATGTCAATATATATTAATATATTAAATGGATTTATGATTCTTTGAGTTAATCGATGATTATTAATTGTGAACCACCCCGATTTCAAAAAAAAAAATACAAACAAATTTTGGCACAAGGCGCACTTATATATAAATTTACACTGTAAAATATAGCGATGACTACCGAAATAAGGACTGAACAGGCTGGGAAGGCAGACTTGAAAGAGCCCATTGCTTGGTTGTGTTAGAATATAGCCACCGCAATGAACTTATGTCAACATTTCCGTGGTTCAATCGATACATTAGGACCAGATATGACCGGGAAGTTAAATTAAAATAATTCACTGAAAGGAATATGGGGTGTGGCACACGTGACGGGCGAGCGTGTGTCACAAAATAATCTTTAAATGCCATTGGAAATGTTCTCTGAGCCAAATTCTATCTACTGGATACGATAATCTGGGTCTTGCGTCTATCACCTGGTACTGGAACTCTTCTACGACGGGCATATTTCATGATGAAATTATCCAGTTTCAACCCTCTTGTGTTTAATTCTTCGACAAATGGTGCCATGTCTTCTAATAACCAATTACTTTGCAAGTTAAATAAAACTTTAAATCTGTCCTTAGGTTCCATGGGCAGAGTAGCACGGGAAATGTAGCGAATAGAATCATCTGTGGGTTTATAAATTAACCCACGCAACATATTGATATCGATATCACAAGGGAAAAATGGTGGGAACATGGATTTCCAATTAATCAAGAATTCATCGATGGCTACACTATGTTGACGTGCATACTTATTTAGTGCTTGCTTCCCATACCATTTAGCAATGACTTGTTTGTTCAATTCCCAATATTCAACATCGTCTTCTTCCTTAGTAAATTTAGTTCCAAATTTATTCAACACTGTACGAATCACTTCTAAAGTGTATGGATTATATTCTTCATCAATATCATCTGTCACTAACTTGTAGGTTTCATCTAATGTCAACTTACTCATATCAAGCGAACCACCAAGAATACTCACCAAAGTGACATTCAATGCTTGGGACATGAAATCATCCGATGGAAGACAAATATACCCATTTATTATACACCCACCAATCTTATGCCATTCTTCCAAACATTCTTCTTTAGACGACGCACTGTTCTTAACCAGTTCATCAATGGTTCTTAAATATACAGTCTTAGCGTCTTGCCCAAAATTTTGACCAAAATTTAATTCTCCATCATAAAATGGAACCATATCCAAATTGATCTTGCCTTGAATTAAATTAGTTTCGTATTCATATGTGGTCGTACTAAATCCCATCAGATCCAAACTTGGTTGCTCTTTGTAACCAAATAACAAATGTTCCGGAACATCAACCTTCTTTTCAGGTTTATATTCTTTCATTAATAAGACCGTATTCGAATGATTTTTCTGCCTTAATATCCATGTCTTATCAGAAGAACAAAGAACCACTTCACTCTTATGCTTATTTTCACCTGTAACATCTAATGTCTTGAATTCAAGACCTGTGTCTAAGTTAGAATCATTTCTTTCAATAACTTCCAATAAATCTGGTGTCAATTGAATCAATTTGTAGGTACTGTCTAGCGTTAATTTACTATGTAAATTCACAACTGTCATGCTATAGAGGAATGGATTTAATTAGTACTATTTTTCTTGTTGACATGAGGCAGTGAGTGATACAATATCTAATTATATTTATACCAACGTGGATTGCAATAGTGGAAACCTCTTTATAATTTTAATTTTTCAGTTCTAAAGAAGAAAAAATGTAAACATTGATATTTGATTTATTCTTAAGATCAGTTATAAAATACAACCATTTTAAATCTACCAGGCAGTGGGAAAATACGAAACATTCAAGTCAATCAAGTTCACAGACAGATATTGAAATGAGTCTAGAGTTATCATCTATATACTCTCAGGGGGGATTACCTCAGAAGCCGTCCTCTACGTTACAATTAGATATCGCTAGTAACCTCATACCATCGATTGCCAAGAGTCAAGATTTACAACAATTTTTATCTAATGCTGAGTCAAAAGAGTGGCAAGATAAAAGATTAGAGAATTCTACAGTGTACTATAACAACGACAAATTGCTATGGGGTCCATTTTTAATTATTATCTACAAAGATCCTGAAACAAAGGACATTTCCACATTAACAATAGACAAACTGGGACTTACATCATTTCCTCACATTGATATTTCAAAGAAATCCAAATACTATCCAGCTATTGAGAATTTACCAAAAGAAGAACAAAATTCAAATATCAAGAAGACTTTAGCAGTGTGCCTATTAGAAAAATTTAGTCAACTAAATGAAGACCACATTAAAGCTATTGCTCCACATTATCCATTGAAGTTTGAATATGATCAAACATATGCTGGCGAATTAGCTAGTAAATGTAAACTGTTTACACTTCTAACACCTGAAAAACTAGGTATTAAATTGTCTAAAGCTGGGTTTTTCTCATCCAATAAATCAATTAAGTCAACTTTGCTTGATGTTGTATATGAAAACAACGAGAAATCTATTGATTCTAACAATAAATTAGTATTTCATTTAGGTGAACAATTAGAACAATTATTTAACCCAATAACAGAGTACTCTCCTGAACAAACCGAATATAACTATAAACCACCAGGAGGTGAATCAGTCCTCGAAGAAGATGGTCCTTTAACAAAAGCTATCATTAATGAATTATTGCAATTTCAGTCTAATTTTACCTTCAATTTAGTGGAATTTCTACACAAGGTTTTAATCACTTTAAGAGTTCGTGTTTTGAATGATGAGATTGATGGGTTATCTACTGTTAAATTGAATAGATTATTTCCACCAACCATCGACGAGGTCACAAGGATCAATTGTATTTTTCTTGATTCCTTGAAAGCTGCCACTCCATATGGCTCTTTAGAAATACTGAAAGCTTGTAGTCTTACTATACCGTATTTTTATAAAGCATACACTAGACATGAAGCTGCAACAAAAAATTTCAGTAAAGATATTAAACTGTTTTTGAGAAATTTCCAAGATATTTTACCAGAAAAAGATATTTACAATGAATTAAAGATCGAGACCATTATTAAAGGGCCGCAAGAAAAGCTTATTAAGCTGAAACTAATTATTGATAGGTTATTCAAAAGTAAGAAGAGTTGGGTATCCATCACGAATGAAAGTTTAGCTAAAAAGGAATACACAAATATCATGGAGGTTATCGATTCTTTCGGTAAATTAGATAAACCTCTAAGTTCTTACAATACAAGAGTGTTTACACCATCAGGGAAAATTTTAACAGAGTTAGCCAAAGGCTGGCCAGTTGAATTACAGTACAAGTGGTTAAAAAGACGTGTTGTAGGGGTATACGATATGATTGACACTTCAAAGTCAAATAACAGAAATGTTCTTGTTATATTCAGCGATTATATTGTGTTCTTAAGTATTATTGATTTCGAGAATTATTACACTACTGATGGTGCTCATAAACCTTTGATATCAGATATTTTGATGAATTCTTTGATCAATGAGGTTCCATTACCATCTAAGATACCAAAATTACAGGTTGAAAAGTACAGTTATATTGATAAAATTTTTGTGTCTGTATTTGATGAGAAATTTTTAAGAATCGATGCAATTAAAGGTGATGATTCTTTCTCTGTGACTTGCCAGTTGGCTAACCCAAAGACTGTTGATGTTACTTATATTTCTGATTTGATTACCAAAGCTAAAATCTTAGAAAAGGATACTGCATTCCATTTATTTAAGGCATATGAAAATGATATAATACTATACTCCACTGCACATGAATTAGAAGCTTATAACAATGAAAGAATAAAGTCACCCTTTGCTCTATTTTTGAACATCGAACCATCTGCATCCTTATTAGCCATAAATAATCTCCAATCTGCTGTGTTTGCTAAGTTTATAAAAGAAACCGACGAAGAAGAAATTATCAAATTCACAATTATTTCCCCTGGAAGTGATCAAACCGTAATAGATCTCCCCTCTCATGAAATTATCACCAAACTTATTGAAAATATTTCAAAACATACATCCTCATATTATTCGTCCGTTTTATCTCCATTAGCTAAAAATATAATGACTTGTAACATTAGCTTACTAGAAGAAATCAAAAATGTTACTGATGAACCGCTCACCCCCACTAATGATCACTCTAGTCAAAAACTCATAATTCAACAAGTTAATAGCGAAAATAAACAATCATACGGTACTATCACAACATTTAGAAGTAATACCAGTGATTTAAGAGAAAATGACGAAGAGGAAGAGAAGAAAAGTAAAGCTAAAATTAGTACCAAGAAAGCTTTATCTCCAGCTAAAACCAAACAAAAAATCCAAAAATCGACCTCAGACAAGCCAAAGATATCGTTAGTAAAGAAGGAAACTCATCAAAAGAAGAACATTCAAGCTAAAAATGTA
Source organism: Monosporozyma servazzii (assembly GCA_033807795.1). Lineage (NCBI taxonomy): Eukaryota > Fungi > Ascomycota > Saccharomycetes > Saccharomycetales > Saccharomycetaceae > Monosporozyma > Monosporozyma servazzii. The sequence goes on along the minus strand of CP138603.1, from coordinate 309,676 downwards.
GAAGTAAAGAGAAAAGAAAAAAAAAGTGGACTGTTTGGTATTTTTAAGAGTTTATTTGGAAGCTCCATGCATAAAACTAAAAAGTCAAATATCAGTAAACCAATGGCTGTTACGAATCAAACAATAAACTCCAAAAATAACCCAAATACCACCTCAATACCAACTCCTACATCTATGAGGAAAATACAGACCCCTGCGGTTGGTAATCGTTTATCTAAAATTAATCTTGTCCCAGTTACCGAAGAACTCCAAGAGAAGGATCGTCATGAAGAGAAGAAAGATCAAAATCAAATAGAAGATCCCCACTCAGAGGTACCAGATGATGCTTCTGCTTCACAGGTGAGAATTTCGTCTGTCGTTAGAAATTCTATTTTCGGTAAGAAATTTGAGACTGACATGGAAGATAAAAAAGATAAAATACCATCAGAAACAGATGGGAAAATAGAAGATGCTACTTGGAATACTTCTCATCCGAAAGAAGATCTTAATCCATCAATCCTTCCTACGGTGAAAGAGAATAAGAAATACATAAAGAAGGATATTTCTTCTACTCAAAATATGCCTATGGAAGCTCCTAAGGTTGATATTGAGACAAACAATGCTCCTCCAACGAAATTGGCTAAAAAAATTACCACGTTACCTCAATTATCCAATATTCCTACAAAAGAAGCCAACAAGACTTTGAACATGAATGATGATATTTTTGAAGATGTCAATTCGACATCAGAAGTTGATACAACAGAGGTTTCACATTCAACTGTCAAAACAAGAGATATTGTGAATAAGGGACTTGCAAGAGATATGTCGGCTCAAAGCCAAGTATTTAATAACGACTTATTTGGCGACTTTGTGGAGGACATTCCGACTGTTAAAAAGAGTAGCAGCTCTAATGGTAACCCTCAATCACCACTAGTTGAAATAGAGGATAAAAATAGTGTGACCCCAACCATGTCCGTTGAATCAACAATAAGTATATCATCACCAGAAAGTAAAACTACCATCGAAAATCTTGAAGTTAACAAAGATCAAGGGACTTCAACTGACAGAAAAATATATGCTGAAAATAATACTTCAGCAATAGATACTGCAAGCACCCATGAGCAAGATGAACAAGCCAGTAGAAAAGAAAAGGCTGACAAGTTTCATGCTTTCCCAGAATTACCTCATATTCCAATATCTAGACCGCATACCGCTTTTGAAAGGTCTCCATCCTTCATTGAATTATTTCAAGGTATGAGAATGGTACTAGATAAGAATGATGCCAAGTATAATTGGAAAAGAATTCCAAGCACCACTTCGTTAAATAATAATTTGTTACTAGATCCTTCCGAAAAGAATGACAAGATGGAGAGTGTCCCAGAAGAATTACCTGAAAATACGGGAACTTTAAATTCTGCTAGTGATCATCCGTCTCCTCTTCCTGAGAGTGTCTCAACCTCATCCAATTCTCGAGATGATAGCATTGACAATGTTGAAATAAACATAAAACCTGAAGATGATTCTGTAGCCAGTGAGAACACATACGACCTAGAAAAGAGTGTTAATCAAGTTGTCCAATCCATGTTTAAAGAGGATAACACAAAAGTTCCTCCTTCTAAGAGTCCATCTTCATTCAAAGTTGTTAACAGCTCTCCATCAAGATATTTAAACAGACCTCCAACGGATGATGAATCGTTGCATGACCATATCATCAACAATACTATTAATCATTTGAAAGGTCCGGATATTGATACAAATGCTGATAAGTCACCTCTTAATAGGACTCTAGCCAATGAATCTAATATTGGATCCGATTTTTCATTCCCATCGGATATTCACCATGGCCCCGATAAACGTTGGCTAGAGCTTTCATTTGCATCTCAAGATGATATTAAAAATATTCATAATCCATCAGTCGAAAGTTTAGACAATAATCAATATGCAACTCCTCTGGAGGAACCTACTGATACTTTTCAAGATACCTATTCTACAATCTCAGCAAGCTCTGCTATAAATATTACCGAGACCCTAGATACCATAGACCATGGGATGCCAAGTATGAATGATGCTCAGAATACCACTAACGATTCTACTGTCCATTCTTATGAAACCCAGGATACTGCTACTGAAGTTGATGGTATACACCAACCAAGTGTGTCAAAACCGGTCCAAGGTGTGCAAGAACAACATGATAATATTAAAAAAACGAATAATACTAATGATAAATCCTCAAATTCCTTATTGGATGACCTAGAATTTAGTTCATTTAACATGACATTTGACTCTACTACAAATAATGAACTACAGTATACTAGTAGTAATAATATTCTATCTCAGCTTCCAGAAAAAAACAATGAGAATGCTAGTTTATGGAATAAGGTTCCTAATCTACAACAAAAAAATAAAGGTCCCGTAGTGTACAGATTATCCCGAGGGTCTACATCTGATATAAATGCTGAAGGTTTCAAGAAAGGCGAAGACTTCAATAAGTTATCTACTAAATCTAACGAGGATGATCCAATCTGGGTTTCGCCAAGTAAAATCGACTTTGCAATTAGTCCCGAGAAAATTAATAAAACTGCTGCCAATAGAATTTCCACAAACAGTAGCAACATAACTAAAAGTATCAGCAATACTAATAACAAAAAGTCTGATTTAATTGAGGATTCCTCATTTGCTTTCTTAGCTGATATTGTTAATAATAACGATGACACAGCCAATATTTACGAAAATGATTCTGAAAATGCGAGTGAAGATGATATTGATTATAAAAATGATAAACCAGAAAGACTTCAATTTGTAAAATAAAATTTATAGACACTAAATAATTAAAATAATAATATATATGCTATTATAAAAGGACTAAAATATATGGTAGATTTTGTAAGAAAAAAAGATTAAGGACAGGTTGAAGTATTTCAGAGAGCCATAGGTAACTAGAATGTAACCTTGAAAAGGTAAAATAAATAAATTTGAGGAATAATAATTCACTATGTAATATATCAAAATTCCTATTCCATTTTGCTATAGAAAAGTAGGAAGAATAGAAATATACTAAAATATTAACAGTACAATTTCATTATTCACATTATTTCATTATCATGATTATTGCTAAAGTTACACTAAAGTTGAAGTAGAAAAATAATAAAAAAAATCCCATTGCTCTTCTGACTAACTTCATTTTCCCTGCTGGGCCCATTATCAAAATTATAATTCAGTACTATGTTGTGCGTAAGATACAGCTAAATCATTACCACCATAATTATAATTATTTAATTTACTGATACAAAGTTCTGCAGTGTCAGCATCAATGAATTCAACAACTGCAATACCTGTTGGAATACCCGTCCCATCAAATTTCAATTCTGCCTTTTCCACTTTACCAAAACTTTCAAACAATTCGTATAAATCGGCAGATGAAGTGGCTAATGGTAAATTAGAACAGTAAACCAAATTATTCTTATCACCACCACCAACAATACCTTCTGTAAAGGTAGAAATTGGAACTTCTGGAGTTGGTTCCTCAACAATGACATCGTCAATCGGTTCCTCATCCATTCTATCGCCATTATCAAATCTGCTCTCATTATCGAATCTACTTTCATTATTGAATCTACTCTCAGTTCTTGGTTGTCTTTCGTCTTCGACAGCAAATCCTTGTCTACCCCTTCTTTCTTCATCAACTAAGTGGTTATAACGACCTTCTCTAACTTCCAAAACTCTACCCTCCAAATCGTAACCATTAAACATATCGATGGCTTTATACATTTCTTCTTTAGTTGGGAAAAACACATTACCAAACCCTCTCGAATAACCTCTAAAATCTAATTCCACATCGGCTCTGATAACATCACCAGCTTGTCTAAAAAGATCTTTCAAATCTTGCCAAGTGGTAGCATATGGTAAATTAACGATAAAGACTTCATACCCATCTAATTTAGCGCCTTGTGGTGCTGGTGCTGGTATGAATGAAGGTTCTTGGTCTCTATCTGTAAATTCTAATCTTCTTTCATTACGTCTTTCTGACCCCGGTGGGGCACGGTCTTGTTTAACAAAAATATCACGATCCATGAACATGGTACCATCCAATTGATGTATAGCATCTTCAACCATTTGATGGTCAACAAATTCTACAGTACCCATACCTTTATGACGACCATGAGAATAAATGATATCAGCAGAGATGATTTCACCAATACCATTAAAGTAATCTCTTAAATCTTCAGCAGTACAATCAAATGATAAATTACCTACAAAGACACTATTTTCATAATTTCTATCAATTGGAGTTGGTTCATATTGAAATTCACGACGGCCGCCACCATAAGAGCCACGATTTTCTCTTCTGAAACCACCTCTACCACCTCTGAAACCACCTCTACCACGGCCACCTCTAAATCCACCACCTCTTCTAAAACCGCCTCTACCACGGCCACCACCTCTTCTTGATTCATGGTAATCATTTCCATTGTCAAAATATGGATCTACATCAACACGGCGGTTGCTATTGAAATTGTCATTGAATCCACGACGGGAGGGTGATCTTGATCTGCTACGATAATCATCCTGTTTGAAAATGGGGTTTAAAACTCTAATCCTTTTTGGAATAAGTTAAAGAATTGTTAGTAAAGGATAATTGAAAATTGATACCTGTTGATATAGCTTCAATTAATCGAGGCATTGTCATTTTGATTAAATCATTTCAATGCATTGAGTCAGATTGAACTCAAATACATAAATCAATCAACGGATATTAACCAAATACATGACATTCACTCAACAAGGAAGGGGGAATATATCTGGGATTTAAAAGATCAAAAACATACGTAACTACCACTGCCTAATGCTTCGTCCATTGTAAATATATATGGGATTGTTGCTATGGTGTATACTTGGGATAAACTTGTGTATCTGTAGTTATACGTTTGTGTGTTAAGTGCTGTGCTTTTAATTGTAAAGTTTCATTTGTTTTGAATTCAAAATGTTTAAATTTTTTTCTCCTCTGTAAAAAAATAAAGTAGAAAAAATTTAGTGAGGTTTGAATGTAACGATGATAGAAAGAATGAACTAAGGCTTTATTAGTGAATGAACTCAGATATTAGCAGAGAATGAAGGTGGGAAAACGGTAGACTGTAATGGATCAAGGTAATGATCAATTCAATAATGAGACAATCTTGAAACAAAATCAGTAAAACAATCTAAGATCTCTTGGCATTATTAACAGGTAAAGCAGAAACCGTTGGGAACGGTAGGACAAATCTTCTATCCACTTCAGTCTCCTTATTGACTTCTTCCTCACCGTCAAACCTTAACTTACATATTTTGGCATTATTCTTATGATCTCTACTTACTACAGCTGGGTAGAAAGTTGTTGTTTCGGGATACCGAGCTAAAACTTTTGTCCCCATCGGATAAGGTTTCATCGAAGTGCGAACTTTAGCAGATGGAATAGGAATAATTTCCTTCCATGTGCATTTGAAGATCTTACCAGCATTTCCCAACTCATCTGGTTCAGGATCTTGAACTTCATATTTAATCCCATCACCTGAAACTTTAAGAACAATACATTGAAACCATTCCTCATCTACATTATTTTTCTTTGGCTTGTATGCAACTTCTGAATTTAATGGGATGACACCTACGGGATTGAAAGCACTTTCCCAATATTGTTTACCACCTTGTGGTTCTTCAATCGTTGGCTCATCTGAAATCGATTTGATTAGGCTTGATACAGTAACATTGATTGAATTTAGCAGCTCTTGGGATTTTGTAACGTTGTTCAAATGGTCTTGAATAATTTGCAATTGTTCTTTCAATTGAATTGAGTCTATATCATTCACATCGTTATTCTTTAACTTTGTTAAAAAAATTGATAATTCTTTGTTATCACTTGAATCCATTAAAGAATCCAAAGGTTGTGCCTCGTGAAAATTAAAAATATCTTGTAACGAGGCCATTGCTTGGGTCCATTGTGCAGTTTCAGTACTCATATCGGTCTGGTATGTTTGGGTTTATGGTGTTTATCTTTAATCTTGCAAAGTAGTCTTCACTATGTTTAAAAGTAAATAATTAAAAATTCAGTACACGAAATTTCAAATAAAGAGAAGATATTCACTAAGAGATAAATAAATCAAGTATATATAAATATGTATAGTAGAGGAGCAACTACCAATTAACCAGGTGGTAATTGAGTGATATCGACAATATCGTTAATCTTGCTTTGTTCATCTAATCCTTCAGCTTCTTCAATGGAAGTTTGTAATGGAGTTCTTGGTAGAGCCATCATACCAGATCTAGCACATTCAAGAACACCAAATGGTTCCACTAATCTTAAAAAGGCAGAAACACGAGTAGGTTTAGCAGCTAATTCTACAATACAACTCGTTTCACTGATATCGACAATCTTACCACCGAAATTTTTGGCTAGAGTGACAATATCGTTTAGATGTTCATGTTTCTTTCTTAATACCTCAGAGGCAGGCATATTCGAAGGATGAAATTGTTGATCCCTGATCTTGCTAATTAGATCAGCATCAGTGGATTCAGTGGAATGGGAAGTTGCTACACCGGCGGTGGTGGCAGTGGATTGGTGATGATGTAATAAAAGATCTTCAAAATATTCAGCACCTAATAATGAGATTCTAGCCATTAACAATTCTCTCTTGACTAATTGCGCATTGCTATAGTTTAGCACAGCGTATACAGGAACCAAGTCTTCAATTTGTCTTCTGGCCTGTTCAATAACTGAATCTTGACCTTGTAAGACGATTGTCATTCTAGACAAATCTTTCACTTCAGTGTTACAAACAATTAAAGAGTCAATATTGAAGCCTCGAGCAGCTAACGTACCAGAAATACGTGATAATACCCCTGGTTCATTTTGTACTAAACAATTCAAAACATGTTGTTTTCTTGGTTGTAAAGAAGGAGCTGGATTTTCATAAAGAATCGACGAAACAGCAGCATTAGCATCCCATGCAGGTGTCTCTAATACTGGCAATGGTGGATTTGAATGATGTTTATGCAATTTTTTATAAGCCATAGCACTTGTTGAAGAAGAACCATGGCGAACAAAGGCATTTGGTATAGAAGTGGTAGATCTTTTGATAGACCCAGTTAATAGAGTTCTAATCATGATGCTAATCTAGTTCTTCGAGGTGATATGAATATATATATATGTATCGTAGAAAAGAAGCGAGCTAGCAATTGCTTTTATTATTATTTATTTATTTAAATTGACTAAAAGATGAGTAACTCTCCACTTTGTTGAAATTTTATAAATGAAGAAGACTCACAAATATTCGTTGATAATTTATAAAGGAGTCACACAAACAGTCCACCGATGGATGATGACACTTCGAGGATAACTTTACAATAGAGATAACAAACAACCAAGCCCACTAATCACCAATCCATCAATCGATCTTTACCATAATGATCCTTCCAGTAATACTTTCTTGCTGATTGGAAAATTTCACATTTTTCGAGTCATCGCTTCGTTCTGAAAGAGAAACGAAGCCGGTAGCGCTATGTCGATTTTATTAGACATATTGGCCTGTTACATGAACCTTTAACTTATTCTATAGAGTTTCAATTAGTAACATTAAGGCTGCATTAATCTGTTCTATAAACTTTTAAATTATTATATAGAGTTTCAATTATTTATTATATAATATATCCCAGAAGGACAGAAACTAAGACATTATTTAAAGGCGAGACATATCCCCTTGCAGCATTGTTCTTCTTCTTATTTAGGGACGTGGAGCTACTGCTATTTTGAGCAGCCTTGCTACTACTACTTGAAGGAGACACCGCAGACGTTATACTAGAACGTGGAGTGGATGAACTTGAATGATGTAAACTGGAGAATATTGACAATGAGCTATCTTGTGATTTTATAGTGGAATGTCTAATGCTACTACGGGAGCGAGCCGCATTAGTAAGGTTTTTTGAAACTGTGATGGCAGTATTATGAACACTATGTGATGTGGGATGACTAACAGTAGCAAACTTTCTACTACTACTACTACTACTAATCCTTATAGAACTGGCTTTAAGATCGGTTGTGCTTGTATTACTAGTATGATTAATCGAAATACTCTTTATCGTACTAAAGGAAGTTGGCTTAGTTGAATTTGTGGAGCCAATTCCACTACTAGTTTGCGATATAGAACGAGACGACACAGCACTGGAATAAGCTTCTTGGGTCGCGGTAAAGATATCCCCACCACTGGAAATCCCTTCATCTTTAACCCATGTACTATTATATCCGGTAGCCTTTCTCACACCAGGAATACTACCTTTAGTGACAACTTTAATAGATCCATTCATATCACTTTCATCAATCTCAGCATCCTTTCGTTGGGCCATCGATATTTCATAGTTATCTAAATCAAATACCACATACGCAGATGTTAAGAATGAATCACCCAATGTAACTGAATTCTTATCCTGGCCCATAATACCAAATGTACATTGTCCTTTATTATCCTGGGAATTCAATAAGATAAAACTACTGTATGGGATTGAAATTTGAAATCCACCAAAATCAAATACAAGGAATTTATTATTCATTACTTCATCTGTAGCCATTGAACATTCAATCGAATAATGATCATTTTGTAAAGTAGCACCAACTTCGTTTAAAATAGAGGTAGCAATCTCATTTGGTAAATAAATTATAGTCGACCCAGAGTCTATTAAAGCTGGAAGTTTTGAAGTAGTAAATGTAAATTTAGACTCAGAAAGATTACTGTTATCCCTTCTTCCTAACCCTTGTAACGTAATTTCCATCTTGATTGGGTTTGCATAGCCTCGAGACTTATATCGATTTATCATTGGTAGTGTGAATAGTTGACCACTAGTATATTGTGATGTGTCTACTGCACCAAATAACAAGTTACCTGTAGATTTGTCTTTATTCAATGATAATGAATATAATTGAGTATCAATAATCCCTTGCTGCTTCAATTGCATAGGAAAATTATTATACGAGAATGATCCACTTGTACTCCCACGAGATACTTCCAGGCCCGGTAATCCAATCCCAAGGACACCCATAGAATCTGAATTCTTGGCAAGACCAAATGTTAAAGGCATTTCAACATTTTCATTACTGAACGAGACAATATCTAACCCCCATTCACCAGCGGAACCAGTACCGTCTGCATACGTTATCTTGAAATCTTTATCCTTTGGAGTATAGCTCGTGGAGGCATCACTATTAAAGGTACCATATAGAGCACAATCGTTGGATTTGGAACAATACGGGTTAGAGTTACTTACCACAATCATATCCGAAGAACCAGTATCCAACAATAGTTGCAATTTTTGTATAGGGTTACCCAATTCCACCTCTACGGAATAAAAGTTCTGCTGTTCTGTCATATTCAAATAGTAAATCCCATCACCATCCCTTCTGTAAAGCTTATTATTACTGTCGGGTCCTATTGCATCTCTACTTATATTCACCTGTAGGTAAGAACCATTGATCAATGACGGCAGCGCCAACAAGGCTAATTTCAACAACATGATGTTTTCTGGTAATCAACACTGTTCAATTGATCTATATGCTATGATACAACTTGACTATTCTAACTACAACCTCTATATAATAACAATCGTAATCATCACAAATAATCATAAGACTCCTATTATTTTTTTCAACTTTTTCATATTTTGCCTGTCTTTTTCCAATTATTCGACCCAAACTGGATCTATTATCCCAAATAGGAAATTCTGCGCCAGAGCACACATCAATAATTACCGGATCGGGAAATTTCCATTGACACATATTGATTCGTACATTGATTCATACAATTATTGATTCTTTCATTCAATCATCCATGTGGTGATTCATTCATTGATACATTTATCTATTCATTAATATGATCCATTCAATTATGCCAAATATTTATTGATTCAGCAGACTGTAAATTTTCTCTATCCGCAGCCTAATCATAAACTGTTGTTTGGCTAGATCTCTGATCTTTCTGGTGAATATATCTAGAGTGATGCGATTCTTGTTCAATAGTTCTGATAAAATTGCTATTGTGTCTTCCAAGGCCATATCTTGGGACATTAAATCGTATAGTTGGTTAAGACCCAACGTCTCAGTGATTTGTAAAGGATGATCCTCGTCTAACCCTGCCATAGTATATTTCTGCGGCCATGACATTTCTAATTGGTCCAATTCTTTCATACGTTGTGTGATTGTTTCTTTATTGACTTGTAATTGTGATTTAATCGTTTGAATGTTATCATTTTCATATATCAACGTATTTTGAAATTTTTTGATCGCTTCATCAATAGTGGGTAATCTTGTATGGTGTACTTGATTTATTTTATCTTGTTCTGTTAATTTCAATTCATTTAATAGTTGAGATAATTCATCGATATGTGTTTGATGCGCTGAGTCTCCCGTTGATAAGGTGGATAACAGATCATTATCCATTAGATCAATCACGGGCTGTGGTGATGTGGCTATTTGTGGTTTCTTCTCAAGTTGTGGAGGGCGGATAGGAGGAGCAGGTGGCGGTGGTGGTGGTGGTAGAGGGGTTGACAGACTCCCTGAGGGGGACACTTCCTGATGTGTTGGAACTGGAAATTGTGATCTTGCTGGAATAGGAGGCGGCACTGAAGGAGCCGAAGGTAGCGATGGAGATGCTGATGAAGGTTGTTTCATTTTAGGAGGTAATAATGGTTGTTTTCTACGTAACAATATTTCTTTATTGATAATAATTTGCAACTCCTTAATAGTATTGATGATATTATATTGTGAATCTTTATCATCCCAATTTTGGAAAAATGGTAAATATATTTGTCCATTGGAGTCAATATGTTTTCCAACATTAACCATCCATTCATCACCAATATTTTCCATATCCACATAACATTGTGGATGTTCTAATGGATATTTATCATCAATCCAAATTAAAATAGGAACCTCATTTGAAGCTATTGTAGCGTCTTCTTGAGTCTGTGGACGATATAATGTACCATATAGACAAAGTAAAAGACGCGATTTGCCACTAGGGTCAACAAACACACGGACTCTAGGTCTCAAGTTCTTCACATACAGAGATAGAGTCAACAAAGAATCATGAAATGTGGTTCTCGGGTCTACCTTATATATCTTCTGCACATTCTGGAAAAGCCAGTCAACGACCGACTTGGGAATGTTGTCCACTATCCCACTCTGACTAGCGTGGTTCATATCAACGGGCTTGCTGCTGTGCTACCAGTGTCAATCAACTCAAACTACCAACTGTTTAGGGTTGAACATAAGATTTCATTCTTAATAGAGCTTTTGCTTTCTTCAACTGAAAAATGGAAAATGGAAAAAATAATAATAAGAACAAGAATAAATATGAAAGCATTGTATTTACATTCAGAATTGTAACGTTAAAGAAGGAACAAGAAGTCAATTCCAGTGTGATACGTCCATATAATAAGAGATAATGAGTTTGTATGTACACAGATGATTAAATCCACAGGCACGATATTAGAAATAAAAAGACTTTCCCCTTTACTAACAAGAAGAAATAATTTGCAATGAGAAGGGTGACACATCCGTCCAAAAGGGCATACATGGATGGTTGGTTTACCATACACTTTCTTATTACAAGAATATTAACCCGTTTTTTTGACATAGCTATACTGTTGTGGGAGTGTTTATTGCTGTTGCTGTCGCCTCTACTTTGTTCTGGTTTACAGCTCCAAAAGATAATAGAACGTATGTATCCTCACCATATTTGTTTTTATTCCCCATTCAACAAGATAATAAATTTTACTAACAAGGTTCTATGTTTTAATTACAACATTATTTTCAAAACAGTGTTTGGAGATCTACCGTGATCTTAACCATGGCCATGATGTATTTGATGTGGGCTATTACTTATTTAGCACAGTTGCATCCATTAGTTGTCCCCCGTAGATCTGACTTAAGACCAGAATTCGGCGGTGAATAAATTAACTGGTCAATCCAACGTGACGTTGTGATATTACAGAAATATATATAATTTGTATAGCTATACAAGAAATTACTACTACTACTAATAATAATACTATTAAAAGAATAAAAAAGATTTAGAATCATACGTCGGAACACTTTACCCACGGTGTAAAGGGAATAAAGAACTCGTCAGACGATCCACGATCCACCCCACTGGACAACTGTCGAAGTATCATATATCAACGAGTCCAGTTTGATGGCTTTATCTTCTCCATAAAATGTTAGAACCCAGTAGTCTGTTAATAACACTAGTAATGTTATTCACGCCTCAATAAAGAGAACTAAAGAAGATGGGGCAGAAACAGGAGTGCAATGTTTTCCATTATCAAAAAAAGAATCAGGATTATAAGAGTATGTATTCCACACATATATGTATCTCTCTCTTTCCATGAAATCGTCAAAACTTTCTTATTTCATGGATCACATAGACTTATGTGAAAAGAAAAAAGAGACTGTGCGAGATAGCATACTAACTTATTATCCTGGTCCCTTGATGATATTGAATACTGATACATGCTTTCTAACTGGAATAGAAAACTTATTAAAATGGGAACTACCGAAAGAAATTATTATTTTATGTTGCAAACTGTTTGCTTTAAATAATAAAAAAATTGCTATTTTGCCAAATTTATTGATATTTTATAAAAGCAGTTAGGGCTTCGAAAGTGAATACATCAAATTAAATCAATTCGATAACAACATCACCAACATACCTCATATAGCTCAAAAGCAACTGCGATGCTGTTTAGTGCTACTGCAATTTGTTTGTCCGTGTTGCAATGGAATAAATGGATGGTCAGTTCATTCATCGGATCAATCTTATACCTGATTTCCATCGTATGGGCCTTAGTGTATGCCATTGCCATCATCCCAATCGTCACTACCTTAAGATGTTTTACTCAATTGATCACTTTACCAATCAATATTCCATTATATGTTATATCAGGTACCTCAATACAATCTGTGATAAGCACCACAGCTAAAAGTGTCAATATGGAAATACTTGGAATTATATTCCAATATTGCTCAGTCCTGTTTTTATCAGGAATCGCATTAGGCATTACCATGGGTGCATTCCTCGGTATGGTACATATTAACACATACTTAAGAGATCATATCTTGGAGTTTAACATCAAAGCTGCCATAAAACGTCTGCTACAAAAAGTCTATAATTATATTATCAATATAATCACCGTTATCGTGTTATATGTGAAAAGGAAAGCCCAAAGAACAAATAAGCATGAGTTCAAGACTGGAAGAGACGACAGCAGTGACTCTCCTATTAGTAAAGATGACATTAATATCCCATTACAATGGCTTAAAAACTTTAATTTTACAGAGGATAGTGACATATACGACACTACTACTATCAAACAAGAGGAGCACACAATACCTCCCATCTCTAAACATAATACAAATGCACCTTATCAAACACCCCCAGGCTCACCTAAGCTGAATTCACAAGATAACACTAAATTTCTGGATGAATCGTTGGATTCATCCACAATAAAGACTTCTACTCTTAAACAAAGACGAAAAAAATAGACTAAATGCATAATAATCATTAAATTATCATTTACTAGCATTTAATAGCATAATATATATATATATACATACATATCTAATCATCTTCCTTAGCGATTTTTTTCTCTACACTCCATTTTCATTTATTCACTAATATGAAATAATCATCTTTATGAAGATAAGAGGATTATCCTCGAAGTCATCATTGAACATATACAAAAAAACAACAACATATTACTAAAAAAAACAGAGCTATGTGTAATGATTAGACCTGTATTAAGAACATCAATAATAAACAAACCATTCACCCTAATAGCCTCCTCACAGTTTATTTCAACCAGAAATCAATTCCCCATCAAAACAAATCCAAGATTTATGTCAACTAAACAACCAGACACTTTAACAAAAGAACAACAGGATGCATTTATCTCCAGTATACATGATAATTTATCACAAGCTATACCGACAAAGTTTTATATCAACTCCGAAAGGGATAAAATAAAACTGTTGTTCCAACCCAATGATTTTTATCAATCCCTTTTACAAAATATCTTAGCAGCTAAGGAAAGGGTCTTCCTTACATCGTTATATTTAGGTAAACATGAAAATGAGATGATACAAACTTTAGATTCAGCTTTAACCAAAAATCCTAATTTGAAAGTTCATTTCTTACTTGATGGGTTAAGATCTACAAGGGAATTTCCTCATGAATCGTCAATAACATTAATCTCGAGCCTCATCGAGAAATATGGCTCAGATAGAATCCAATTTAGATTATATAGAACACCATCATATCATGGGTGGAAATCTCATCTTATTCCCAAACGATTCAATGAAGGTTTAGGGTTGCAACACATGAAGTTTTATGGATTTGATAATGACAAGATTATATTGACAGGTGCCAATTTATCAGATGATTATTTTACAAATAGGCAAGACAGATATTGGTACTTTCAAAACTCTAAATTGAACAGTTATTACTTCCAGATTATGCAACTGGTCGGGTCTTTATCGTATAAAGTGGAAATGAACAATAATCTACCAAGTCTTGTGTGGCCTGGTAATAACATCACATCTGACCCATTGAAAAATCGAACAAAATTTTTACAAGATTCCTCTTCCATTTTGAATAAGTTTTTACATGAGAAAAGAATCGAAGATGATAAAATCAAGAATTGGGATACTGTAATTTTCCCCATCTCTCAATTCACACCTTTGTTTAAACAGTCAGTGGATAAATCAACCGAATTACCTACAGTATTGTCTCTATTCCAAATGATGAAGAATTTTAATTCTACAAATAAAAATAATATCAATTGGACATTCACTGCTGGCTATTTCAATATGTTTCCAACTATACGAAGAGCCATCTTAAACTCATATTGCTCTGATTCAAATGTGATGACTGCATCAAGTAAAGCTAATGGATTTTTTCAATCTAAGGGGGTATCGAGGCATCTTCCTGATGCATACATGCATTTATCCTATAAATTTTTAAAACAAGTGGAAAAATCACATAGTAATATTAGTGTGAAAGAATGGGAAAATGGGGTATTTAATAAACCTAATGGCTGGTCGTATCATGCGAAGGGTATATGGTTTTATTTTGGAAATACACAGGAGAGATATACACCTTTCTTAACGATTTTAGGTTCATCTAATTTTACAAGAAGATCATATTCATTGGATTTAGAGTCTAATATTGTAATATTAACGAAAAATAAGGAACTACAGAAGGAACTGAACAACGAGTTGGATCATCTGTTGAAACACACAAGTAAAATAACATTAAAAGATTTCAAGGAGGATCCTGAAAGGCATGTTCAACCTGGTGTTAAGATCGCCACTAAATTGTTGGGAAGAAGACTATAGTCATAAAGGTATATTATCAAAGAAGTCATGTATATAAAGTTGAAATAATCAACAAAGTATGTAATAGTATAAAAAAGGTTCAAACTGCTTATGTATTAGACGTCAAAGCAAAATCAACAATAACCATTGGTATATATATATATGTAAGGAATGCATTCTCATTTCAAACAAACGAGTATGCATGGTTATAAGAGAGGCGCTTTTCAGTTTGTCTTGGTAAATATGGTTTATTAGAAGGATAGAAATATTGTGCTTGCAGTAATAAACCAAATAACGCACAATACTCCATTATGATAACAATTTTACCTTCTAAATTAAATGGCCAATGATAATATGAAATTTGGTCATCACATCTTTTCAATACCATAATCCCAACTAATTTAATCAATGAACTTATTATGGACAGTATGACAAATTTTGAGGATAAACCTTGACAACATTTACCTTCCCAATTAATACATATTTGAGGCCAAAATGACCAAATGTGGAGAATCTGTAATAACATCCACATATAGTTTACATGATCTAACAAAAAGATGCCTAATAAACCAGAATCTTTTCCCTGGTGGATACCAAACCAATATGCAAACCATAGAGACACTATACCTAAAATTAAAACGAAAAATATAATAATCAGCTTAGCCAAAGTGGAAACCCCTTGATGGATGTGTTTTGTGTAACCATATTCACGCAATTGCCGTATTAACGTCCATATATTGACTGCCATTAATATATCACATACAATCATAACCCAGGATATTGGGATTCTCTCAGTATAAGTACTATTATCAGTATACCCCCCGTAGAAAAGTGGATACCTTCGCTGTAGTTGCCCTTTGACAATTGGATTGAACATATAATTAAGCGAGCAATACACTGATAATACATGGTATACAAACTGAAACCATTGTGTGTCATACGACAGTCCATATATGGATCTGTGTAATCTGTTATACCTTTTTTGATATTGAATGGCTGTCATCGTGATTATTGCTGCCACAACTTGAGACCCAACAACAACCGTTGGGTCTTGCCACGTAACTGGAACCATTTCCAGTGACATATCTGAGTTCTATAGATCTCTTTCTTTCTCATCCATAGCTCCCCTCCCCCTCAAAGCAGGCTATATATCTTATTTCTTATAGTGTGATCCAGCATTTAATTCCAATTCCACTTAAGTCGCGTCGAGAAAAGTGAAAAATTCAGACATTTAGAAAAAGATATAAAAGCAAAGAAGGCTTTAACAACAAATACGTAACGAACACGTCAAAGAAACAAAAGTACCACCGTCTAATTGAATAGCTCAACAGTCAGAATATTCAAAACATGGACTTTACCGGAGACTCAACAGGCAACAGTGACCATGGCTTGACCAAATATGTTACTGGATTACAACAATTATACAGATTTTATTTAGATAAGGTAACACCACATGAAAAGGAAAGATGGATTGCATTTGGTGTTTTACAAGTCATTTTTTTCTTAAGAATCATATATGGTGAAGGTTGGTACGCTATCTGTTATTCCTTTTACATCTTCTCATTAAATCAATTCTTGGCGTTTTTAACTCCAAAATTTGATATGTCTTTACAACAAGAAGAAGCCAATGATACATTGGAAGCTGGTGGTGCTCCAGATGAACAATCTGAAGAATTCCGTCCATTCATTAGAAGATTACCTGAATTCAAATTCTGGTATAATGTTATGAGAGGTGGTGTAATTTCTCTTGTCTTGACTTTTTCGAGAGTCACTGATATACCAGTTTATTGGCCAATTCTTTTAGTTTATTTTGTTATCCTATTTGCTTTAACTATGAGAAGACAAATTCAACATATGATAAAGTATAAATATATTCCATTAGATTTAGGTAAGAAGAAATATTCTGCCCCATCTGTTTAATTGAATGTATATATACATATATATATATACTTTTAAATATGAATAAATAAACTATGATAAAAAAATTAATTGATAATCCTTTCTAATGTTATTATAGAACCTTAAAGTATTGAGATATATTTAAGCATATTATAAAATAAAGAAAATATAAATATACACATATATATATATATATGTATATTTGAATGTACATGTTAATTCGTTAGTTGTTTAATTGAGTGGCATTGGATTGACGGTGTGCATTACTAGCATTTTCTTTCAAAGCAATCAATTGTCTAGATCTGAATTTCTCATAATGAATGAAAGATGTAGCTTCAATTAAGTCTTGTAAATGAGTTCTAACCAAGAACTCTCTTAAATAAACAAATTCACATTGATTCATATCTTCGATATTAATAGCACCCCAACGATTCTTTCTACCTCTGACTAATTCACCATTAATTTCGATTTCTCTTTCAGCACCGATCACGGCAAATGGAATAATTGATTTGATAGAATCATTTAAAGCCAAGTCTTCTTCAGTTAATCCAACTGCATCTTCGTATGGATAGATTCTGATATCATTCATAATAAACTGTTGCTTCACCAAATCTCTAAAATTCAATCTTTCATCTAAAGTTAACATATCAGCTTTACCAATGACGGGTATAACGTTAACGATTTCACTTATTTTCTTCAAAGTGACCACGTCCAATTGCGTTAATCCAGTTTTCACATTTGATGGGTTTAAGAAATAAAGTACTGCATGAACTCTTGTATCTGGAATATTTCTTTCTCTTTGAGCAGTTAATTCTTTTCTCAAATATTGTGAATGCTGTTCTTTGATATATTTCACAATTGGATCCCAACAACGATCATTATCGATGTGGTCACCAAACCCTGGAGTGTCAATCAAATTAATGTTCAAACGGACTCTATCTTCAATAAGAGTATGTTGTGTCACTGTAATTTCGGTAGTTTTCCCCTGTGATTCATAAATGGCTTCACCAGTGACCGGGTCAACCAGATGTGATGCGAAGAGAGTGTTTAAGAGGGTAGTTTTACCCAGTCCTGACTCACCCACAGTCATTATATTGAATTGAAATCCACGTTGTAAAAGTCTACGTTCAATTTGATTTGTGATTGTATCGAACCCAACGTATGAGCTCGGTTGAATAATCGCATGTTCAGAGCTCATATTATTATTATTAGTTGTTGTAGTTGTTGTAGTAGTAGTAGTAGCAGCACTCATTGGATCCATGGTACGTCTATATATATAGATCAATTGATTGATTGACTGATTGTTTATGTGTGTTCGAATCAAATTTCTTTGTGGTTTTATTTTAAAATTTGACGAAACGTTTCATTAAAAAAATTCAAATATTCAAATATTCAAATATTTCAAGAATAAAACTATAAAGATTTAACAGGGGAACTAACTAAACAGTAGTTATAAGAATAGCAAACGCGAGACAAAGGATCAATAATGCTTAGTGTGGTGAGAACAAGTTTAATAAAAGTGAATGTGCAGCTAGCGACTACGACCAGTGTGCCTTCTATTCTATCTGAATGGTTGAATGGTTTTCTTTTGGCTGCTCCGAAGAGTAAAACATCGCATATGAAGAAAAGATCACGTATGTTGGGTGGTTCGCATTCGATGAAGAATGCACAACCGTGGAATAATTTGAATCGATGTTCTTCTTGTGGTCATTACAAGAGGGCACATACGTTATGTATGTATTGTGTTGGGCAAATTCGATATATTTGGAAGAACCATCTTGAAGGCCAAGAAATTAAAGAGACGAAAGGTGCCATTATTGATGAGATAGATAAGAGAATAATCTATCCTGATGGATATGATACACCTGAGAAGAGGAAATTGAAGGATAAAGACAGTTATTTGGAGAAAAGAAGACGTACGTTACCATATGAAAAATAATCATATAACAAAACTATATTCATGTAAATATAATCTAAATATAATCTTAAAATATCAATTTGAATTAAATAAAGTGATAATATTAGAAATATACATAAAATTAAATATACATATTGATATATACATTTTCTTTTAAAGACAAATTAAGATTAATAAGGAGTTGTGTATTAGTATTAGTTAGATGTAAAGAAGAGGAGGGGGGAGGATATTAAAAACAGTAGAACAGTAAAAGGGTGAGAAAAAAATATTACATGACAGAACAACAGGATAATAAGCCTTCTTCCTTCTTTTTATCTTCTGGCTTATCGGCAGCGGCGGCAGGAGCAGCAGCCTTCTTGGTGGCTGGTTTGGTGGTTCTCTTGTTGGCGGCAGCGGAGGTAGTAGCGGCAGTGGCAGTGGCGGTGGCTGGCTTGTCGTTGATAGATGGGTAGAATTTCAAAGCGGTTTGGTAGAAAGTCTTACCTTGGATAGAGGCGACTCTTTTTTCCAAATCGGAAGCGGAACGAGACCCATCAGCACCGGCTAAAGTACCAGCCCCCCATGGAGAGCCCCCGTGAAGTTCGTCAATGTTGGCCAATTCAGCAAAACAGTCACGGTAACCCAATGGGACGTAGATGATACCGTGATGAGCCAAGTAGGAAAGACAGTTCTTCACGGTGGATTCTTGACCACCACCATAAGAGGAGGTGGATAGGAAGAAAGTGGCGATTTTACCGTTCAAGTCCCCTTGAGCCCATAATCTACCGGTTCTGTCCCAGAAGGCGGACCATTGGGCAGGCAAGTTCCCGAATCTGGTTGGGACCCCGAATAGGAAGGCGTCGTATTCGACCAAAGTTTCTTCGGTGGCGATTGGGACGTCGGTTGGCTTTGGAGGAGCGTTCATTTGTTCTAGGACGTCGTCGGACAAAGTTTCTGGGACTCTGAAGATGTCGGCGTTCCCGCCGGCTTCTTGTATCCCCTGTTGGACGGCTTTAGCTAGCGCGTCGATGTGACCGTAGGTTGAGTATGTGATGATAGCGACTTTGACCATTGTGAAATATGGGGGTTGTTATTATTAGGGTTTAATTTGAGTGGGGGTGGGTGAGTTGTAGATGTATGCAAAAGAGAGAAGGAGGGAACAACAGCGAGTTATTATTACAACTATCGAATTAAACTAGAATTAAGGGTGGAGAGCTTGAAGCAGTTATCGAATATGATGTCCAAGTTTGCACAAATACATTCCCTCGAGCGCCAGGACGCTTCCTTTTATATACTTTGCTGCTCGAGCCTGCCCAGTGCGAAAATCGGCGGTGTTTTATTGTGTTCCGGGGGGAAAAGGGGGGGGCCAATAACAAATATATTTATAACGAAAATGACCGTAATATAATGGTAATATAGTGTAATGCAGCGGGTTTGAGGCGGGGCCAGAAATTTTCACTGGTGATAGTATGGGAGATTATTGATAAAATACTGCCAGCGCCTCGTGGGCGGTGATGATTAATAAGACATTATATAAGACATTATATAATAATTGGGTGACTGGCCGGAGAGAATGAGAGAGAGAAAAACAGGTTGGGATGTACAGGGTTTTTGAATATTATGGAGGTGGGGACACGTATATATGGGCATGATTGGTCAGACGACCGATCCAGCCAGTGACCTAGCTTGATGACTTTTGGATTTGGGCGACTAATTGCTTGTATTTTTCAGTGGAGAACGATTTAGGTCTTTCTATTGGGGCTCCAACGGCTCTGTCGATGATCAACTGTGGCAACACACCGAACGCTCTAGAGACACCAAATAGCACAGTGTAAAACGAGGCCTCATTCAATCCGTAGTATTGCAACAATACACCGGAATGCGAGTCCACGTTTGGCCATGGATTCTTGGTCTTACCGTGTTTGGTCAACACTTTTGGTGCCACTTCATAGATCATCGACACCAATTTGAACAATTCGTAATTGGGGAAATGTCTTTGTGCAAAATCACGTTGAGCCATATATCTTGGGTCTGTCTTTCTTAGCACGGCATGGCCATAACCTGGGATCACACGGCCGGAATTCAATGTATCCCATAGATACTTCTCGATCGATTCTTTGGAATAATCTCCGTTGACCTCATCTCTTAATTTAAATAACCATTCTAACACTTCTTGATTAGCACGACCATGCAAGGGGCCGGCAAGACCGTTCATCCCCGCGGCAAGTGAAAGGAATGGCGAAGATAGTGCAGACCCCACCAAGTGTGTAGTGTGCGCGGAGACATTACCACCTTCATGGTCAGAATGAATGGTCAAATATAATCTCATCAATTCCGTGAAGTCTTTGTTTTCAAACCCCAACAAAGTGGCAAGATTGGCACCGTAATCTTTATTCAAATCAATGGACCCACCAATTTTACCGTCTTTGAACACATTACGGTATATCTTCGAGGCAATCATGGGTAACTTACCCAAAAGATCCAACGAGTCCTCGTACGAGTAATTCCAATATTCAGATCTATTGACACCCGAGGCATAAGCCTTGGCAAACTTGGATTCGCTCTCCAAGGCAGTGATAGCCATGGAGAACTGGGCCATGGGATGTAAATCCTTTGGTAACGAGTCCAGTAATTTGACCACATGCTCGGGCAACTCGGATCTTGAAGCCAGATCGGTGGATAATTGTCTTACTTGCTGTTCGGTAGGGATCTCGCCGGTCAATAATAACCAGAATAACCCCTCTGGCAATGGTTCTTGTGAATCCCCTGGGCCATGTGGCAATTTGGCTTTAATTTCAGGAATTGTCAACCCTCTAAATCTGATCCCTTCTTCTGGATCCAAGACGGAACCTTCCCATACCATGGATTTTATACCACGCATACCACCGTATGCTTGATCCAAAGTGACTTGGTCGATGACGGTCTTACCGTATTGTTTCTTGAACGATTTAATTTCCTCGATCCTGGAAGGAATCTGATTGGCAAACGTTTCCTTCAATGTCAGAGTGGATTGCAGTCTCCTGGCTCTTAAGAAAGTTTTAAAGAGTGTCGATCTCGTTGCGTTCGAGATCGCTTTGGACTGTAAGAGAGTAGTTTGCGACATATTATTGTTATATATTTGTCTGTTGTCTGTTGTTGTTGTTTTAATTGTTTTGGTTCTTTTCACCTGTGTGAAGTAGCTACTAGAATATAAAGATGTATGTTCCTTATATATGTGTGTATATATAAGTGTGTGGGATGCGCTTGATTGACTGTTGGAGAAGTTGCAGTGGATCCAATATTAAACCCTCGGAAGAAAGGGAGTTATAGCATTGCAATGTCTCGAGGTTGCCTCTTGGAGGGACCGTCTCTCCAATGAGACACATCGCAGGCTGGCCATTACTACAAGAGCGCCTGCGTCCAATGATTGGGCGGGCACTATTATTATTATTACTACTACAAACATCACACAACATTTCTAGGGGTCACGCACACTTGTTTTCCTTAAAAACAAAAAAACAAAAAAACAAAAAAAACAAAAAAACACCAGTGCGTGCAGGCTTTTCCGACTTCTCGGCCTCGGAATTGTCAGCTGCGCGGCAAAAATGGAAATAGCAGAGGCAAAAAGTAACCGGGGCGAGCCGGGAATCGAACCCGGGACCTCCCGCACCCCGAGCGGAAATCATACCTCTAGACCACACGCCCAGTTAACTATCACTGAATCGCGATATATAGCCGTTTTTACCTACCACTGACATTTGCGTACCATGCTCCTATATGCGGTTTTGTTGGCGGCTAATGGTATACTCACGTTATACACCCATGCACTACATTATAGCATACTTTATCGGCACACACATGCTCAATTAAATACAAGATTTAAATAAAAATGATGATAAAGAATATTTGAAGCCCATTTAGGGGTTCTATAATATAAGGTCTATACCCACCATACACAAATAAACAAGAGTATATTGAAGATACACTGTCATAATAATTAATCAATGGCAAATGAGAATGGCAATTATGAGAGAAACCTGTGGCTTATCAATGTAAATAGGACCAGATACAGTGTCCTGGTATCCAGTTCCCTTACCATCGGTTGACAGTAGTACATTCCCATTCTTACCACGGCTAAAAGAGCTGTTGTTGCCCAGATTGCTATACTATCATTAGCATTATTAAAAGAGCTTTTGTTGCCTGCAACTAATACATTGTAATCATTACCAGCAAAGCAGTAGGTTTGGGCTTGCGGTAGTCCTGATAATATTAAGAGAATCGTGCCTGTTACTGGAGTCAGCATCTTCAGCAACAGTATAAGTCGCTTCATTATCAAAGCTTCATTATAGTATGTGTCGTAACAGCAGGAGTCGCCTCGTTGCCAGAAACAGTTCGTATAGCAACAGCAGGTCCATTGACTGAAGTAGTTTCTGAAATTGTACATGCGAAATAAAATTCTTGACATGTCGCAATTGAAGTTGGTATTTCGGAGGTAAAATTACCCTAGTATATCCTGCTACAGATACACCTAGTTGGCCATATTGTACTTGTCATAGTTGTAGTTTCAAGAGCGACACAACTATCAGTATTTGTGACCACAACTGTAAGGGACCCACTGGTGCTTGACGCGATATCACATTCGCAAGTCTCGATGGCAACACTGGCTTTATTAATTGTGATCCTTCCTGTAGTTGCAGTTGCATTACTGATGGTGGTTTTCGGAGTACCCAAACTACTACGCTACTAGGTATCAGTGCTAGATTCTGAAATAATTTTGCTACTATCAGCACTGGTAGTTTCCCCAGTAACAAGGGTGCAGGTTTATAGGGTAGCAGTAGTTTAAGAATTAATTTCAGTGACAGTACTGCTTTTTCAGGGATAGTGCTGTCAACAGTCCCGGCGGCTAGAGTAGTGATGATGTTTTCCTTAGTAAGTGATGTACTGTAATAGGAATGAACAACACTTGGATAAGGAGTATCGATAGCAACATTGTATTTAGGAATACAATGGCAATCCAAAATAATGGTATAACTAGTGATACTGAATGTCGTTGCTTTGGTGACGCCACAAAGATTGCATTACTTTTTTGTGATCAAATGGTTATTCAGTTTGAAACATCTTCGAGATGCCTTTTAAAATAATACGACATAGTACTTTTGTAACATTACACTTTCACAAATTAACAGACCTTACTTACCCTGGGCAAACTTATATCACAGGTGAGGTCGACAAATTAGCCAACTGCAAATATATATAAATAGATCTGTACTGTATATATCTTGTATCACATAGATGTAGGGGACAGACTAAAGGGGTCTGTTTGATTGTTAAAACTGAATGCAGTTGTTAGGGGTTTGTCCACTATTTTTATAGCCTTATTCGAGCTAAAACAAACTTTTTACTACTGTTTGATTATCGCGGTGACTGTTTTAATCATTTTAATAACCAGAACTTTCTGAGTATACTAATCGAATATATTGACATTGTTAGCGACTGAGCTAGCTGGATTACTTGAATGCATGTATAATTTCATTATATATAAATAACTATACATTAATAAGTAAACGTTTGGGTAATGGGATATGTGAGCTGGTAAAATAATTCTTGGAATATTTAATTGGTTAATTCTAGTGGATATGGTATAATATCATTTTCTAATGCAGTTAAAGATTGATGCCATTTGGGAATGTCAAAAAGAATTAAAGGCAGCCTTTAAAGTAGCAGAGGTTAGCTAATTACTTTTCTTTTGGAATTACAATATATCTAGATTTCATTAAAACCACTTCAACATACCTTTTTTGTTGTCGAGCAAATAAAGACGTCGACAGCGTAACTTGTGGACTTGCAAGGTTTAGAGCCAAATACGCCAGATCAAAAGCTTTACTATAAATAAAGTTGTTGTCTCTAGTTGCTTCTTCCCCCATTGAGTCCAAACAGATACGTCTCTATGATCCAACAAACCACAACTATTTCACGAAATTCTTCAATGACTGGCACATGTGAATCACTTCTTCAAACAACATAGAACCTATCTAGTAGTAGTTCTTTACCAAAAAACAATATTACTCCAAATCCTGCTTTATGTAACCTGTAAACCAATATATTGGTCAATTCAACTAAAAATTGCCGTTTACAAAATTAGCAGGTCCATAAATCTGCAAAAACAATTTTTACAAGAAAACAACGACTCCATGGCCAAGTTGGTTAAGGCGTGCGACTGTTAATCGCAAGATCGTGAGTTCAACCCTCACTGGGGTCGATTTTTTTTTTGGGGGATTGAAAAAAAAACACTGTTGCTGTAAATTTAAATATTTTTTTGCCGCTGTGATATTTCAAGTCTTGCAACAAGGTAGCCCCCCCTTATTTCTTCTCTATACAGTTATAAGATATTTGGAATGGATTAAGATCCAACAGATCCCATTTAAGTTATGGTATAGCAGGACCAAAAAAAAAAGAGCATTAACAACGATAGAATGGCGTCACCGGAACCATTACTACCATTTGCAAATTTAGAATCAATTCCTGAGTCTAACCCTGAATCATTTTCAACCACTGATTATTCAATATATAATTCACCAAATTCAAGACAAATCCTTAGAATTTCAATTAACTTAAAGTATATAATAGATCGTTTGATCCCTTATGTCATTGATTCGCACGAAATTGTACAAGATCATTCGCCCATCTTAAATGATCAAGTCATTACTTTGATCTATGAAGCATGTGGAGGAGATCAAAATGATAAAAAGTCTATTTTAAAATATAAATCTGTAATAATTTTTGCTTTATTAAATGTATATCATTGGTATGAAAAATTGTCTATTGAACAATTATCAAGTTACGATTTATATCAACTTCGTGCTTTAACTGTACAACAAATTTGTAAAATTATTATTGAAAGAGAAGAAGTAAATGATTTCCATTTTTTAATCATTCATATGTTATTAAGAAAATATTCTATTTGTGCCAATGATGAAGATACGGAACCAAGTAATGTACTAGAGTTAGCTACAGATTTACATTGTACCGTCGTTATTGGATCTCATGGATTTCAACGTGCTTTGAAATGGTTATGGAATGGATGGATTATTCAAAGTAGAAGTAATCCGTCCGTTTTCATTAAAGAAACTACTATTGATTCAAATAGATTTTGGATACATTTTAATCCAGATAGAATCAAGACTCCAAAATATCAAAATTTTCTACAATTAGGCTTCTCAATATTATTTTTAATATTATATACATTAGTGGTTAATGGTAAAGAATCGAGCTCGGTACAGCCATTGGATATATTTGAAATTTGCTTCTATATTTGTAATTTAGGACATTTTGTTAATGAGTTACAAAAAATTTATTTTATTGGGTTTGCTTACTTCCAATTCTGGTCATGTTTTAATGACACAGTATATATATTGATCCTGATATCTATGATATTAAGATTTATATGTTTAAGTCCCATTTCAACAGACAATTTTTCACCAGAATATTGGGATGAAATCTCGTATAGAATTTTATCCTGTGCTGCTCCATTGGTTTGGTCTAGATTATTACTATATTTAGAATCACAAAGATTTGTCGGGGTTATGCTTGTCGTATTGAAACATATGATGACTGAATCATTAGTTTTCTTTGTCTTATTGTTCTTGATCATGATAGGGTTTTTACAAGGTTTCCTGGGATTAGATTCTTCAGATGGGAAAAGAGAAATTACTGGACCCATTTTGGTTAATTTAATTGTCACTGTGATGGGATCAGGTAGTTTTAAAATGTTTGAGACTTTTGCTCCACCATATGCTGCAATCCTTTATTACGGATATTGTTTTATTGTCGTCACTGTGTTACTGAATATCCTAATTGCATTATATACAAATGCATATCAAAAAGTTGTGGATAATGCAGATGAAGAGTACATGGCATTAATGTCACAAAAGACTTTAAGATACGTTAGAGCGCCAGATGAAGATGTTTATGTTCCACCATTGAATTTGATTGAAATTGCATTATCCCCCATTTTCAAAATTACAT
This sequence comes from Monosporozyma servazzii, assembly GCA_033807795.1. Lineage (NCBI taxonomy): Eukaryota > Fungi > Ascomycota > Saccharomycetes > Saccharomycetales > Saccharomycetaceae > Monosporozyma > Monosporozyma servazzii. The sequence goes on along the minus strand of CP138603.1, from coordinate 282,509 downwards.
CACCAATCCAGGCAAGAATGATTAGTCATTTCGTTATGATGTTAATTTATTTCCCCGTACTTATCTGTGTGGCAATCAAAGAGGTTAAAGTGGCTAATAAAGTGAGGTATAACAGATTACAAAATTTACCCGATGATTCAAACGAAATAGATACAATTTGGAATTTAACAGATGGTTATTTAGGTATCTTTGATAGTATTTTTGATCAAGATGGGCAAGCAGGGATGAGATCCACAGAGTCTAGAAATAGAAAGTCTTTGGAACTACAACGTGAAGCAGAAAATTTGGATTCAAAATTCTCTGTACCAGAACAATGGTATGATAAAGTGACTACATTGATTAATGATCCAAATGAAAAAATTGATGATTCAATGTCAGCAGAGATATTGATTAAAGCCATAGAAGATAAATTTAAGGCAAATGAAGAGAAACTTGTAAAAATGAATGAAAATATTGACAAGTTAACAACATTGGTTGAAAAATTAATCTCGGAAAAGAACAACCACTAAGTTTTCTCGTAGTTGGATCGTAAAAAAATAAAAAATGCTTAGATATAATCGCTTCTTATTAGTGAGATTAGATATTGAAATGAAAATTATATCTATTTGATACTAAATTAAATATATATATGTATATATATATATTCCGCCAAAGGGTACGGATGAATATAAATACTAGAAGTATTGTTTAGATAACTCTGGTCGTTGTTTTTAAGTGGTGTACAATTAATTTCCACTCAATTATTATTACTGATTCTCAAAAGCAAATCCACAAGTGCCTAGTGAATCAGTATAAAGGAAAAACAGTGACCAGATTAACAAATCTAACTACAACTTTTTCAACGGCAAAAAAATGGCAATCAATCAAGTCAATCTAACAACTACAAGCAGAGGCATTGGCAGTGGCATCAGCAGAATTAGCTAAATTAACTCTCTGATTGTCGGTAACGTTAATACCATTATTATCACCATTTCCATCAGCAGCGTTTTTTAATGGAATATTCTCACCAATCTTTAAAAACACTTCATTGATATTTAATGCAGTCTTGGCACTGGTTTCAAAAAATAATAGGTCTTCTTCCTCAGCTAATTTTTCAGCTTCTTCCTTGGCAACTTTTCTTTCATTTGGATCGTCATCCAAAATATCCACTTTATTACCAATTAACGCAATAACAATATCTTTGCTTGCTTGTTCATGTAATTCTTTCACCCAATGACGCGCTTTAATAAAAGATTGTGGTTTTGTCACATCATAAACGACTAAGGCTGCTTGTGCATTTCTATAATACATTGGAGCTAAAGATGCAAATCTTTCTTGACCTGCGGTATCCCAAATTTCAAATTTCACTGTATGATCATCAATATTGACTCTTTGCGTTAAAAATGCAGCACCAATAGTGGGTTCTTTATTCTCTGCAAAATCGTTGGATACAAATCTTAAAACGATAGATGATTTCCCTACAGCAGCTTCACCTAATAAGACTAATTTAATACTTGTTACTGGATTATTCATGGTTGCAATTTATATGTGTGCGTATTTCTTTTTCAAAGACAAAACTTAGAGTATAGTGTGATGTTATTACTTAAAGTGGCTCCAGATCACTCTATTCTTAACTTTACCTACGATCGATAATGCATATACTTGTCAAAGGCACTCGTTAAATAAGTTGAAAGAATCCTTCTCTCTTATCCTTTTTGTCTCTCGCTTTAATTTTTAAAAGGAAGAAATAAAAGAATTGAAAAAAGAGGCGGAAATGATTTTTAGCCGATCACCTGACAAGGTGACACAAATGTTTGACATGTAAGGATATAGCTATATTTATTTCATTAAATAGTTTACTTTATATTGGTTAAGACATGTTCATATGTATTTACCGACTAAATGTAGTGGTAGCATCTGGGTTCAATACGATTTTGTCTCTTGACTTACTCTTATTGTCGTTACCGAAAAACACCACGGTAACGGTTAAATCATCTCTATATTTCCTACTCACTGGGGATGGAATAGAAACTAATGTGGAAACAAATTCCCTTCTACCACCTGCACTCAAAGCGTTTCTGATTAAATATGTGGCAATATTGGAATCTTCCATTATATACTGTGGTTTATTATCATCACCTTTATTCTTGCTATCTTTATATCTGAATGCGTCTCTCTGTGAAGATTGATCTGTAGAAATATCCTTCACAATAGGTAACTTCGTGGTTTTCATTTTATTTTGATTGTGTTCTAACCATTTAATTGATAAAGCAGCAATCTCTTCATTAGTTAGTAATTCAAATAGTCCATCAGATCCCATCACCATTAGTTTTACTTTATCGTCAATTTGTGTAGTGGTGATCTCTGGTTTGGCAGTGACATAGGGTGGAGTCAAGAAGTTTCTTGGTTGTGCTCTTAGATAAAGTTTCAGATAATCAGGCAATGACGATAGTGATTGACCATCAATTTCTTTCACTTTATACCTATAATCTCCAAATGCTCTTGATGGTTGTAATGAACCCAGGATTCTACCACGAGTGATCACGTTTGGTTCTTTGGGATGTTCTTTCTGGATTCTCTCAATTTCGTCTGGATTATCACCGGTTTGGTCAGTGGAACATGATTTAACATACCATTCATCCTGTGGATCTTGACCGATAATCAAAGCTCTCGAATCACCAGTTACAGCAACTTTCAAATCTTGGGTTTTCGAATCATAAATACTCAATAGACAACAAGCACCAGAGATAGCAGGCATAATATTTTGGATGTTTTCTTTACTCAGTGGGTTTGAAAACAGATTCTTGAATGATTGAATAACAATTTCATCATCTAATTGCACAAAAGAGTCTTGGATGGATGTGTCATTGTAACCGTTTTTTATCAAAGATTTGGCCACCTGCGGAATCAATGCTTGTGATAATTTAGCAGAAGTGAACGGACCACCATGGCCATCATAAATACCGAAAAAGTACAAATCATCTTTGCTGTTATTATTATTTTCAGACGATCTCATTTGTAGGATTTGTTCAGAATGATTATCTTCAATTGGGTTATTAGATGGTAGTTGAGAAATATCATAACGATAAATACCAGTACCCTTATTAATCCAATAACTTTGTTGGTTTGATCTCAATCTGGAATTCACCTCTTCATCGGCTAACAAAGTGACGGGTTCTGATTCCCCACCTATGCTTTGTTCCTTTTTATGTGGAACATCCGAGGAAATGCTTCTACTCTGCGAGGTGTAAGCAACATATATCAATGCACTCAATGCGACCCCACCAGCCAGGGCAAACGTTCTTCTCTTCTTGTTGTACCTTAAATTGGAATTTGTTGCATGCACAGAATATAATCTCTTGGAAATTGCGGGGAAACCTCGCAAGGAGCTCAACTGAGCTGAATTGATCCCAAACCTACTAACTAACATCTTATAGTAGCGTTTACTGTATCGGATTATCTACAAGCGTTTCAATATCGTCATCCTCTAACCACTACGACTACTACTACTACTACTATTTATTATTATCACATATTCACTAATGGGAAAATGTGCCAACTTTCACGTGACCCTCCCATAAGAAAAATTTTCGAGAAAAATTACAGCGATGAGTTCAAATTTAAAATGAAGCCAACCAGCCATATCAAATATAACCATACGTTAGGATTGGATATTTGAGCTGAGCCAAGTAGCAACACAACACAATCAATCACAGATGCCTCCAAAGAAGAATAAGCAACAGGAAAAGCCATTCAAGAAGAAGGACAATGTTGACAAGACATTCGGTTTGAAAAATAAGAATAGATCCACAAAAGTGCAAAAATATATTAGACACGTTCATAATCAAGATGAGCCAGGTAAAGAGGATTTAAGAAGAAAGAAATTAGAGGAAAAGAAGCTGAAGGAAGCTGCCGAAGCAGAAAAAAGAGCTCTTTTCAACCCTATCATTGATCAAAGAGTCCGTGCTGGTGTGGATCCAAAAACTGTGCTTTGTGCCATGTTTAAGATTGGTAATTGTAATAAAGGTGCCAGATGTAAATTCTCACATGATCTATCTATCGGGAGAAAAGTCGAAAAGAGAGATTTATACCAAGATGCAAGAGCTGAAAAGGAAGAAGATACAATGGATTCTTGGGATGAAGAAAAATTAAGAAAGGTTATTTTATCCAAGCATGGTAATCCAAAAACTACCACTGATAAAGTTTGTAAATTCTTCATCGAAGCCGTCGAGAATGGTAAATATGGTTGGTTTTGGGTTTGTCCCAATGGTGGTGATAAATGTATGTATAGACATTCTTTACCTGAAGGTTTCGTGCTGAAGACCAAAGAACAAAAAAGATTGGAAAGAGAAGCTTTTGAAAATCAACCAAAGATCACATTGGAAGATTTCATCGAAACTGAAAGAGAAAGATTGGATAAGACTAAGTTGACTCCAATTACCATGGATAATTTTGCTGAATGGAAGAAGAAACATATTGTTGAAAAGATTAATGCTGAAGAAAAATTAAAACTTCAACAAAATGGTGGAAGAAAGAGATTATCGGGACGTGAAATCATTCAAAACTTGATGAAAGATAAGTATAACAGTGGTGCATTAATGGATATTTCTGTTGATGAGGCTACCGAAGAAGAAGAGGAAGAAGGTGAAAATCGTGGTGGAGACCATGGTTCTGCTTGGGATTTAACCGAATTTACAGATGCATTAAAAGAAGCTGAACGTCAAGATAACAGTGGTATTAAAGATTATGGTGATGGTTCTAACCCAACTTTCGAAATTATTGCCAAATAAGAGCCATGTTCTCTTTAACACAAAGAACTAAATTTATAGCATAGGTCTGGTAAGTTTCAGATTTTTGTTTTTCAACTAACATACAATATCATAATGATAACTAATAACCACCCCATCTACACCAAAACCCATTGCATAAATGCATATTCAGATGTAAATTAAAGCTACTGTAACGGTGTGACATATATATTAACCTTACATAAGAGTTGTATCAAACCTTTATAAATATCTAACAATATCAATCTCAAACATTTAATTGTAACTGAAATTTAAAAATAAGACTCAACAAATCCGAAGATATATTAAAGACAGACCACAACAATAAAAATAATAACAACTAGCTGAACTTCATTGTAAGGTACCAATGTCATACGTTGGTTCCATCTCGTCACCTTATGAGTCCACAACGTTTGGAACTTCACTTTCTTTGAAAGTTAAAGGTGGGTTTAACGCAGTATCAATTAATCCATCCGGAAGAGATGTCGTTCTAGCAAGTAGGAGTGGATTATTCATCATCGATCTTGACGATCCTTTTTCACCGCCTCGTTGGTTACATCATGTAACCCCTTGGCAAGTCGCCGATGTTCAATGGTATCCACATCCGGCGAAACCATATTGGGTAGTCTCCACTTCAAACCAAAAGGCAATCATTTGGAATTTAACAAGATCATCAACAGATGCGATAGAATATGCGTTACATGGCCACTCAAGAGCAATCACAGATATTAATTTTAATCCACAACACCCAGATATCCTGGCAACATGCTCTATTGACACTTATGTTCACGCATGGGATTTGAGAAGCCCTTCAAGACCATTTTATTCTACTAGTTCATGGGAATCGAGTGCTTCTCAAGTGAAATGGAATTATAGGGATCCTAATATTCTTGCTTCGTCTCATGGTAATGATGTATTTATTTGGGATGTACGACAAGGGTCTAGCCCCTTATTGAAATTAGAAGGACATGAGAGTGGAGTCAATAGTATTGATTTTAATAGATTTAAACGTGGTGAAATTATGTCAAGTTCTAACGATGGGACTGTCAAATTCTGGGATATCACCAAAGGTAATACCTGTCTAAAAACCATATCTGCAGATTTCCCTATTTGGAGAGGTAGATATTTACCCTTTGGTAATGGGTACTGTATTATGCCTACTGTAGGAGGTAATAATTCTGTGTTTATGATGAGCCTGGATGGTGATGTTAATTCACAGAATTCAGCTAGTCAGCCTAGTAGTAAGAATAATAATAATAACTTTACAATAAATAACGATAACACTAGTGGTAAAGTGGAAAAATTACAGCCTGTTCACACTTTTAAAGGCCATAACGATAGAGTTATAGATTTTCTTTGGAGGTCAAGACATTCACAGGACTCTGATATAGATGATCGTGATTTTCAGTTGGTTACTTGGTCTGAAGATTCTGATTTAAGATTGTGGCCCATAAGCGATGAAATATATGATAAAGTTAATTTTGAAAGAAACATGCAGCTTAAGGAAAGATTACCTAATCATGAGTATATTTCCTTTAATAGATGTGACAGCGATAATAATCAACAAGCAGAAGAGAAGAATAATGGGTTTATTAGAATCAGAGAGAATTTTGTTACAACTTCAGGTCTTGCAAGAACTGAAGATATTAACCATTTAAATTGGCTGTCTGGTGTTAAAATGAACCGTCAAGATTCTCAAAATGATTTGTTTGAGGAAACAAAATTGCAGAACTTAGGTGAAGAAGTTAGTTCTATTGGACATAAGTTTCCTAAAATCGTCTTTGAGAAAATATCTGTTTCCACTGGTGAATTAGTGTTAACATTAAATGGTCCTTGGTGTGAGACTAATCCAGAAACATACATCTTTTTAAGAATAGGTGTTAAATTATCACCACATTATCCAAGTAAAGGCAACCTACCCAAGTTTGAGATTGAAGAGAATAACAATTTACTTCCCGAATACAAGCAAAAGATTTTATCTAAGTTGACTGAGATTGGTAAAGCTTATACTGACTTAAATCAATATTGTTTAGAACCTTGTTTGAGATATCTTCTAGGCGAAAAGGTTAATTTGGATGATATCGAAGATATTGGAAATGAACCTTTATTCAATTTTGATATTAACAGTCATTTAGATTTTGTCTCTTATTCATCCTTATCTGATATGGAAGAAGCGTCTCGATTTTTGGATAGTTCTTCTTCTGAATCTGAATCTGAACTCTTAAAGAGTTTATTTGATACTGAACAGGTTGACTCTCGTAATACTTTTGGAAGAAATCTTGCATTTGATAGTACACCTGTACCAAATGAATGTGGTGCTACGTGGTCCCCTAATGGTACTTTGCTAACTTTTTTTGTTGCTGAGAATAAAGTTGAAAGGGTCACATTCAATAACTTAAAGTTGAGTGAAAAGACTTTACTAAAGAAGCAGAATAGTTCAAGTTATGAACCTCAAGAATTATTTGACGGAAGAGGAACTAAGAGTCCACATGCAGAAAGACCAAAAAGATATGTTGATACATTTTCAGCTCAAGATAATGCCACAGAACAAGAAGATGTGACTACTGTGTCTGAATCATCATCAGGAAGTAGTTTTGAAAGTTTTGTCGACGATTGGAATGACGTTATTGGTAATGACATTTTGGTTAGAACTAAGCTTCCAGCTTTGTATGATAATTTTGCAAGAACTGTTGGATCAATACCTTCTGAAAGCGCTAGAACAGATGCATCTAAAAAGATAAGAAATATTATTATGGAAACAGATTTTAGTTATTTGACTCCTGATAGCAAAAGCATGGCTCTCGAATACCAGATGATGGACGGTTTGCCTGGAGCTATGGCTAGAAATAATGCATTAGTAGCTGAAAGATATGGATTTGATGAGATTAGTCATTGTTGGCAAATTTTATCTGACTTATTAATGGGTGAAGCTAATCAGGATCCATTTGCATCATATTCTGAGAGTCACCCGGGTACAGTTCGATGGTTTGTAAGAGAAGCGCTTAAATATTTCGAGAAAGAGCACAATCTACAAATGATAGCAATGCTTTGTTGTGTACTTGCTTATCAAACTAATACTACGAATTACTCTGAAATGGACATGTCTAAAGGTATAACCATGGAAAGTACGGTTACCTTTGATAAAGATGAAGAATATTTAAATTCACATGCTAGTGATGTATCTTCCTTTTATTCTAGATACTCTGCATCTGTTGGTCACAGTACAGTTACGAATAGCAATTTATTTGACACGCATCTCAAACGTAATCATTTGGGACCTCGAGGTGATAATTCATCATTAAAATCAAGAGAATTTTACGATAGAGCCTCGCGTAATAATCAACTACAGCCGAAGGCTTCGCTTTTGAGGAGTAAGCATTCCCTACATCCATATTCTCAACCACATGCAGTGACGGTTGAAAAAAGCTCGCACACTCCTGTGATAAAAGTTCAATTATTAGATGATGAAATTGTTAACATTCGTGGGAGATATATTTTGGATATACTGGACATGCCAGAGTTGTCAAAGTATAAAAGTTGTGTGTATCAATATGCTAATTTACTTTTTCAGTGGATGCTGCCTATTGAAAGAGCTAAAATTTTGAAGGTTGACATCAGTGCATTATGTAAAGAGTCTTGTGGAGGTTTATCTATGCAATTTGCTAATAGCAGTGGTTTTCGTGAAAAGACAACCCCATACGGTGTGGTGGCACAGTGGTTAAAAAACCCAGCAAAAGAACTTGCTTTTTACAACTGTAACTACTGTCAATTAAGAGTAGCCGGTGATGCATTTATATGTGGTAATTGTGAGCATGTGTTGCATCGTGAATGTGCTCGTGAATGGTGGAATATTGGTGAGGAATGTGCTACAGGATGTGGTTGTGATTGTGTCAATTTCTTTGATGTTCAATGATAAGTTTTCTGATTCACTGTCACTTTAATTACATCACTATCATTATTACTATAGATACACATATATATATATATATATATTCATTTTAAAAGCATTAATCTAATTATACAATGTCCTTTCCTGTTGATACTGGATAATATCATCTAATATGGGGGTTATACGATCACTTTCTTGTCAATCACTTCCGAAAGAGGTAAAAACGCCAGATCTAATCTCGATTAAACGAATGTGAAAAATATCAGGCTCGAGAAGAACGCCAAGTACGAATATAAACTTCTGTAACACCTCCATCTCAAAATAACACAGACTACAATAGTCCAACTGCAGGTGTATCAAGGTAGGTAAATATGACATCCAACAAGGTGGCCGTCATTTTGGGTGCTAACAGTAATTTAGGTTTAAACATTGCTCTAAGGTTGGTGGAAAACGAAGATCCAGAGGTGAATATTACTTTTATTGTTACTTCAAGAACCGAAGCAAGAGCTGAAGAAGCTTCCAAGAAAATTGAAGATAATATTAAGAATGTGGAACGTCCAGGTAAAGTGAATTGTGATCCATTTGTTGTCGATTTGACCTCCATGGAAAGTGTCAAAAAATTTGCCAATAACTTGAATTCTAAATATAAAGAGATTAACTATTTATTTAACAATGCAGCTTTAGGTTTATGCGATGGTATCAATTGGGGTCGTGCCGTTTGGGAAGTGTGTACAAACCCAAAGAAAGCAGTTACTGATCCTAGTTATAGAATTCAAAAGAAGGGTGCTAAATCTGATGATGGAATGGGTTATGTTTTCCAAGCTAATGTATTTGGTGCATATTTCTTGATACATGAATTGATAGCTCCATTATCTAAGGGCAATGCTTCCGTTGTTTGGATTTCTAGTTTATGTTCCACTTCAAAATACCTATCATTAAGTGATATTGAATTAATTAACTCTGACAGACCATATGATGGCTCTAAAAGGATAGTTGATTTATTACAGCTGGCCACTTACAAAGAATTAAAGTCAAAGGGTATTTATCAATATGTGGTACAACCCGGTATTTTTATAAGTCAAAGTTTCTCTCAACAATTAAATATTTTCACCTACTGGGCCATGTTCTTACTGTTTAAACTAGTGAGATATTGGGGGTCATTCTGGCACACAATTGATGGCTATAAGGCAGCTAATTCAGCTGTCTATGCTGCCACTTTCGTTGATAAAGATTTTGAACGTCAAGATTTAAAGTATGGTTCTGCCACCTATAACGATGGTGCTGAATACATAAAACCACAAGAAATTGAAGGCACAGGTAAGGATTTAGTGTATAAGTACGTTGAATCAAAGAGGCTTGAGTGGGAAAATAAGTTAAAAGATAAATAGATACTTTACTTAATGTTGGCATTTTATACTAAGAATAAAATGTATGTTATTGCATTAGATCATGCAGGGGTAACATATTAAAAGGATATAATTTTACTATTTAGAAGAATATATAGTGTTATGAATGCAGTTCTTAAAAGGATACTAAAGTTATCTATAGATATCTACTTTTTAAGTAACTGCTCTTCTAATTTCTCCTGCCTCGTTAAAATTTCTTTGAGTAATAAATCTTGACTCTGTTGTTTCTTTATAATAGAATCTAGCATACTTTTAATGTTACTCATTTCATCATTAGCAACTGGATATCTTGAAGATTCCAATTTAGGCATTTCATCTTTTATTACAACATTATTGCCCTCCCCTTGTCCTTCTGATGGAATATCAAACCTAACCGATTTCTTTGTTTCCCGCTCCTTTTTAACTCTGGGACTTTTATCTAATGCTTCTATCATGCTCATTTCCTGTTTCAATTTGGATATAATGTTTCTACCTCGAATTGGTGACGTATCAAAAGGAATCTCTCTTCTAGGAGATCTCACTCCGTTTGTATCCGGTATAAGCTGTGGATACTTTAAACTGATATCTTTGTCCTGGCTTCTTGGTTTTAAAGGAGATGTGTATGATGTTTCAGGATTTGTGACTGTGTTGTATTCAATATTTTGTAAATATGATGGTATCTCAGTCCTATCTTGAACCCTTTGTTGATACCTTTTTAAGATTTCCGGTGAGTCCAATCTTTTTGGAGGTATTCTGTACATTTGAGGACTGGTTATCTTTCTTGGTGACATTCTCATGGCTGGTTTCTTTAAAGCTGAATTATTCGATGGCGATGCGTAATGTTTACTTACTCTATTGTGTTGTCTTTCGGACATTCTTCGCTGCTTTATATAGTGATTGTATCGAGTTTATCTATTACTAATGGGTTTGTATGGAGGCACGGTTCAATGCGTCAATGTATATATATATATATATGTATATGTATGTATTTAATTGTATCGAACCCTCTTAGGTAATCTACATCTGCTACCACATTTGATTATTTACTTGGTAGTATCTCTACTTTTATTTTTTATTTTTTTCATCAGAAAAATGACAATAAAATGGATGTTTCAGAGAAGTAGTACTATTTTCAATCAAATAAAGATTCATCGTTGATCAATTCGTAAACTTGGTTGCTTTTATAGTCGTGATAATGAAATATAGGAATATTACATTTTTGTTGTTCATCATATTGAATGATTTGTGTAGGTAATTCATTAAATGTTAAGTATTTCAACTTTGGGAAACGTATAATGAAATAATCTAATGTCTTCTTTAAAGAATGGATGTAAGCATGGTATAACTGTATTATATCTCCACTTGTCACGTATTTGTCACCATCTTTTCCTTTATCGTACCCCAATAGATAATTCACACTTTTCGTTAATTCTTCAATGGGTCTTGAATAAAACCCGATTGTAGGATAGATATCAAAATAGTGAGAATATGGAACAATTGGATATAATTTGAACATTTGTAAAATAAAATTTCTTTTCTCGACATCTTTAAAGTCTTTGATTAAAAATGATTCCTTAGTAGGGAAATACTTACCTAAAATAATTCGAGTTAAAGTATCTTTACAATTATTACATTGGCATGTCATATCTATTATAAATTGGGAATTATCCTCGTCACCTTCCTCAATAGACAATAATGGATTGGTTAATTCATTAAACCTTATATCCAAGTATTCCAAAGTTTCATGACATGGTGAAATAGCCAATAAATCAATGACGGATTTATCTACAGCAACTTCAAACATGAAATCCACTTTTATTCTTCTCAACTGGTTAAAATTCATAATACAATCTTTTAAAAAATTCATATTTGAGAATAGAGAGAATAATGATAAGTTTTCTAAGTTCTTGAAATTGAAGAATTCCTTTAAATTCCATAATTGATATATATCAATATCTGAATCAGATTCATTATACCATGAGAAGATTTCTAATTCTTTCAAACTTTTCATATTAAAAATATCACTATAACTTATTGGATCAACATTATCCCCCTCAAATGTATCAGGTCTTAAATTTAAACATAGAGTCTCAATATTTAAGGGTGGATCCATTTTATTGAAAAATTTACAAGCATTAACGTGAATATTTAATTCTTTTATTTGATTTAAATGATAACTTTTCCATAGAGTTCTCATTCTTTTATAATAGTTAATATCAGCTTGTTCGTCTAATGGTAAAAGATTGGGAGGTGGTAATGTTAAAGTTTGTAACGAATCTGAATGTTCCACTAATTGATAAGAAATTTTATCTCTTATAAAATTATCAAATACAGTTATATTATCATCGTATTTAATCAACAAGTCAATAAACTCAGTCATTGTAGATTCATCTAGATGCCAATTACAATGTACAGATTGAATTAAGGGGCATAATTTTTTGGGTGATTCTTTTAACGATCTGACTAAACATTGAAATTTTAATTTAGACATTTCCTTTTGATCAAGATTAGTATCATTTGAATTTCTTTCTCTCAAATATTTGAAATATAATATTGACCATTTATGTGTACCTAATGAGTTATCAAAATCACTTGGGAAATAATATCTTTCATTTAAATATAAATTTTGATATAAAGACGGTATTATTGATTGATAACTCTTTTTGGAAACATAAGTCAAGGCAATTTTATCTTCCTGTGATAAGTTTGTAGCGATTCTCGATATAATTTCATTTGGTAGACGTTGTAACATTATGATAAATAATTGGTGGGAAGTGTGAATATGTAAAATTATTTCTGACTTAGCTCTTCAATTTCAAGATATAATCCACATTACTCATCTCTCATATTACAAATTTTTTTGTATTTTTTCAAATGTTTAAAGAAAGCATTCATAGTCAGATTGGTTTACAGTTACAACTTTATGAGTTTCTGAATCTTATATATATATATATACTTGAGATAAATTTATAAGAATTCTAATTGTTGGCCGAAACTTGTTATACTATTGAAAGCATCTAATTTGATAGCTAGCAAAGCAATTGATTTCGTGTTACTATCGATAGCTAATTTCCAAATTGATTTAGACAAATATAGATGAGAACCCAACGTATATTTGGGAGATCTTGTGTCATATCAGGTAGATCCAGAACATTTTCTGAAGAACAATCAAAGAATTCTGAGAAATCACCTGTATATAATTGACTATTGATCATTGTGTTACTAATAGTTAAACATGTTGGAATGATAAGATGTGTATTATAATTTGTCGGTTTTTCTGTTTTAATCAATGAATTGTTTGGTGACAAATTGTTGTTGTTATCATTTAACATTGGTTTTGTTGTAATTATTTTGTAAGATTGGATGTCGATGCCTTGAGATCTTGATAAGATGGGGCCAAATAAGGATTCGAATTTTTCTGCAGTACTTCCTACAATATCCAAATAAATCATTCTTTCTAGTTTGTTGAAGACAAGAGTGCAATCTTTGCTATTTATTTGGAAACTTAGTTCTCTGCTGTAATCGTCTACAAATGGTCTTTTATAATTGATAAAGGTCCATAAGCTGTTGTTGGTGCTGTTGTTATCGCGGTTCATCAATAGTGCGTCTTGTGTTGGGTTGTTATCGCGGTTGATCAGTAACGTATCCTGTGCAGTGTTATTATCACGAGCCATCATCAACGGATCCTGCGTTGTGTTGTTATCGCGGTTGATCATTAAAGACTCTTGCACAGTATTATTTTTAATATTAGTATTGTTGTTGTTGTTGTTGTCTAATTTTTGTCTCTTTGATGGTTGTAGATTGATAAAATCTACATTTGAAACGTCTACTTCCTCATTATCGTCGGTACTTTTTAGGAAATTCAGTATATTTTCGGTGGTTGGTGTCAACCCTTCGTGGTCCATCATTGTCATGTATTTATTCAAGTCATTTTTGATCTTATTTTGTGACGATGCGTTGTTGTGATGGTTTAAAAGGGGTGAAATGGTCATTGACAGCATTCTATTGATTTCATTAACGATCATCAGCGATGTATCGTTCAACGATGGGGACACGGTCGATAATCCGTTTTTCACGATTTTATCTAAGTTTATGGCGATCTCTTCTCGTGAGGTCATTGGATTATAGTCGATTTTGCATTTGATCAAGCGTTGTTCTAAATTCAAGAATCTATAAAACCTGCATTCTTTGATCAGCGATTCTCTTAATTCGTCGTTGAGGTTCAATGTGGACCCGGACAGTAGTTGCAATATCATTTGGAAGTACTGTGGAGATCTTGGTACGTACGAGTACGAGTGTGGTGGGGGTCTGAGTAATTTTCTCGAAAGGATCAAGTTTTCGACGTCGATGTACAGTGATTCTGAGGTGATTTGGAAGTAGTTTTGTTTGTCCCCGTTGCGTTTGAGTAGGTCTTTCGGGAACTTGAAAGAGTTGGGCCCAATGGAGGTGTAGAAGTATTCGCTTTTCTTTAGGAGGGTCTTCAATCTTGGCAAGTTGTAGTATACTGCGTCTGAGATGAGCATTGTGTATTGGACCTCATCTTTGATGTCTATGAAGTAGCCCTGGAGGTGTTTGTAGATGGATTCGAAGATATCGGGGGACCTGTCTATGAACAGGATGTCTTTGTTTGAGGTGTGGAACCCGTGCGGAGTGGTGGATATGGATCCGTGGCGGGCGGTGGCCGTGTTGGTGTTGCTGTTGCTGTTGTTTTGCAGCGATGGGGGGGAGTTTGAGGAGATGGTTACAGTCGGGGAGTTGGATGGTGATTTGTTGTTGTTACTAATTGCAGCGGCTCTTTCCAAATCTTTCTTGATGAAGTAGTTTGTGAAGTACGAAGGCCCGTCTGAGGAGAGCGAAGCGCCTGAAATCTTGAACAGTTTAGTGCCGATCTGGATGTTGTACATTCTGTCGTGTGGCAGGATCTGCGGGATGTTTGGGTCGAAATTACCTTCCATCATGTTGCTGCTTCTTGGCATATTGCGTTGAGTGTTGGGTGTTTGAGTGGTTGAGTGGTTGGGCGATTGAATGTTTATCTATTTATTTATATTTATATTTATATTTATTCATAAAGTTTTCAAGCTTTCAAAACGTCGATCCCAAAGGGGAAACGGGTATTTATAGTGGGGTATTATATTATTATATTTTTGTTATTATTATTATTATTATTATTATGTATGTATATTTAAAAGAATAAGAAGATATTATTTAATTAGAAACTGGAAGAGATTATAATAATAAAGCGGCGGCACCGGCGATGAAGGCACCAGCGGCTGGGACGATTTGGGCGGCAGCACCGGTGTAAGAGGAGACCTTGACGGTGGTTTCTTGCTTCTTGGTGGATGGCTTGGCGACGGAGGCGGTTGGAGCGACTGGGGTAGCTGGAGCCTTGGTGGTTGGCTTAGCTTCAGTAGTTGGCTTAGCTTCAGTTGGCTTTTCAGCGGTTGGCTTAGCTTCAGTTGGCTTAGCTTCGGTGGTTGGCTTAGCTTCAGTTGGCTTAGCTTCGGTGGTTGGCTTAGCTTCAGTTGGCTTTTCAACGGTCTTGGTTTCCTTCTTTTCTTCGGAAGATAGAGGACACCAGGTGGTGTACTTGGTGATGGTGTTGTTTTCGGTGACAGTGGCAGTAGAGACGATGGCTGGGGAGACGGTTTCCTTACAGATGTGGTCTTCACAGTCGGTGATGGTGACCAAAGTGGTTTGGTTTTCGGTGGCGGTGGCGGTGACGGTGGAGTTGAATTGGGCGTTAGCGACGGCGGCGACGGCAGCGACAGAGACGACAGTAGAGAATTGCATTGTTGGATGTGTAGTTAAGCGAGTGTTGAATAGAATGTGAGTTCTTGTATAGTTTTCTGAGAGTGAGTGAAAGTAAGAGAAGAGAGAGTTGAATTGAGACTGAAGCAAGGACAAGTGGATGGTTTATATATGATTGTGTGTTGCAAAACCAGAGTGCAAACAGAGTGTAAACAAACCGAGCGCTGCTAATAATAATAATACAATTCTAATAATATAATAATACAATTCTAATAATATAATAATACAATTCTAATAATAATAATATAATAACACTAATAATAACAACAGTCTCAATGTGGTGTGATAAATTTGCATTGGCACTGGAGCGAAAAGCAGCAATTGCAAATTACAATTGCACATTGCACATTTACAGTTGCAACACGAACTTATAAATAGCAGCGCGTGTTGCCGCATTGGGAAATGCCAGGGTTGCCCATTGTTCGCTGTGTTTACGCGGCCGCGGGGCAGGGGCAGGGGCAGTTGCAAATTTGCAAATTTGCAGTCGACCACTGCTTTGTTGCACACTGCAGTGACAACTCGAGCACTGCAATAACTGCACGCTGCACACTGCACATTGCACATTGCACTCGAGCATTGCAACAACACAACACAATTGAAACAGCGCTCCGTGGCAATTCCCAATCCGGCAACTGAGATCCCTGGCAGCCCCACCCACGCCGCCGCTTGCCGCTTTGGGCCGACGCGGTGCTGCAAGCACAACACACAATACACAGTGCATTGTCCCAAAGCGGCAAGGGGCGGTTGCGCGCGGCATTGCCGCTTTGGGACACCGCCAAACACAGGCGCACGTCATAGCGCTGTGTGTCTGGGTGTTCCCTTGCAGAGCTCTTTCTATATTTATTTATTTATTTATTTATTTATTTATTTATTTGTTTGTTTATTTATTTACATCTGTCTATATTCATCGATGTCCGTTTGCATCAACATTTGCATCAACGTAATGACACATCTATATATAGACATATCATAATACATTACATACACAGTATTATATCACACATAGATAAGGACAATCTCATATTATACATGATTATATAGACATATGGACAATCTTATAATAGACACAATATATCATATTACATTTTTATATAGAGATATGGCCAATCTTATATAGATAATGGAGAATGCAATGAAACTACCCCTTAAGCAACCCAGCTTCCTCGCATAGCGAATAGAACAGCGAGCCCGGGTCCTTCAACAACTGCCCCGGCGTGTCGAACTCGACGATCCGGCCCTTGTCAAGAACAATAATCTTGTCGTTGTCCATAATAGTATTGATTCGGTGCGCAATAGTCAGGATAGTCCGATCCTTGAAAGCACTACGGATCGTCTCTTGCACCACTTGATCCGTCTCCACATCAACCGCAGCGGTGGCTTCGTCAAGAATTAATATCTTCGACGGAATCAAAATGGCTCGCGCCAAGCACATCAATTGACGCTGCCCAACAGACAGATTCGACCCGCTCTCGCTCAACTCAGAATCTAACCCATCACCCATCGCAATGACATGCTCCTTCAAGTGACTCAACTCCAACGCCCGCCAGATCGCTTCGTCACTGTACAGCTTGATCGGATCGATATTCTCACGGATCGTCCCTTGGAACAACTGCGAATCCTGCGGAATAATAGACAACTTGTGCCTCAAATCATACAGCCCTATAGAATCAATCGAAACTCCATCAATCACGATACTACCACTCGACGCCTCGATTATACGGAACAACGCAAGCGTCAACGACGATTTACCAGCACCGGTACGCCCCACAATACCAATTTTCTCACGAGGTTCAATCCGGATATCGATACCTTTCAACACTAAATCCAATTCAGGTCTATATCTAGTACTGTAATCTTTGAATTCAATACTACCCCTGGAAGGCCATTCCGCAGCAGGTCTGTGACCTTCCACAATAGCAGGAGCCTCAGGTGTAATGTCTCCATACTCCTTGATCCTCTCCACTGAAACGATATTCGTCTCCACCTCAACCGTCATTCTCACTATCCAATTCAACGTCTGCGTGATCTGTAACGCATACGATAACGACAAACCAACCATCCCCGCAGTCAACGTACCATTGCCCAACCGATAGATAGACAACGACGCAGCTCCAAATATTATAATAGAGCCAATAGTCTCCAACCGGAACGCTAACCATCGGTTACAATTGATCGCAGGATAGAACGCACTGATATTGTTATCGACACGGCACTGATGGATATGTTTGAATCGCGACTGCTGGTCGAACCCCCTAATCGTAACCATACCGCCAAGCGTTTCTTGGAAATGCGAGTAGATCGGCGACTTCGTAATCGATTCCAAACGACGCAACTCCCTAGAACTTCTAAGATAATACTGCTGATAATAAATGTAAAGAATCCCCAGGGGCAAGATTATAAACACAAACTGCCACGTGGTCCAACAAATAACAATCATCGTAAACACAACTTTAACAGCATTGACCAGAAATTGCGAAAACGTTCTACCCAATAACGTATCCACTTTGTATATATCGTTCGAAAATCTGTTCAAGATACGCCCAATTGGCGTCACTTCGAAAAAGGACATGGGCGCTCTAAACATCGCATTCGTCATCAAACTATGCAACTTCTTCGAACCTTGAATAGTACAAAACACCCATAAGATCACCGTCTGAACCAACGTAGATAACGCAGAGCCAATACCAAGCGCCAAATACACTAATAAATAATGGCCGGCATTAGGGTTCGAGCCAGATTTCGTATTCACCTCGGACCAATGTTTCAACCAAACACTACTCATCACAGATAAAAACATCGATAAGATAATAAACACAATCAAAATTATAACATTACGTGGATTACACGCTTTCGCATAATCCAAATAAATCGACCATTTCACTTTACCTTGTTCACGATGTTCTCGTCTTTCAGTATCACCAAAATCCATACTACGTAATGTGGCATCGGAGGCTCTTCTTAAACTGTGCGTCTCCTCGGATATAAAATCTAAATCATTCAGTTTTTGCAACTGTTCTAATTCATCCTCTAATGGAACACTGGCTTCATGCTTGTTAGTATCACCAATAGATTCATTCGATTCAGATAACTTGTTATTGTTATTATTATTATTACCACCTTTCTTACCGAATTCACTGATCAATTTACATAATGCGGAATTTGGATCAGATGTAACTTCGTCATAAGTACCATGTTCCACAATTTCACCATTTTCTAATAACGTAATAGAATCGGCAATCGATAAAACAGAAATCTTATTAGTACATAAAATCTTGGTCTTGGAATGTAATAAACCCTTTGGACCCAATACATGCTCAATCAGATGTTTTGCCACGTGTTCATCAACTGCAGCTAATGGATCATCTAACAGATACGTATCGGCCCGAGAATAAACAGCTCTAGCTAATGATAAACGCGCCTTTTGGCCACCAGATAAGGAAATACCCTTTTCACCAACTAATGTCTTATCACCATCCATTAAGACAGCTAAATCAATCGTTAAAGCACAAGCTTTGATCGTCTTTTCATAAAATTCGGCATCATATTTATGACCAAATAAAATATTGTCCTTAACACTACCATTCATGATCCATGCCACTTGTGAAACATATGCAACAGAACCATGAACAGTGGCAAAACCCTTAACTCTAAATAAATCACCTAATAAACTTTGAATGAAACCACTCTTACCAGCACCAACTTTACCCACAATACAAGCTAATTCACCTTTCTTGGCTTGAAAATTGATGTTTTTCAAAGCTACCTTGTATTCTGGTTTACGTTTCCATAAGAACGTCGCATCATCACCAACACTAACAGCAACATCAGATGGATTATTAACCTTTGGTAAACGTTGAACAGAATCCTTTTGTAATTCCTCATTGGTTAAAAACCCAAATAATCTCTTAATAGACACGGAAACTTCAATAAATGAAGTAATAATATTTGGAGTCATAAATAGTGGGAAAGATAATAAATTGAAAAGAGTTAGAGCTGGGAACACTAAATCGATGGTTAAAGCTCTATCCTCAGTATGAACAAAGACAGCAAATGTAGAACATGAAACCAAAAATGGGACAATATTGAATTGGAATGTAGTCATGGCCATAAAGACACCTAATTTAGTTAAATTAGATAATTCTTTATCATTTCTCACATGTTCTAATTTCTTCTTATATGGTTCTTCCCATGCATAAAGTTTCAACGATTTAATATTATTTAAAATATCACTCACAACACTGGTTCTTTCATCCTTATATATCATCTGAGTCTTTTGTAATTTCTTTTGAATTCTGACTAAGAATGAATTAAATGGAATCATAACAACAAGAATAACTACACCAATCCACATAGATGGTCCTAATAATTTGTATAAGGAGACCAGACAAATTAAAATTTGGAATGGACCTGACCATATTAAATGGAAAGATTGACATAAATCTTGTAATTTTTGAATATCAACACTCATTAAATTAACAATATCACCAGTGGTAGAATTAGCAGAAGCTTCATTAGATAAGACTAACGATTTTTCATAAAGAATAGAAGTTAAAGCGCCTCTAATCTTCATACCAGTGTTAAATGTGTTTAAGAAATATTGATGTAAAACACAAGTTTGAGTAAAACCAACAATAAACATACCAAGTGCAATCATAAGCCCACGAATCAAAGGTAGTTGGCCATATTTGGATAAAGTGGAAATAGCAGAACCATCATTTTCTCTTTCAGCATTGTAGTCGGAAACAAACTTAATTAAAATCCTTAACAATTGCGGTTGAGTAAATGCTAAGATATCATGTAAAACTTTGAAAAACCCACCTAAACACATGATTGGGGCATAAGTTTTAATTAAGGCCCAAGTTAAAGATGGATTTGATTTTTGTTTAACTTCAATCTCCCAATTCTTGTTTAAATTCTCGGCAACTTCTTTAGTATCAAAACTTTCTGGTAACTTATATAAGTCTTCTTCTACTAAATATTTTTCGTAACCAATCTTCATTAATTCTGACATCCAACTGAATGAAATTCTAGAAAAGATGTTTGCTGTATCATTTGGATTTGGTTTTCTTCTTGAAAGATATTCTTGAATCTCTTGGTACGGCATAATTGGTTTAGTTGGTATAGCTTCAATTAAAAGAATGGAGATAGATAAAATGGTCTGGAATGTAGTGAAAATGAAAACAGTTTCATTCTCAGGCCATTTCCCTTCATAATGATGTCTAATGACAAAATTGAAGAACTTTGAAAAGTTACCAATGGATTCGAATAACCAATAGAACAATAAAATCCCATTGGCCACACGGCATTTATGGTATTCAATCCAATGTAAAGATAACGCAACAAAAAGAGATAAAAGAGTGAAACTGTATTGAGTGATAACAGTTAAATCCTTACTCTTATGAGAAGGTAGTCTTAGTGGAGACCAAGCAGTGAAAAGAATTTGTAAAAGCACTAGAGTGATTCTAGAAACAATTAACCAATTTCTTCTATATTTAACACCGGTGTAATTTCTCTTTACAAGTTTAATGATTTCTCTAGTACCAAATATGATCATGAATAAAGCTGTAATATTTAATAAAATACCATCGATGAAACATTGTGTAAAATCACCATAAAATGAAATGGGACCAAATCCTTCATCGGAATGACATGCTTGACAACCCCAAGAGGATAATTTATCGCTCCAAGTGGTATCACTAAACATGATCTTTGACTGTCTGTTTGTTTTATCTTATACTATTTTTGATATATATATGACTCTTTTAACGAATTTTAGCAGACCTATCTTCTATATATCCTTGGAAAATGGAAAATGGAAAAGGGAAGACGATTTCAAGTTAATTGAATGTACTATAGTAAAACGGTCAGTATAAAAATTATCTCTACCCTCAAATAGCAAAACAAAAACACTTCAAACTTTGGTATATAGATAGTTTGAAAATAAAGGAGCTATTTAATCCAGAGATTGATGAAGAAATATAATGAATTTTAGTCAATATATAAATGTACTCTACTTATAACCTTTCATTTTTTGCCTTTTTCTGTCAAAATTTTAAAATCTAAAATTTGCACACCCATACAAAATATTAGTAATCACACTATCAATATGTGTAATATTGATTATTAACAAGTTGAATCTGCTGTAATTTCAATGCCGAATGATTGGTTGGTATAAATGGGCAATACAGCTGTTGCCAGTAGTGAAAGTTTAATATGTTGTATTGTAGAATGAAATATTGAAGGATACTGTAAGTACCTAAACAGAAGTGAGCTTTTTTATTTGCAAATATCCAATAACTTGACATTATATCTTATATCTTGACATTATACCTTATATCTCAACTTGAAATAGTGTTTTGACAGATATCTCTCATTGGAATTTGCCCTACTCAATTTAAAATAGGTCCTGAATTAAAGTTCATAATTTGTTTATTTTATGTTTATTACCTTAAGTTATTTGTTCAATTGTCAAAGTGATCTTTTTTAAATGATTATAATTAAAAAGTTTTATTAAAATATTTAAATACACATTAATCCAGTATAACATATCATCTCTTGATTATATTGAATTTGCATTCTCTAGGGGATATTCATAAAAACAAATCTCTCAAGCCCACAAAAACAAACTAAATGACTTGATTATCGTTCTTTGATAGTTTTTAATGATAAGTGCCCTCTTGAATTTGTGCTCAATGCACTGTAATAACCAATCAAATAGTGATATCTTTTTCATTCAATTTATGTATTGAGGGGTACACTATATTAAAAAGATAAATATTTACATGGAAACAATTATTTTCAATCTACATATATTTAATCATGATAATACATAGCTCGTCAAGATTATGACCAATTTGTTTTATTTGAAGCCATCGCTACAAAAAAACAATCATCCATATATAGTGCTAGTAAAGATATGAGGAACATTATCCATCTGGCGTTAATCATTTTATAGTTTACTCTTCCCTCAATAAACTCTGAAAAAAGAAGCAGAAAAAAATTGTAATGGTTAACAGTAAATAATAATCTTGGATTAACAATATCGCACTATCCCAGACTCATCCTCCTTTTATTCCTTAACCTACCTTCTCTCCTATCTACACTTTCCTTTGATCTACTTTTCATTATTTAACTTTTATTAATTATCAAAATTATATTTTTAAGATAAAACGGTTAAACCTTGAAACATCCAATTCAACGTTTAATTAATGAAAAGAATTGCTGTAAAACTTCTCAAAAAGGACCACACCAAGAATGCACACTCATAGGGTTGAATCATTTTTAATATCTGATAATGTTAGGATAGAAATTGTTCATGAATCGAATCCATTCTTTGCAGGTGAACCAATTTCTTTGATCATAAGACTAAAACATTTGGGCTCACAAAAGGAACACGAACAACTAAAAAACAGTATTAGTGAGTATCACAAGAAAGTGGAAACCAAATTGGATGAACAACAAAAGAATTTAAAGGAAGCGAATGCAACAGCATCATCTGCCTCTGCATGGTCCTTAGGATCTTTATTAAGAACGCCATTTAAAAAAGAAGATGAAAGTACTGCCGCCATCACCAAGGAAATGGAAGACTTATCTACACACGAAGAAACGTTTAAAAAGCATGTGACAACTCAATTGCAATTTCATAAACCTGTAGATCTAATATCTGGCTATATTCAAATAAGTGGTCTCTTCCAATATAATCAAGATTTGATTAATGATGAAAACTTAAATAATAAAGGCACCAAACTTATTGGGGTGATCAACGAGACCAAACAGAATTTACCCAAATCGATGAACAGGGTCACGAAACATGACTCTAACTCTTTAGAAAACGATACTAGAACTGTTAATAATATTACCAAGTATTCTAATTCCAATTTTGAAACTACGTTATCTTTAAATAAAAAATTAATAATAACGCCAGATTCAGATTATAAATATATTCAAGAAAAGGATAGACTACATGATTCCACTCTAGAATTTCATGAATTACCGTTGTTTCTAATTCCACAAACTCTATTATTCACTGAAATATCTTTACAACCAGGGGAAATGAAAACATTCCATTTCAAATCTGCTACTTTACCAAAAGATACATGCCCAACCTATGCTTTATCATCAAACAATGTGGCAATCAATTATAAAATCGAATTTGGTGTTAATACTGTAACATTAGGAGACATGATTCCATTTAAACTCCATATCCCATTATTCATTGCTCCATACGTAGATTATAAAAGTCAACAGTATACCATGATTTTGGATAAAAAGACCCATATTATGCCACCAGCTACTTGCAAAGAAATCTCAAATCACCATTCCAAAAGAATTGGATATTCACATCCAGCATTCTCGAATAGTAGGAGAAGAAGCTCTGTATCATCATCATTTTTTACTCCAATGTCTGAATCAAATAATAACCATAAACATGAGGAGCAATCTGCCACTGATCCAATTAATTTATTAAGAAGAAATTTTGTAGATATGATTAAGGATAATTTTGAAAAAGATTTTGATATTGATCAATTGGTTGAAAGGCAATTGGAATATCAATTTCAAGAGAATGAAACAACAGGGAACACCTTTGATAAGATCAAAGAAAAAAATACTGGTATCACAAGGGAAAATATTTCAAATTTGAAAAGAACATTACGTGATATTCAAATTGATACAGAAAATGGCAATAAAGAATCGAACATTGAAGAGCAACCCCCCCAACTTGTACCCCAATTAAACAATAAATTACAAAAGAAGTTTCTCGTGAACAGAAATGGGAAACTGATTGCAAAGATTACATTCTCCAAATTATTTTACACAATCTCTGATGAGATTAGTCTTGTGGTACAACCGGAACATTATCCGAATTTACAAATAAGTGCAGTTAAAGTGTCACTAAAATGTGCAGAAATATTTAACGATAGATACGTCATTGAAAAGGATCAAACACGACCTTATTATAAGACGATATGCGATTCCCATGCTGTGAGTTTCGATAAGTCTAATTCTATTCCATTAAAACTGATGATGCCAAGAACACCAATGAACCAACTGCCAAGTCAATTCAAGACTAATATCTTCGAAATCAAATGGGTATTATCTTTTACATTTATCTTACTTGGTGATTTAGAAAATAAATCAGAAGAAGTTACGAATGCTGTGTCACCATACAATGACCATCTTGATCAATTCTACGAGGATAATAAAGGTATTTTGTATCATTCCAAGGAAAACTTAGAGGGGACCGAGCTTTCGTTCAACGTTCCAATAAATATTCTTCCTTCATCAACAGATTTTGCCGGGTGGTAATCCAATACAAAAAGAACTTTGCTGCATAAATGAAGAATCAAATTTAAGCATTCTGTAACTATTATCTTATATGTGCATTTATATATTTTAAACCATTCTTCGTCACCTTCCACGTTTGTTAGCGCTAATCCAAATGAATTATCACAGATTCACTAATTTTTTTTTTTTGAATTAGTTAAGGTGAAATATTAAAGATTGAATTAAAAACTGGCAAGTAAGAGAGTTAAGCAAGTAATAATATCAAAATATATCTCTTACAACTACATAAAAATAACCAATTTGCTGCTGAAAAAATAAGAAATGATAGATTGTGATAACGTCATTCTCAGTTGTAGTGAACACGTACTAAACGAAATAAAAATTATCAACCATAAATCATCAGATAATATTTTAATGAATAGAACCGATGCATCTCACTTTAATAAAGACCTTATAGAATACAATTGGAAACCACTAGCCGATATTCAAATCTCTAATGCGAATAGAGATTTACTTACTGACCTAACATTAAAGAAAGTGATAAGTGATATATTAACATTTGACGGGGAACCTGCTGCCACTGAAGACGATATTCAATTAATGGAGAAACTTAAAATCACTGCTTACGTATTAGATCTGTGCTTCCATTCTAGAACTTCTAGAATAGACAGCACAGCTTGGACTACAACTTATTTTGACTTACTAGGTTTAGCCATGAATTTATTAAGCTGGCCTGTAGATGTTTCAAAATTTTGGGTCTATACAGAGACTCGTATCGAGTGGTTTAAAATGCAAAATATTGCAAATGAAGAAGCTTTTTCTGGTACTTCCTCACTAATCAGTTACAAACCACCTTTGTCAGACAAATTGAGACACTGGAATGACTTACTTAAGATTGTGCAGTACAATTCAGCACTAAACACCCCATTGCATTATATTATGAAACATAATTTAGAAAAATTCATTTCTGATTTATTACCAATTTATGAAGAGTCTAATTTTAATAGATCTTCCACTGTTGCCAAGAGTCAGGATTCTGGGAATCCATGGAATAAAAAGAGACATTCAGGTAGACCAACTTCTCCAAAGGAAAAATTATCTGATGATTATAAATTTATTCAAACCAAATTTATCTCATCCCCAATTGAATTTGCCTTAAAACCACTTAATTTCAAATTAGACATACAGGATGCGATAATTTCAATGTTAGATGCTCTTTTTGGTGTGGAAAATGAATTTTACAAAAATGCAAAAAATGCACGTAGGACTAAACTAGATATTGAAGACAAAATCAATCAAAATCTGGATGCTGACTTTGATGTCAATGCTACTGCCTTGCCCACACATTTAAAAGATTCTAAGAAATTTGAAGACCAAAGATATAAATTATGGAAGGAAATGCTATCAATCCAAGATCCATCCAATTTGATGATAAGACCAACTTTCTTCGATATATCATCCCATAACGATAGTTCCTTGTATAAACAATTGACTTTCAGTGAGAATGACTATTACAGAAAGCAATTTATTTTACAAGTAATATTTGCATGCAGAGTTGTAGAAAAATTAGTATCTGAGGAGGATATTAAAGCATATTATAAGAATTGCTATGCCAAGGATGATCTGCTAAAATACTTTAGTTTCGACAATTTAGATGAAACTAACATAAAGAAAACAAAGTCCATGTGCCACCATCTTGCTGAAATAAGAATTAGCACGTTCTATATGACCAGGGATCCATCATTCTATAGAATTATTCAATCGTTACTCAAAAGTGATGATTCCTATTTAGTCGCAAAAATCGATAATTTCAAATGCTTCAGTAATTTCAATCTTTCCTTAGTGAGAAGTAGCGAAGATAGTGAAAACACTATTGACTACAACTTCAAGAAATTTGGATTTATCAAATTGGGAAATAAACAAATTAATAACGTCTGGAAAATTCAAAATGGACTAGAGTCTGTTCCATCTAATGATTGTAATCCAAAAAACATTTATGATAAGCTAAAAGGAAATGTAACCAATAATACTTCTAATACACCGGAAAAAGATAAAATTGTGAAACAATGGCAGACATTGCGTTTGTTAAGATCTCGATATCTTTTTGAGTTTAATAAGGTTAATGAGGATTCCTCATTGGAGGGCTTGTTTGACCAAAATTTGGTTGATAATTCTTTAGAGAGACAAGAAAATAAGATTAATGCAATTACAACCAAAATGCATGAAGCTCACAGAATGAAACTAAAGCAAGCTAGAGAATTTCAAAAGAGTAAGGAAGAATCAAAGAGAAAGGCGGATGAAATGGAAAATGCTGGCTCTAATGAAGATCAATCTAAACCACAAAAAAAATTGAAGACTGAGGAAGTTGCTATGAGTTCTGAACAAAATACCAAAGTTGAATCTACTGGTATAAATGAATTGGATGAGAAAAAAGAGGAAAATGAAGAGAACTCCCAAGAAGATACTACTACAATTCCAATCAAAGAAAATAGTCAAAATGATCAGACTATCACAGAGCCAGATTCTCATGAAAATACAGAGAAATAAATATCAAGACTGAAAACGTATGGAGTAAAATAAGTAAACCAGTGACAAGGCTTGTGCTTTCTGATGCACCTAGGGTTAGATGTATTATTTCTTGTATATCGTTCAATCAAATTACCTTTGTGGAATTTTTGTTTTGATGTATAGTGGGTACGGAATCAATTGTGACATTTGTAATTTATATACATGCAGAGGAGAATATATCGTTATCCCAATGCTTTCTTTTCAGTTCCATTAATATATTTTAAACAATATATACATATAAAAATTTCCTTTGGGATCAAACAAAGTTGTTTTTCTTGTGATACTCGAGATAATCTCTTACGCATCTTTATATCCGTATATAGTAATATATGCTATGGACGTTTGTAACCAAATTCATATAATCATGAATTGTCTAACAACCGCCTCTTAATGTTAAGACTAAATGAAGCTGGGTATCAGGCTCTAGTTTAGCTGAAGAAACTGTATCATCATCAGATCTTTAAGTGACAATTATAGACCAGCATTTGTGTTAGAAATAGTGATCGCGATTGTCAAAGGTTAGTAATTGCATTCAAATTCACCATAAGTAAAGCTTTCCAGTCCAAAGTAAAAGTGGATAAGCCAATACAGTAAAATATATGGTTATACATACATTTGTTTCCCTTGGAAGATTAATCTTTGCTGAATTGGAGGAATACCTTCTTTTTCTTCCAGAAGCTCTTTAATATGGTAAATACGGTCTGTTTCTGATACTTCCACAGATATTTCCTTTCCTGTTAAAGTTCTAATCTTAATTTGCATTCTGTTAACGTAAAAATGGGGTTTGCCTAGCTGATATATTTGGAGTATCCAGCTTATTACTTTTGTAATTTTGATAGAATTGATTAACTATTATCCATTCTTTTTGACAAATTCCCATTTTTAAAATTTAATGATAATTTAAACCGCCCAGATCAAGAACCATAAGAACTAATATCCATTACTATTACACCAATAGCAATACTGATATATTACTACACCAGTGATGCTACCGACCCCATATGTTAAATGCAATTATGACAAGGTTTACGAACCTTCAGAGGACAGTTTTTTATTATTAGATTCATTAGAGAAAGATGTCACGTTTCTAAATGAAAGATTCCAGAATCAATTAGCGATAGTATGTGAACTTGGTCCGGGATCTGGTATAGTTACCACATTCATGATGCAGAATACTATTCCTAATAAGTCAAACTCATTATACTATGCCCTAGATATAAGTCCCTGGGCGTTGGAAGCAACTAAGGGAACAGCCAACTTAAATGGCTGCTCAGAAAAGGACTCATATTTGGAAGTTGTTCAATCAGACCTAACCTCTTCATTAAGAAAGAAGCAAGTTGATCTCCTAGTCTTCAATCCTCCTTATGTTCCTGCTGAAGAGGTTCCTGAAGTGCCCTCGACAAGGGAAGATACTGACCAATGGTTAGATTTGGCATTGTTGGGAGGGAAGGATGGTATGGTGATCACCCAAAAAGTGATCGATCAATTAGATGATATTCTTTCTCCCAATGGTGTTGCCTACATTTTATTTTGCGCAAGAAATAAACCTGAAGAATTAGTTTCCAAGATAATGCAAACCCAACCCTGGAATATTGAAATCGTAGAACACAGAAAGGCAGGTTGGGAAGTTCTTTCAGTATATAGATTTAGTAGAAAGTAATACCCATATCATATAGACATTTACATGCATAAACGTACAATATAAGCACCCAAATATTATAGTATAACACCATATTATTTCTATCAGTTTAGCATATAAACTATAACGTACATATTTATTATGTAAATATATCTTTTTCCAGATCCTTTTCAGTCTCTTCATAATCCAAACTCTTCATACTGTAAATGTCTTCATAATGAACATAGCTCAAATTGTTAAAAAAGTTTCTTAATTGATGATGATTTTCAATATGCTGAACACCCAATAAGAATGGCAACTTCTTTTGTTTTGTTTGGACTAATTCGATGTCCCCAACTTGAGGGATTGAGTATTCATTAAATTCAGAA
This sequence comes from Monosporozyma servazzii, assembly GCA_033807795.1. Taxonomy (NCBI): domain Eukaryota; kingdom Fungi; phylum Ascomycota; class Saccharomycetes; order Saccharomycetales; family Saccharomycetaceae; genus Monosporozyma; species Monosporozyma servazzii. Next base: position 252,801 of record CP138603.1, on the reverse strand, counting down.
ATCTTATCCACCAAGGAAATATAAGGATACGTCTTGTAAACACAATTGATTGTATCGATTGTGAATAGCCATTCGTTTGTCGCACTAAAACCTTCCACATTCATAGCCAGAAGAAGATCCAATGTCTTACAGACTTGCAATAATAAATCACAATCAACATTCTGCTGTAATTGAAGACATTCAAAAAACTCTTGCAGATTTGTTTGAAGACAATAAGCAATGGTTCCCCAGTATTCATTAAAATGAGATTCTGAAAATTTGAGTAGTAAGACTCTCAATAAGATCCAACATCTTATCTTTAATTTTTCATCCTTAGCAACCAGATATTGACAAATGCACGAAACTAAAGATTGGAAATCAGTCAAGTAAGTGTCCTTTGGTGCAATCTTTACAAGAAATGCTATTCTTTTCAAGTTTTGGCACTTAATAGTCAGTTCAGAATCATTCCAGGAGGTGAATGTAATCAAAGCTGGTGTTAAACCAACCTTCTTTGATCCAGTAATCAACAATAGTTCATTTAAGAGTTTACCTCTATTATCAGGATACTGGGTCCATTCATATATAATCTTACTCCAAAGTTTATTAGATTCAAATTGGCTCAGCTTCTTTTCATCTTTAAATGTCTCACTAATAAATTCCCTCCAAACCTTAACTCGACTACCCACTTTTGTAATGGCATAAGCAAGTGATAAGATATATTCTGGGATTTCCTGTTTTGGTTTCACTTTCAGACGAATAACCAAGCATTGAGTACATATACTTGAAATAATGCTGTTGAATTTATCACCTCCAATATCATCATTGACTAAGTATGGAACACTATCGATAAGATGCTCGATAGTGGTATAGGCCTTCTTCTCATCATTTTTGCTAACAGTGGCAAAATCAGCTAAAGAAGTTGGTAAATATTTTGTAACAATATCAGAGATTTCTTTTTTACATTTCTTTTGCTCACCAAATTGTGTAGTTCTTAATTTTTGACCTATGGTGTTGATCAATTCAATAATCTCAAAATATATATCTTTGTACAAGGAATGATTCAAAGTTACTTCTTTAAAGAAAACAATAAAGTCAGTATAGAACTCTTCAACGGCAGTATTTTCCAATGATTTAGAATAGGACGTTAAGAATTCAATGAGTCTCCGACCGGGCAACTTACGTAACAACGAAGAATCCCCTCTAAATCCTTTTTGAGGATTCTTGTGAATGGAAAATTTGGAAACACTACCACGATTATACCTTTGCACAATACCATGGAAGAAGTAAGGAATAGTTAACACAGGCTTATTCCCATCAAGAACATGAATGATAGTTATACTTTCATGATTGGATTCGACCATAACCATATTCTCAAGCACCTCCAACGGTTCAAGTAAAAACATTGTTTCCAATAGCTTCTTTGATCTAAATTTGTATCTGTATGCATCATAATTAATATCAACTGTATCATTTTTATTGATGTCATTATTCGAAAAGTTATGTGACCAGATCCAGATTTCTAACGAACATATTATGGCTTGTTTGAATGCTTGTAATACCACATCTCTTTCACCTTGCATCTTACCGTCAGTTTCAGATGATTCAGAGTAAAAAACGTTCGAAACTACAGATTGGATAAAGTCACCTCTGTTAGAAGATCCAGAAAAGTAGCTGTAGTTTTCATCTTCTGATAAATAACCATGAGACACATTAATAAGCTCTTCAACAGATCCAATTAACAAAGAAACTGATTGGTATTGACCACCCTTCTTTTTCTCTAAAACAAATAATCTTTGAATACATTGAATAACAGACGTTATTAAAGGTAGCAAAATGGCAAATATTGACTTTCCAAAATAAGTAATACTTTCTGACAATAATTTTACGTAGGAAGTAATAATCAGTGTACTGTCGATCTGAGATATGCTTGTGACCATAAAGTCAATAAACTTCATGTGAGATGTGTTATCATTAAAGATGTCTAGTTTTATACCATTATCATGAGAAATTCTTAACACCTTGGAGATAATATCTAAAATTGAAACTGCAATAAGTTCAGAGTCCAAAGTCTTTTCTGTGATATGCTTAGTAAACATTTGAAGCAAGAAAATGACAAATTCTGTAAAGTTTTTTTCAGTACCATCTAGCAGGCAATCTAATAAAATCAAAGAGCTCCTTATACTTTTGGCATGGTTATTATTTTTTAATTCCAAAAACTTTAGCAAGATGTTTAGTAGCAAATTCTTATAAGTAGAGACCTCTTTATCAGCCCACATTTCTAAAGATTGGAGTGAGGTTAATTCAGAACTGAAGTTATCAGCTACTAGGTTATGATTAGTTTTCAAAACGTTTGTTAACATCTGGATTCTATAAGTAAACATGTCTAAATCATCTAGCTCGTTTATTCCATCTTGTTGCAAAAAGTCAAACTTTAATAAAGAGTCTGTCAAAATTTGATAAAGCCTGTTTGTTGCCCCTGCATTTAATAAAGATAATATCCACTTAGAAACAGTTAAATAATGTGGGTTTTGCTCATCTGAAAGCTCGTCTAATAATAATTCTAATGGATGTTTTGTAATACCAGGATACTCTTCCATTTGATTCCATAATAAATCTAAAACAATTAATCTGTTTGAAATATTATTCTCTTGAACAAAATTCGCAGATAATGCAGCTTCGAGATATTTAGAATGCACACTCCTACTTAAGGATTTTAGGCACTTAACAGCAATATGTTGCTTATTTGGAGCAACCATATACTCCCATAATGATCTAATAATCATGTTTAATAACCTTACCAATTCAATCAAGGAGATATGTGTTGTAAGGTAGTTACTATAAATGTTAACAATACCAACGATAAAGTCAAGTTGTTTATATGGTTCTTTATTATCCAAAGTCTCAAATATATTGCTTAACAAGGAATCCGTTATCCATTCTGACTTTGAAGTAGCTGTTTCATGCTCAGGTTCATGTTCGGGAATCTTTTCAAACATTTTCACCATTATAACCGATGAGTTATAGATATTAGTCCCCTTGCAGATATCATTATTAACCATTTTGTTTATATTATAAACAATCATATATGTCAGATCAGCAGTTTTAAAAGGATATAAATAACTTTGGGATGATTCCAATTTATTCAGATCGGTAGAGTTTGAGACATTTTCATAATATTCAGTAATTGCTTTTAAAGTATCATCAAGGCTAATTTCTTCATCTTCATGCAAGTTGGAGTTACTTAACGGTAAGAAAGCTCTTTCAGGAATAATTTCTAATAAGTGATTTAGTAATAGATGGTACTGAACTCTCAACAACTCTGTGGAGGTGTTGGAATCATCTTCAATATTAAAAAAACTTAACAGAGCAACAAGTATTAATGGGATATGACGTACAACAATTTCTTCATCGGTATCAATATTGAAATTGGATATTATAAATTGTAAGAAATTGAAGTCCTTTTCCTTTATTATCCACTTAAAAATTCGGCCCCAGATAATATTGGTCTCCACAGCGTCAAAGAAGACGTTTGCTGATCTCAGAACATTTGAGTCGTCATGGTATTTTTCTGCAGCTCTTAACAAAGGAATAAACATCTTCGGAATGACATAAGACCCAATTTCCCATCTATCCATAAACACCAAACATATTTTGAAAGCGGTGATAAGGTCTTCTTTTGTCATAATCAAATCATTTAAACCATTTATTAATGAATCTAGCCCATACTTGACAAAATATTTAGAAGCTTCGATGCTGTTGGTGTTCTCGTTAGACGAACTAGACGGATTGACTTGAGTAGAAGGTCCCAATAACCAATTCCAGACTCTTCTATTTAATGACATATCCTTGGACAAAGTTGTTTTACAACAATTAATAATCAATAGTTTTTTATCTTCTTCATTAATTAAATTTTGTATCACTGGCGAATTTAGATGTAATCTTTGTAAAAGAATATCTAAAGAACCTCTTTTAATTAAAAGATCATTATCATTATTTAAAGATGCAATAAAGCAACGAATTAATAAACCCGGTTCAGGTTGAACCAAATCTTTGGCTGTTGGCAACAAAGTAGAAAATGCAACCTCTTTCATCTTTTTCTTATCTAGTTTAGAACCATCTTTGTTATTAAAATCTGGATATTCCTTTTCGATATCAGCCACTAAATGTGGAATAGCATTTAAAGATGGAAATTTCTTGGTTAGCCAAACTAAAGCACCTAATCTACGATCTTTGTTGGAAGTCATGATAAGGAAACATGTTTGCCAAAATAAAGAATCGTCATCTAAGTTTTTTTGTAGGGTTTCAATTAAGGATAAAGTTAATGGTAAAAATTCACTACTTTCATCATCAATCCCTGGAAACAGCGAGGCTAATAAAGGTCTGATAATGACTTGCAATGTGGTGGAAGGTAACTGAACCAGAAATGTGTCGTATACCTCAATCAATGTCGATCTCACCGACATAGATGCATACGACATAAGAGGCAAGATTCCTGGAATCCAAATATTACATTCTTGAGACAATGCCTCTAAACCAATATTTTCGAAGATGTATTTGTAAACTTCTAAAGTTTTCTGATGCACACCAGCCGGTAAATCTGGCGATAGAGATGACGTTAGCCTTCTGCTCACTTGATAAGGGTGAGGAACATAATATTTAACGTTTTGAAACTTTGGTGACCAACTTTGCAACGCCTTCAATAAAGTACCTAGACTGGCAATATAATCTGCCCATTCTGTGACTAAATCAAATCTTTCCAAGGCTCGATTAATGTTTGCATGGAATTTCTTTTCTTTCGAATCCAATTGCTTGCTATTAGTGGAATCAACTGTGAAAGGTTTCAATGACAGAGACATTATATTGTGTGTGTGGGTGTGTTCTTGTTCAACCAGTTGTTGGTTTCTTTGCCCTGGTATTGCTCTCTAACATACGCTGATGCTGAAAGGATACGTAACCTATATACAAATTATTTATAAAAACGAAGCTTGTTTTCATTTTTCAGTTTAATTGTACAAATATCTATTACATTCTGAAAATAGTACATAGTATAAGGAATACTAGGTGTTATATATTGATGTATAGTTTGAAGAATATGGTATATGGACATGCAAGGATGGTGGAAGGATGAATTATCTCAAGCCATTCCAAACTAATGTATTGCCATCCCAAGAGGTGGTGGCCACAATCCCTGGTTGGCCCCACAGACTCCAATCGGCCCCAAAGACAAACTCTGTATGCTTGTCCATTCTCTTGATTAATCCATGATTTATTGTGTCTGTCATGTTGGTCTTACCAGTTATCTTCTTACCATTGAACGACATGTCATTCCATACACACGCTGTCATGTCGTATGATGTGGTTAATAAATGATTACTACTATGTGGCGACCATTTAACTTGTCTTATGGCCAGTTCATGCCCACCAACAAGCTCATTGACACACACCAATTGTGAGCCGTATGGACCATGCACTTTCATAGGTCCAGAACGTAACATACGTAAATCCCATATCTTCACACGATTGTCAACCCCACCAGTGGCTATTATATGTGGCTTATATTTATTGAAATCACAACACAACGCTTCTAACCCTCCATGAGCCATAAAATTGAATTGAGGGATGCTACCATTACTTGTTTGAGAATTAACTCGAAGATCGAACAAGGATACCACGGAGGAACCTGAACTTGAAATTACAATACTATCATCATGTGGAGAAAATTGTGTTTGGTAGACACAATCTTTATTTTGGCTTGCATCTAGATTATGTTCTCTTTGATTTGATAATGGGATCTGTCTGGAAGATGATTGAATTTTATCCACCTTAGACCCTGCTGACGACATTTCCAAACGTTTTGGTCTTAAAGTCAGTAAACTTCCTTGTGATCTTGCTGGAGACCAAATTTTAATATCCCCATCCCATGAACTACTAACAAATTTGTTCTTGCTCACCAAATTCCAATTACAACTCAACACCTCTCGTTCGTGCTCTTTAAAGATGGCTATGGGATATTGATTCAAGGTTATATCAAATAATCTCAAAGAACCATCCCCTTGAGCCGTAAGGACTTGATTTGCTTGTGATTCATTCCACGCAACATCAAAAAGACAATCCTGGGTTAAGAATGAGTTAGACTCTCTAATTGATCCATCATTCTCAATGTCTAGTAGGAATAATTTCCCATTACCTATAAGGCCAAAATTTGACCCTGTAGCTAGAGCAATCTTGTTATCAAAATAAGGAGAGTATTGCAGCCCATACCCACTGAAACCTTGTGTGTGATACCTCAGCATGATCAAAGTTGACTTTCCTTTATTATTTTATATATGGTATAATGGTGTTTACACTTTATCGTCTTACTATATCAAGTAGCAGATTCTTCCATAGTGTTAATCTATAATTTGAAGTGCAATTATTAAAATCCTTAATAGTTTATTATCAAAAACGTTACAAAATGGTAAAATAGAGACAGTTGCTAGGAAGAGATGGGTAAAGACACTGTAGACAAACCGCATATCTATCGTCATCTAACGGTTATATTGGGACTTGATTATCTATTGACTGCAGTTTATTTTTTGCTCCCCTTCCTCCTGAATTTCTCATAATTCTTAGTATTTGGGCACAGTAGCCTTTGATCTCGAGCACGTCTCAGTTGATCGAGGTGCATACAGATATGTGCTCAATAAGACTATGATTGATATATATTAAAACGGATAACCACCTTACATACACTTAATACTGCACTACTAGTACTATGATTATCCTAAATAGTTTTTAAGATCGAATAGTTCTTATTGGTAGATACCATTCCCCCCCAACAGATACCTCCTTTGAATAGTGCTTTCATTATGAAGTGTTTCGCTTCATTCGTAATTGTTCAGACTTTAATCTCATATCTGTGAACGTACAGTTGCTATGATTTTGTTGTATTGATATAGGCCAATTAGATATACACTATTAACATTTAGTCATTGTAGACACCCGCAACTATATATTGATTTTGCAACAACCAGAGGATGTATATTCGAATACCACTACTTTTTATTTTGGTTATATATTATTAGATGAATGGGCGGCTAGATGTTACACAAATCTTGATTTCTTTGCAATGCATACCACTTCCGTCCTCAACAAAGAGAATCCTGTGTAATAATTTCAAAAATAATAAAGCATTAACTGTCACTCAGTCTAATCTCCCTTCAAACAGACCTCAATATGCCTCTTATCAATCCTTATCTGTAACCTTTAACTCACTAATACCCACTTTTAAAAGTTACTTATCTTTTTCAAAATTGACAAATTTTTTGAAATTTAACAAAAGTGAATTTATTTCAAATCCAACGAATGTCAAATACAAACTTTCAAAGAAAATAACCATCTTAAAACTGGCCCATCTGTTCCAACCGAACACCAGTGCCATATCGAATTCTGATTGTTTCAGTATATAATATTTTAATATTTACTTATTCTCTTTTGCGAAGCCCAAGACACATTGCAGTTACCAGAGAAATAATTAATTATTTATCATAAGCTTCTATTCATTAAATATATTACATACGACCGAATCTATTAAGATGTCTGAGCAAAATAATAGCAACGCGAATACCAATGCAGGTACTCCAAATAGAGCTGCCAGTAATACACCAACAAATTCTGCACCAAGATTAACCCAACAGCAACTAATAGAGTTGACTAATAAGTTTAAAGAATTAGTTACCGAAGCTAAGAGATTAGGGGAAACTACACCTAGAGGTAAAGAGCTTTTAATTCAAGCATCTAAGATTAAAACTATATATGACAATTATTCTAGAGCTAGGCAAAGACAAGAGGCTGCCGCTGCCGCCGGAAATCCTACCACTAATGTGACTACTCAACAAACGTCAAACTCTAACAGCTCAAGCGCAGCCTCGATATCGACAGCTGCTACTCCTAATAGTGCAACAAACACAGCAAATAATAACAATCAATTTGCTCTTCTAATGAGACAAGCCTTAACTCCCGAACAAAACCAACAATATGAGAAGTTATCTATTGATTTCCAAACAAGAGCAAAAAATATTAGAGATAAACATACCTTTATAAAACAAAATATTGATACTTTAACACAAGAAATCAACAAACAATCTGATCTAGCATCAAACAACCAATTAGTTGAAAAGAGGGCCGAACTGTTAAACAACTTAAAGCAATTAGGTGCTGAGCATAATAATTTAAGAACTCAATTCCAAAATGGCAGAAAGAACTTTTATATTGAATGTGCCAAACATAACCCAGAATTACAAAGAATATTACAAAGATCCTACCAACAAGCACCTGCTACCCAAAATGCTCAATCACAGCAACAGGCTCAAAATGTTCAAAAACAAGTCCCTCAACAATCTGTTTCACAACAAGAAATACAGGCTAGAAAGAAGGCCTTAGAAGAAGCGAAACAACAACAACAACAACAACAAATACAAACACAAGCAAATGTTAAGACCGAAGCTAATACCAAGAGTATACCAGCTGGATCTCCATCAAATACTAATGGCAATAATACTCCTGCCCAAGTAACTAATGTGAATGCTGCGGCTGCTTCAAATTCTTCTGTTACTTCATCTAAACAAAATATGTTCAAGACTTCTGAACCAAATATTCCTATAACAGAAAATTTAACCACCAACTCACCATCTGCAGTTTCATATAGGGTCAATAGACCAACCATGTCAGGTGGTTCTGCCATGAATGCCACTGCACTAAACACACCTGCTGTGACTAAGATCCCACCATATGAAATAGACACCGAAAGGGTAATGTCTAAGAGAAAATTAAGAGAATTAGTGAAGACTGTAGGGATTGATGAAGGTGATGGTGAAACTGTCATTGATGGTGATGTAGAAGAATTATTACTAGATTTAGCAGATGATTTTGTCACAAATATTACTTCTTTTGCTTGTAGATTAGCCAAACATAGAAGATCTGATAATTTGAATGTGAAGGATATACAGTTGCATTTGGAAAGAAATTGGAATATCAGAATTCCAGGTTATTCTGCCGATGAAATTAGAAGTACCAGAAAATGGACCCCAAGTGCCACTTATAATCAAAAACTTCAAGCTGTCAATGGTGAAAAGACCCATAAAGGACAGACTCCTTCTGGTAAAATCACTAAGAAGTGATGTTTTCTCCTGTTATGATCAATAAACTTTTACATCATTAACATATTTTGATACGATTTACATGTAAAGTACCAATTCTTCTATATAACTATTCCACCTGTACTACTATAAATACTATATAACTTTAGTTTGATATGAGAAATTATCACCCTAACATCATCATCATCATCATCTCGATCCACGAGACTCAATTGTAGTATTCATAACATCTGCATCTTGTTGAACTTTAGATAACCATCTTTGGATTAACTTGTTATGCTCTTCATTCAACGTGATAAACTTGTCTTCAAGGACATTGTTTTCAATGGTCATACTGATTATTTCATCATTCAATCTCTCGTTATTCTTACTCATAACCTCCACTATCTCCTTCAATCTGTTAATATCCTTATCCTTGACCTTCAGTTCTTCACGATACTTATTCACAAGAGTGTTCAATTTTTCATTAGACTTTGCTGATGTGCTACTGACGTTGGAATCTAGTGTGATGACATCCTGGAAAAGTTCTTTGTAATGGGATTCAGTTTCATTCCTGGTCTCAAGTCTCTCTAATAGTGATTTACTAGACATCAGAAGCCCTTCATCTACTTTCTTTCGATCCTTTTCTGAAAGTTCTGTCGTTTTAATCAACAAACTATTAATATGCTACCTTTTCATTTAATCGTAAGGCTAATTTTATAATTCATATATTTTAACTTTGACTGAAAATTCTTACTGTAAAGATAGGGAACAAGTTTATGAAAGAGTACATACAGCCAATTAACAGATATATAATATAGTCAAATTTGAAGTGCAATGAGTGCTTTACCCAATGAAGAAGTTCCAAAAGTAGATCATGGATGGTTTGCCTCTTTTTGGGCCGGAAATAATGAACAACACATACAGGAACCAGGCTGTAATTCAGGCAATGATTCTGAAAATGATCAGAATAATGAACACTGGTATCAAAAAATCTATCATTCTGTGCTTAGATATCCAACCCAAAGAAGATTCTCATATAAGATCGATGAGTCCACCAGATACTCACAATTAGATTTAGAACAGATTAATTATTTGGAAACAGAAGCATTAGATATGATAAGCAGTTATAGCAACTCATGGTGTTGGTTTGAAGATCTCTCCGATATCAATGAGAATGGGAATACAACAAACTGGACTCAAAGATCAGGCGTTGTAAGTGTATTTGGCACTGGTTGTGGAAAATGCCCGTTACCTTTGGATAAATCCCCGATTGAAGTCTATCCTGGGTATCATGTATACGTCAATAATTCAATACTTTTACCAGCATCATCACCCAAAGATTATTTACATTCTTTACCTACGAAAACTAAGATTGCCAATACAGTGAAGGAACATTATAACTATCCAAACGAAAAACATCTTTACTTAAAGAAACATGTTGTACATCCAAACGAGGTTAAGCAAATGGCCAAGGAAAGTATCATTCATAAACGACATTTAGTAATTACAGTAGTTGGCTGGTTACCTGATAAGTATGAGAAATTATCTCTTGGCGAGCAAAGAACCGCCCAATATTTATCGAAGAAGGTGGCTCAATCAATAAAAGAGTTAAACAAGTCCAGTGATAACGAGCTTGATAGAGAAGTTGACCATGAAATACTGTCCCTGTCATTTGAATGTCCACTTCATACCAAAGATATGGACACAGTCATGGAGCAATGTACATCTTTATTAAAGCATTGGGAAGATATTTTTTATAACATTGATTCCATACATTTTGTAGGGGTATATCACAGTGTACCTCTATTAATTGAGTTATGCTTTCATATTTTATCTCAACATGAAAAATATGGTATAAACTTAAGTACAACTGCATTAGGGATGTTAGCATTCGATTCCTGTTTAGGAGGCTATAGATTCTGGGATCACAGTGTCGATCGTTCCATATACAAGGAAGCAGATGGCAATAAAAATAATACAAGCAACCCAACAAGTAATAATAATAAAACTAGTAATGATAATAATAATATTAATAATAACGGTACTGATACCAATAACAACGGGAATGGCAATAGCTCAACAACTACAAATCAAGAATATTTAAAATTAGAACAAACAAAAGAAAAACAACTCTATTATGGTTTAAACAATAATGAGATCGATCTGCTATCTAAGATAAAGAATTATCATAATTTGGATTCCGATGAATCAAAGCATATTCAAAAGAGGTTAGATTGGTTACTTTACAATTGTGATACATTTAGATTAAATTTGGTATCCACGCTATATGATAATTTCATGACCATCACACAAAAATTAGCTCTTGATTATAATCACCCAAAGATTATAAGAAATATCTGGTGTGATGGTAGGTTTTTAGATATTGATTTACAACAACCTGAAAAACAACAAGTACCTAATTTCAATATTAAAACACCCGATTTTCAATTTGAAATAGGTATACCACAGGAGAGAAAATTTGAAATTGTTTTATTGAATCATTTGATCCTAACTCAAAACTTGGGGCATGAAGAGTTTGTCCCAATTATAAAGTTGATTAGTCCTTATTTCATCTCAAGATCATTCAATGATAATACACTTGCCGCCACGATCAAGAAACAACGAGCTATTAAATTGAAGAGCTGGCTTCAAGAAATGGATCAATATTGGAATAACACGACTGAAAATCGTACAGCCCAGGAATCAGAAAATTCGGTATTGCCGCCTGGTGTAACGGACTCACACAATTTCTTACGCTATATTAGTTATCAAAATGTTAAAAATCCCGATCTACTACAAGTATATGGTCAAATCTATGATGATGATTCTGTGTATCGTAATTTCATTGAAGTTACCAGAATGACAAGAAATCCAACCTATAAGAGACATCTAAACCTATTAAATTGTCCCCCAACCGATCCTAATGATAACTGGGATGCTAATGATAGTATCTTAGATACCCAAAATCAGTATTATTTAGTTTGGAAATTTCATGAATGGCTTTGCAATTTTGTTCGTTTAAGAAATCTCCCGATCCAGGATCCTGTATCGAACTTAACTGTATCTGTTAGACTCGAACCTCAAACCGAAAAGGATGTACACCATTCCAAACCAGTGATTAAGCATGCTGATGCCAGATTTGAAAGAAACCGCAAAGAATCGCTACGTCGGGTGACGCAAATCTGGGAGAGTTACCAAACTTGGGATCCTCAGACCCGTGGTTTGGAGGATTTGAAGAAGATTCTAAGTATCCTTGGCACTTTTTACAATGTCGAAAGGTTTATCCAAGAGATACAAGACTGATTAGTTATTGTGACACACTCTTTATCTTAGTTGGCACTACCCGGAAGATGCCCTAACAATTGAAATTTGTTGAAAAATGTCAAAGAACGACTTTGAAATTTGAACGTTATAAGAAATAAAGACACAGAAAAAGAGGACAACACGTCATACAAACTGGCTTGAAAACATATACATAAAGATCTGTTGCTAGAGTATTGCATTTATAGACTACGATTTTGTTTGTTCACTATCAATCCAAAGGAAAGATAAAGCCAAGTTTCATCTTCAACAAACTTAAGAAAGCAAAAAAAAAAAATCACTGTGTAGTATTCATAAGAACCGAATAGTGGGGTATTTATAGATATAGAATATTAACATTATGGCTACCACGTACACAAGTGAGCAAGAGAGAGTCGCGTTAGGTATCATTTCCAAGGATAAACATGCCTTTTATGAAATCTTAAACGTGGAGAAGACGTCTTCTGATAACGAAATCAAGAAGGCTTATAGAAAGTTAGCAATCAGGTTGCACCCTGATAAGAATCCTCATCCAAAAGCCAGTGAAGCATTCAAGATCATAAATAGAGCATTCGAAGTGCTTAGTGACGAGAATAAAAGGCACGTGTATGATAGAACAGGTAGAGATCCGGATGATAGGAGCGTACCATCACATGCTGAAGGTGGTGCAGCCTCAGGGTTTGGTGGAGGTGTCCCACCAGAATTTTTCAGAAATAGGTATCAAGCAAGTCCATTTGGTAATGCTGCCGGGCCAGAGGATATATTTGACTTTTTGTTCAACATGAACAATGGTGGTGGTGGTGCTACAGCTTTTACATTTGGTCCAAATGGGTTTAGAGCTTATCCAAATGGCAATCCAAGGGCTCAGTTTCAAAGACGGAACCGTCCACAACAAGCAAGAAGAGCTCATGACGATGAAACAAGGTATCAAGAAATTTTACGTGTACTGTTGCCATTATTGTTCTTCTTCCTACTACCCGTGTTAGAAAGATTATTTTTTGGTTAGACTCAGAAGATACTCATAATTAATATTTTTTCTGATATATCATTATGATTTATATTCATTCCCACGTAATTAACACAATATTGCATTTTACCCTTGATACATTCCTTCTCCATACTCTAAACGTGCTTTTTCATTACTGAAATTCACCCATGAAATAAATAAACAAGTGATGAATATACATATCCTTATCGTTCTTCATATCCTCATTTATCTTAGTTTTTTTATTTCCTCGTTATGAACTAACAAAAATTAAAACGACAACTCATTATTTAGAGTAGCTTACTTATTACTCGATTTAATTATATAACGCATAGTATTTTAATATGTAAAACAAACCAACTATTCATTAAATTTAATTCTTTACTCATCTTGCTGTCCTCCTAAAATACACTTTATTATGGGTTACAGTTGTGCATGGGCTTTTTAATAAAGTAAGAATACTACTGTTTATATATGTTATATGATTTGAATTACAGTCTCAACCCATTTCATTCAAGATCTTTCATTCGTTCTGCAATGATCCCCAATACATCCTTATCTGTTTCTTTATCCGATTTAAACCTTAGTCTCTTACCAATCTTATCTGTAATATTGCCAGGATTACTTGAATGATCAATATCAGAGTTTTTTTTATCTTTCAAGCTAAACATGAAGTTTACTCCATCTTCATCAATCAATTCTTCCTTTTTAACTACTTTTCCACTAGGAAGTGTTTCATAAATACTAGCATCATATACGCTTGAAGTATCTTCATCACCCTTTCCAGCAGACACGATTCTATTAACTATGTTATTCCAAGTACTTTCTCTATGCATTGATGGGTCAGATGTAGGTGAATTAGGCAAATCAATAGATTCAGCTTTAATATCACTTACAACTGAATTAGTCCTTGTGCGTCCCTTTGAAGATTTCTTATCATTGAAAATTTGACCCTTATATCTTTGAATTGAACTTGGATCATGTTCCCAATCCCAACCCTGTTTCATTTCATTATAGGCACCTAATTCTAATTTCTTTCTCACACTGCTTTTCTTTTCTAATTCGGCAAATATATCTGAATCAGTGGGCCATAATGTTTTCTTTAATGTTTGATAAACAATATCAATCGTAATCGGCAATACCGTCAGAGAAAGACAGGTACACCAAAATGTAATATCTCTACCAAAATGATAATAAAATCCGTATGAGACATCATAAATTCCATCAGTCCTATTCAATATCGGTAAAGCACAACACCATACGAGCCACCCGCCTGCTGATAACAAAACAGAGACAAATGCTATCCAATTTTTATTATGCATTTCCAAGAACTGAGCCTTAACATTAATTAATGCAACGATCGCAGTGAAGCTCACTACACCAAGAGGATACATTGTGGAATCAGACAAAACTGTTTCACCCCACATGGTCACACTCAGAAAAGTGATTAGCACTGCTATACATGCGCCTTCAATCATCCACTCAAGAAAAATCCACAAACCAAAACCTTTACCTAATCTACTGTAAGAGTATAATTCTGGAACAGCTAATAACGTCATTGGCTTTAGGTCTTTCTCAAAAATCCCTATACAAAGTACAGGCAAAGAAGTAAATAAAGTATTGAACATCGATAATGACCAAGGTTCATATAATGATGAACCAGAAAATAAAGTGAAACGTTGGAAAATGACTTGTGTCAGGTAAAATGTTAGTTCCTTGTAAAATGTACAAAGAACAAACTTAGCAGTTCTAATATAATTATATCTACCATGAACCAAGAGAAGTTTTAATAGATATCGAAACTGGGCAATCGAATAATCCGAGGAACGAGAGGCCTGCAGACCTTCCTTTCCCGTAATACTAACACCAATATCGGCTGCTTGAATCATTGCAATATCATTAGCACCATCACCAATGGCAAGTGTAACCTCATTTTTATTAGCATTTCTGATATTACTAACCATGATGGCCTTTTGTGAAGGTGAAGCACGACAGCAGATTACTGAATCTGTCTTCGTACATAATTCCACAAAAACAGACATTAACGTAGGATTACTTTCAAATAAACCTAATGTAGCACCGTCAACAACCACAACGCAATGAGCCATATTGCCGGTACTAATTTCTTGACTAATAGCATTCATTTTGGAAACAATGTTTGTATCATCTGTTGTCAAAATTACAACAGTGGAATAGTCATAGATCAACTTACAAGAATATGCAATATTTATGGCAGTTTCACGCTTATCACCAGTCAACATCCACATTTTGATACCCGCTCTTTTGATCTTAGCAATAGCTTCAGTAACACCATCTTGCAATTTATCTTCGATGGCCGTAGCACCTAATATGGTTAGACTATTTTCAATCTCTTCACCAGCAGCGTCTGTCTTCTCTTTACGATGAACTAAAGATGTTTTGGCTTTATGATATCTCTTGTTCCAGTTTTGGTAAGTGTCAAAATCAATCCACTTATAACCAAACAACAACGTTCTCAAACCGTCTGTTGAGAAATCATCGATTGCTTGGAGAGTTCTTTCTATGATATATTCCTCATTTATCAAAAGACTTTCAGCCCCAATATAGTTTAATATATCGTTATTTTCAAAACCGACCTTTCCATTAGTCTCGTCTGTTTGGTGACTAGTATTTCCAGTATTTTTAATATACTTGGCATTATTGGAATAATATTTTTCTATTTGCTGCTTATGTAAGGATTTCCTGCTCCGTACTATAACATCATCAACCTCTCTATCATTTCTTTCTACATCATTCAATATATCATCAATCGACTCAACTTGAACCTCCGAATCACCTCGAGCATTTAATTGAGAGATACCACCTTTGATTGCTTGCAATGATAAACTCACTCGAGCATCATTATGTACTGTGCCACGCAAAGAGTTACGCCCGATGATATCATCGTATGTTATCCTTTCTAACGATTTTCTTTGCTGAACAACCAATTCAGCTTCTTCTTCCTTACGGTCTGCAACTGTGTTATCAAGTTCATCCATTTTTTGAAAGGCAATATCACTATTGTGTAATCTTTCTAATATAACATTATCAGCACCCTTACAAATCAAAAGAACCCTATTTGGTTCATTGGGCATTCTCACCACAACTGACATCCTCTTTCTTTGAGAGCTGAAATCAATTGTGTTTAGAATCTCATACTCTTCAAGTGTTGGCTCTTCATCAAACCCATCAGGATATGTTTTGATAGTCAATATTTGAGCATTCTTGTTGATAACTACACAGCCCAAATCTCTAGCAGCGGTGATCAATGCCAGTTCATCGGGAGAGGAAGATTGATATTCTATGGCATCATCCTCATCCTCATGACCCTTAACTTTCTTTGGAAGACATGTATGACATAGGGCTATTGATAGAATAAAGAACTTTGCTTTCTTTGAAAATAGATTCTCCGGATATTCTTGAATGAACTTGATTAAGTCATAAGATGATTTAATGTTTTCCAAAGAACTACTTTCTTGGGAGGATACAGAGCGCTTAGAAAATCGATTTTGAGTCTGAAGTTGATTCTGATGCATATATAATGAGCTCATACTTGGCCTACCAGTGTATAACGCTGCCGAGTTACCCTTATAATCAATCGAAGGTCTTGGCTCATTTGAATTTGGCGTTGATGTTTTTGGGCTGGGTATATTAAGATGGTGGTTTAAGACACTAGGGGCGTTAAGCGAAATTGTATCAACATCATTATCACTGTTTGTTGTTGCAAGGGAGTCTTTTGATTTTGTGGAGGCATCTTTCATATCATGCAGCCATGAAGATCCTAGAAGTGAGAATTTACGGAATATCATTTTATTGTCAGTCAAAGTACCTGTTTTATCACTGAAAATATATGACACCTGTCCCAGCTCTTCCAAAATGGTTGCCGTCCTAGATTCACATGGAGTGTCCGTTTCCTCATGATACATATCAATATCCCACTCCATTAATTTACTCTGAGCCACCTTAATAATTTCCATTGTAACGTATAACGATAACGGAATCATTGTATTAAACATGATAATGAATGACATAATAGTTGGGGCAACACCGGCATCTTGTTCAAATAAATACCATGCCTTATTATCATCAATACTACTTTTTTTTGCAATCACATTACCTAGGTATGAAAAAAATGAAACACATGCTACAACGATAACCATAAATGCAATAATTCTGTTAATACTCTTTTGAAGCTTCGGAGCTTTGGTTCTTGGATTTCTAATAGCATTCATTCTGATCTTGGTTTCTTCACCAGTGAAGATAACCATACCAACCATCCTTGGCGTGTTTCTAATAATACTACCTCTATAGATAACATTATCAGGTCCAATAGGAAACTTTTTGAACGTGTTGTTTTTAGTATCTCGTAATTCTAAGTTACCTTCAAAGTTATATAAATCATTGTTTGGATCTTCCACAGTAATGTTGGCATTTATATTAGCTAATCCAGAAGCTGAACGCGTAAGTTTGCTCAATTCCGTATGAGGATGCCTATTTTTAAGGTTAGTTTCTCCATCTAGAGCCATTGTTTCGACAAATACTTCATTATTTTCTCCATCTGATGTTAAAAGTATCAAATCTGCTGGAACCCAGTCATCTTGACGTAATGTAACAAAATCACCAACTTTCAAATCCTTCCATTCAGCATCCACCATATGAACATTATGATTAGAGGCCAAAAGTTTAAGATTTGTGAAATGAGTGGTTGGTATTACTGCACTCACCGAAGGCGACTCAAAATAAGAATACTGATCATTTGGAATATCATCTAGATGATTCTGTTGGTAGTCCAAATTTTCAGTTAAGTCAGAATTCTTAACTAAGATCCTAGTTTTTCTCCGATTTTCGTCATTATCAAGCCTATGCCTTCTCAAATCATCCCACGCTTCCCTGGTCATGGAAATACCCATGAAAACTAACAATGGAATAATAGTAGTATATGTACCAGTTGTGGACCAACCTGGAATCATTTGTAAGATTGCAATGACAAAGAAATAAATGTTAGCAACTTTAGAAAACTGTGCATAAAGTTGTTTGGGCAGAAACGAATACACGGTATATCTTGATGATGTAATATTATTTTTACAATATGGCTTATTTGTTCTTTCATCAACGAGTAGATCATTCTTTCCATTGGTATACTTCCCGTACTCTGCCAGATTATGGTCTAATGTTACAGGAATATGGCGTCCATCCTTTGAACGTAGCATTCTACGTCTATCCAAAAGCAGATCAAGTGCCCTGAAAAGAAAGTTAGGCCGCGTTGTTTCACTTTCCTCAGTTGTTTCATCATCGTCCAAATCAGGTGAACCATCATCATCCTTGAATGGCTCTTCAATGATATCAAACATATTCGGATCATGGTCCTGTCGTGCATTATTATCGTTACTATTATTTGTATTTTGATGAAATTCATCTAGCTCGAACTCGTTATTGCCACTGACAGAACCTACAGAGGGATTACTGGATGTCATTTTATCAAAAAGAAGTTTATTAAACATCTGTGTCCTTAGAGAGCTGGATCTTTTCCTATTTCCGCCATTGTCAGTTTCAATCATTATGTTTTATTATTTAGCATCAAATCTACTTTATGTGGCCCTTATGTGAATAATTTTAAATAAAAAAGACCAGCAACCTCTCTAATTTGAAAAATTGGGTATCTGATATATATATTTTTATTCTCACTATCGAATGTGGCCATTCTTCAACCACGTCTTTATTTAATCAATACATTGCTTATTTACTGTTATTCTTCCATTATTCTTAGTTTTTCACAAATAGCCTTTAATTTGATGAGACTTGCCCGAAACAATATGTAATTGGTAAATACAAGAGAGTGCAAGAACAAATAAATAACTGAATCAATAAATAAATACACAAGGTTTATAAGATTAATAGGAAGAAAAATATTAATGTGATCGTAGTAACTATACACCAGATATATATTTTACAGCTGACAGATTATATATCAATTATCCATAAACTCTCTCATTTCGTAGATGATTGGAATCGTATCTTCAGTTGAGAGCGGTCCGGTTATGTTTCTGACGTGTTGTTTTGTATTATGAAGACGACTAGAATGATATGCTTGATGTGGATGGGATACTTTATCTTGTCTTTTTAAAAGTTCAAATGATTTTTGTGCCCTTAATTGATTCTTACCCATTTTATTCTTAGATCCAAAATTTATGATCTTCTCATTCAATTTCAAGCTTAATTCCTCGTCACTTAATTTATGCAATGTTTCATAATGCTGAGATTCTCGAACATGTTCGGGTGTTTGATCAAAATTTGTTGTTGTCATGTTTGCATACCTCTTGGCAGATCGTAGCTGCGATTTTATCGAAGATGGAGTGCCTGCATCGTCCTCATAGTCACTATAAATATTGTGTTTGTGTTGATCAATATACCGTTCCTCATATACATCCTCTGTATCACTTAACACCATTGTATTGTCTATTTTAGTAAATTCAACCTTTTCATTTAAATTTATTACATGTGGACCTTTGTGGTAAGAGGAGGAGAGGTCTTGATTATGCTTTAATATATCCAACGAAAAGCCACGGTTACTTTTATGCAAAGAAGTAGATGTATTTCTATAATTTGATTGATTTAATAGATGACATTTATCATTAGATTCATATGAAAATCTTTCATTCTCATTTTTATCATCATTAAAAAGTGTGGTATCCAATATTTCATTGATTTTGTTTTGGATTAAAGATTTCTCTCGAGCATCAGTAACTAATAGTAATTTTGATTCAACTTCATTTAGTAATCTTATCGCTTGATATCGAGGAGTTTTAGCATAGCCATGTGAAGTGATTGTCGAAATATCATACTGGGCAGTTGTTTGATTTAAGAAATCTTTGTAATTGATTAATAAACTTACTGTTGATTGCATAGAATTAGCCAAATTTGTTACTTCTCTAGTGATAACTTCACAATTTTTAAGAATATCTTTAGTTGTTTTTGGATCGGAACTCGGTGCAAATTTCAAACTGAAAATGTTGTCGAATGCATTAGGAAACTCGTCTGAGTTCACTGAATTGTCAATTTGGAAGGATATTGATAGCAAACAACAAAGAAAAAACTTTTGTGTTATATTTACACGATCTGCTTTATCGTTTAAATTTTTTATTTCAGAGTTTAGAAAGTACCTTAGATCGGTGGGTTTTATTCCGTAAATATCTGTATATTTAGACAAACTTTCTTTGTTAGTTAATGGTAATATTTTTTCTAAATTGTATCTTAAAGAAAAGAATAAACAATCTAAACTTGATGTGATTAGATTCTTTACTAAATAGAAGGTTTCATTGTCGTTACCATACTCTTTTATGGAAGAAGATTCTTCAAAAATATGACTATTGCGAAGCGTTTTATAATTCAACAGAAACTTATGTATAAGCATATCACAGTCCTCTAATCTTTTCAAAAACTCTTTCAAACTTAACATCATCTTATATCTAGACATATTGTAGACTTGCTGCTTGACTTTATGAATAAGGTAAAAGGCATTTGATAATAACATGAAAGATTTTTGTCTAGCATTACCAGTTAATTGACATTTTTTTAGCGAAATAAATGCTTGACAACATCTCAATATTAATCTAGAGAACTTAATATTGACAGCATTTCCCCAGTTATTCCCCATTAAATGATCTAATACCCACTGGTCTTTAAAGTTTGTGGACCTTCTGAGATCCAGAATAGATCTCTTGATTTGTAATTTTTGAATAGAGGGTGTACAGTCATTAAGTATATGCGAACTTACAATTTGGTATCTAAATTCATCATTGAACTGGTTATATTTATCACATCTCAAATCATTCTTAATCCGGTCAATTTGTTGACTTATGCTTGTGCTGTCATTAAATAGAATATCATTATTGTTGGGGTGATGTGCTTGATTATCAAACAATTCTCCATCAACTACAGTAGGTGAATATTCATTGAGTCCTAGACTATCATAATATGGGGTTGATACTCTCTTGATTGAGTTAAACTTTAGACTACCTTGCATGATGGGTGTCTCCAATGTTTGATCCAGATCAGATTTTTCACCCTGTGGTAGAAATATCTGCAGACCAGGTAAATCCAATAACTGAGATACCATTTCTGAACGTCTCTAAGCTTAATACTGCTATTTTTAATTGAACCTAGGGTGGTGAGGATTGTGATCTTTAGATTCTCATGTGATGGATCAATTAATGCTAATGTAATTGTTATTGTTTTGACGTTTGTTTACATATCTTGAAAAATTACGGAATTTTCAAAATGTGAATTTCTCGAAGAAATGGTAACTTTTCAAAAAATATAGTGCTATAACAAAGAGTTGATCGAGACAGATACTATATCCTCTAACGATAAATGACATTTATTTATTAATATATGTGCTTATGTATATATACTTTTCTTTTTTTCTTGTAAATTCTGCTTTAAACTAGGGTATATAATGCAATTTTTCTTATTAATATTAAAGATCTTTAAAATAGAACGACCTATAGAATTACGTACAAGAGTTATGATTAGTCCACGAATTCGTCTTCATCGAACTCATCATCATCGAACTCATCTTCATAGCCGTAATTCTCATCCTCACTGTCATTCTTTTCATCGTTTGATGCACTCTTTTCGTGGACTGAATGGACGTCATCAAGAACATTAACTTTGGATATACTGGATGTGGGTAGTGGTGGTTTAGAAATAGAGAGTCTCCTCATATCATTATCAATATCTGTGGTGTCGATGGATGACAACAATGGTGAATTCAACGGAGAACCCAGAGTTAAATACATTTGCTTTCCTACTGCATCCTTACTTTTTGATTTATCTGGTGTAGTTACATGATCCATAGAAGCTTGTGTTTCAAATGATTTAGAAGGGCTGGATTGCAAAGATTTATCATTTAATGCATTTGGTAAACTAACTGTGATTTTACTTTTAGGATTAGGTGATGAGCTAAACAATAAGCCTTCCTTCTTATTATCGTCATATTCATCACTCATATCTGATAGATCATCTATGCTTATAAGTGGTTCTCTCCAGAAATTAGCATCTGTAAACTTCTCACCTCGGTTCCTAATATACAACGACTTGGCCTCGTATGTAGTACTTGGCTCAATATTGTCAATGGAATCGTTGACAGGTGAGCCAGGACTGGAAGTAATACTACCTATATCATCATTTGCAGGAAATACTGGTGGAAAAAAATGGTCAACCAATTCGTTAATATGTAGATACGAACTCTTGTAACCAGCTAATTCCAGTAACTCCATATGCACCTCACCTTCTGTATTAATAGTAAAAATACGTGAACTTGGAATCCCCACTGTTCTATAAGATAATGCATCTGTAATTCTGTTACCAAATCCGGCAAAAAATGGAGTAGGCTTCTCTTCGTTTTCTTCATCTTGGCCATTGGTATTGAAATATAACGATCTAATATCATTTAAACATGCGATCTTAAACACTTCCGGCTTCTTTAATATGACCTCCCTTCTCAAAGCAGCCATAGTTCTATCAGGTGACAAGATAACAGGGCCCACTGGTAATTTATTACCATCTTGATTGATTGATCTAAGATAGCTTCTTGTAGAATCGGACTGACCTGCACTTCTAGCAGTCAAATACATAATATTATATCCGTTTCTTGAAATTTCACTAAATAGCTTGGCGACCCCAGCATGTGTCCAATCTTTACCAATCATGGCTAAGACATGTCCCAGAGCATCTGATTTTGTAATGGTACCATCAATATCACTAATCACAATAGGAACATCCCACTTCCACACAAATAATTTTGATGTGACAATGGCCTTTCCTTGATCAATAGAGTATGATAGATTATTTTCACCATAATTTAGATTTAAACATCTTAGTTGATCACTAGTTAATCTTAAAGTTTTAATATAGTTTATATGTGGTTCTTCATGTTCTTCAGTGCTTCCATCAATATCTGGTAAATCTGTGTTTAGTTTCTCTTTCTTGGGATTTTCTGAGGAAGTAGCTGAACTGGATTCACCAGAAAGAATAGATTCATTATATTCTGATGTGGGTTGATCTTGATCCCCATTTAAATCAGGTTGGCTCATGGAAATGATATTTGACGAAGGCGACATAATACCGTTTGCTTGATCTTCAGACAGTCCAGAACTGGTAAGATGTTCATAAGGATTTACAATTCTAATACTACCATTATTATCTTCTTTAATGAATTTATTAATATCAGTTTCATTTCCCAGTTCTTCTTTTAACAGTTGTTTTAATTGCAAATCTGTGTCATGTATGGTAGACTTATTAGGCATATAACCTTCCATATCCAGTAAAATATCCCCATTGTTGTCGACTTTACTTGAAATATGGATTTGAGTCAATCTTTTATTTAAATTTGTCTGGAAAGTTTTATTTTTTGTTGGTGTCTTGTGTTCATAATCGTGATCTTGTTCTGCTTCATCCTTAGTAGGCCCCAGACTTATATCTTCTTCAGGCTCTACGCCATGTATTGGTACCATTTCGGGACTGTTTGGAGCACTTGATACCGGAGATCCAATCAAATCCGAGGGTATACCACCTACATCTGAATACGTTTCAAACACAAAATAGGCTTCACCACTGTCAGATAATTTCATTGGGATGTTTGTAGATTTACCATTGACTAATACTTCCACCCTTTTCTGTGATGGCTTCAAGATTTGAAACTTACCAAATCTCACATGGAAGGGGGAACAGGCTAACGATCCATCTGGTTGTTCGACAACAATGACATCAATAGCACCGGAAAGTGTTGCTGGATTGATCGAGGACCATGTCTTCGAAACTGATCCAATAGCTCTTCCAACGTATTGCATGAGTAGTTGAGATATTTAATGATTTAATCAGGAAAGAGATAGATAGTCCAACTTTACTTATATTCGCTTTTGCTTTGACTTGTTCTTCCTCGAATAGATTAATGATTCTTTTAATATAATAATACAACTAGAAGTTCAATAATTTAGTCAAATCTTAATTATCGTATCTGATATCTCTTATGGTAGCTTGGTATATTCTTCCTTTTAAATATATACTAATCTCAGACGTTTCAAGCCTGAGATGAATGTTTAAATCTATAAATTTCAGTTGAGAAAATTGGCATTTGACAGTATGTCAAACCTAATATGACATTAGTATAACAGGTATTTGGCATATATAAAGTACATATCTATAGATTGGAATGGTCGAGCACCCCATTGAAAGCAATTGGAATGTAGTCTTAATGGTTTTCTTCTGTGTTTTTGAGTTTTTGTATTCGAACAATATATGTTTGCATTTTTTGTTCTTATATTATGTGCAGGCTCTATTTGAAGTGATTTTGGGGTTGTGATTGGGTTTGGTTTAGTACTTTCAGTGTAGTTTGGTACAGCAGTAACATGATACTGGACTGAACACTGGTCCAAACAAAACGTGGACCCACACCATTAAACAGGTTCCGTAAACCTTCTCTTTGGTAAATTAGTTTTAAGTTTCTACTGATGGCATTAGATAATATAGAAAGACGTGTAGTTCCCGTGGTATCCTTAGAAGATGGCTGTTGTGTTTGTAGCCTTGTCTTGATAACATCCAATGGGGTAGTAATAATACCGGCCAAGCCACCAGCACATGCACCGGTCAGTATTTCATTTGTAATGGAAAGTTCATGTTTATGCATAAGTTTTCCCTCTTCTATAAAAGCCCATTGACGAAATTTCTCATAGAATGCAAATTGTAATGCACTGAAAGGCAAGTCTCTTACTAAAGTAGCTTTATAGCCAAAATATAAGGCACTTGAACCTTCTTCTTTGATAATGGTTCTTACAGCATCTCTTAAATTCTTGTAATTATAACCAGAATCGAAATGTCCATTGTTATATCGTCCCTGCAGTTGAAGACGACTTTTTAGTACTTCAGAAGGAACATATACAACACTGGATACAAAGTCACCAATAAATCCAGCAGTTAAATGTGAGAATGAATCATTTAGTTGCCAATCGTTAATAAGTATTCGTTTTGTATATTCATATGATGCAAAAAAAATGGCGGCACTGGGCAATGAGCCTAACATAGCAGCTGTATACCCAGAATAAAGGCCTCTTAACACCCCTTCCTCGAGATAAATAGTCCTATATGCATGCCACATGTTTTTATATTTGGAAATTAGTGGTGCACCTTGCTGCCTTGTCTTCACTGTATCTAAACTATGCATCACAGAGTCACCAATGACCCCACCAAATGCACCTGCTACCGAACAGTGCCACAGGGGGCTTTGTTCACCTCTGTCCATTAAATTTTCTTCTCCACCGTCTCCCCTGGGCGGTATTGGCGAGCTACCTCCAAATGCTCTAGACAATATCGATTCGGTGTTGTTGTCTCCACCATGTGTGAACGGTATTGACGAAATAAAGTTCCACATCAATTAATGAATGCGGGTTTGCCTCTTAAGTTTATCTATTTACAACGATTGCCTTAAATTTATACTGATCTATGTGAAAGTTAGCATACACTTATAAAATCAATACCTTACGTTTTTATTAAATGTTTTAATAGTAGCTCCCCCAAAGATACCTTTTCTCGAACTTATAATTTATGTTTATGGTCAATCTTTATTCTTGAGTTAAATATCTCGAACACAATAGTTCTTCTTTGGATTCGAATATTGATATGCCCCCCTTAGTATCAGAGCTGTTCTTTAATGTGGCTTAATGATCTAATATCCAGACAGTTTTGACCTAAAATTTAGCAAATCACCAATATAACAGTGTTTCTAAGAAAATATATCAATATGAGTATATACAGGGATGGGTTGATATGATTTCTGCCTCTTTACTGTGATGTCTTAATCGCTGTTTATGTAAAGTGTTCTGTAATAGTAACAAGCTTGTTTTTGGTGATGTCTGAAATTTCAACTTTTTTTATTGGGTGTCAAACCTAAGACGATCCACAGTACAAAAGACCGTCTGTTGGTTAGGATAGCAGAAACTAGGATACATCAACTGGCAATTGTCCTTGTTAAAATACTATTTAGAGATGTCTCAACAAGGAAGAATTAAAGCATTGGATGTCAATGTGGTGAACAAGATTGCTGCAGGGGAGATCATAATATCCCCAGTAAACGCGTTAAAAGAAATGCTAGAAAACTCTATAGATGCTGGTGCCACCATGATTGATGTGTTGGTTAAAGATGGTGGGATTAAAGTGTTGCAAATCAGTGATAATGGATGCGGTATTGATAAAGAAGATCTTCCGATTCTTTGTGAAAGATTTACTACATCGAAGTTGACGGATTTCGAAGATTTAGAATCCATATCTACGTATGGGTTTCGTGGGGAAGCCTTAGCCAGTATTTCTCACATTGCTAGGGTCGTTGTGACGACAAAGACCAAACATGATAAATGTGCATGGAAAGTTTCGTTCGCTGGAGGTAAAATGACTTCTGATCCAAAACCAGTAGCTGGGAAAGATGGGACTACAATTTTAGTGGAAGACTTATTTTACAACATCCCCTCGAGATTAAGAGCATTGCGTTCTCCCAATGATGAATATAATAAAATTTTAGACGTTCTGGGCAAATACTCTATACATTCTAAAGGAATTGGGTTTACTTGTAAGAAATTTGGTACTTCTAATCTCTCTTTAACAGTGAAACCAAAATTTACCATTCAGGATAGAATTAGAAGTATTTATGGAAATTCTGTTGCTTCAAGCTTAATATCATTCGAAGTAACGGGCGATTTACTAGACTTGAATATTGATAAGGTAGAAGGACAGGTTACTGATTTGAATTTCTTATCCAAGAAATCCACCCCACCTATATTTTTTATTAATAATAGATTAGTTACTTGCGAACCATTAAGAAGATCATTACAACAAGTGTACCAATCACATCTGCCCAAGGGGAATAAACCATTTATTTATTTGAATATTTTAATCAAACCCGAAACTGTTGATGTAAACGTACATCCAACAAAGAGAGAGGTCAGATTTTTAAATCAAGATGAAATTATAGACAAGGTTAGTTTAGATCTACAACAAATGCTAATGAACTTGGATACTTCAAGAACTTATAAAGCTTCGAGTCTTCTTACCGGCTCACAACCTATTGGCAATTATGCTTCAACGAAAAGAGATAGGGGACCTTCCCAAGCAACTGATTCCTTTATGACGTTGTCCACCCAAAATTCAAATATGAATAAAAGCTCATTTAATGCAAACAAAATCAAGAAATATGACCACAACCTAATAAGGACCGACTCTACTCAATCTAAAATCACTACTTTCCTAAAATCAAGTCAGTTTGTAAATGAAGAATATCCTACAAGCAACACAACAGCAATTAAAGAGACCCAAACAACAACAGATCTATCATCAGATAGTACTGAGTCTATCGAGGGAAATAAAATATCAACACTCACTGGAACCACCATAAGAGTTCTTGAGGAAGGTAATAAAGAGAATGACGAGAACACCATGAAAGATATCGAGGAAGAAGATGACCAGGATGATGATATTGAGGTCACAAGGATTGAGAATAGTAATAAATTAAACAGTTCCTTTATTGCTGATAAACCAAATGATCAAAAGCTTAGATATGTGATATCACCAAAACAAAGAGCTGATATCAATTTATTCAGTATCAAACAATTACGTGAAGCTGTTGATGATTCAACACATAGAGAATTAACCACAGTCTTTGCCAATCTTACATATGTTGGTGTAATTGATGAAGAAAGAAGACTTGCTGCAATCCAACACGATCTGAAATTATTCTTAGTAGATTATGGCTCCATTTCATACGAGCTATTTTACCAAATTGGATTAACCGACTTCTCAAATTTCGGCAGAATAAATTTGAATTCAAGTAGCACTACCGATTTGAATATTATGAATGTTTTGAATGCATTGGATAACATAGAATTGAATACGAAAGAAGAAATCATATTAAAGCTTTGGACAATGAGAGAAATGTTGGAGGAATACTTTTGCATCATAATCACTTGTGAAGAGGCTGATTACTCTCCTGATAAAATAAGAATAACCGCCATCCCCCTATTATTAAAAGGCTACACCCCGCCATTAAGTAAAATGCCCTATTTCCTATATAGGCTAGGAGCGAAAGTCAATTGGGAAGAAGAGAAACAATGTTTTGATGATATTTTACACCAAATTGCTCTATTTTATATACCTGAAATAATACCAAAAAAAGAGGTAGCGAGAAATGATATAAATGAAGTGGTTTCCCAGCCTAATGTCGAACACATTAAGAGGAAGGAAGATATGGCATCAATGCTAGAACATGTTCTGTTTCCTTGTATAAAGAAAAGACTGTTAGCCCCACGAAAACTATTGAAAGATGTTGTGGAAATTGCTAATTTGCCTGGCTTATATAAAGTTTTTGAAAGATGCTAGGCTTTCTTCAAGATTAACAGCTTATATATCTCTCAGTCGATCCTTTCATCTAATATACATCATCGTATATATCATTCTTGTATAGCCACAAGTAAAGAATAATTTATCGCTGTCATACAAGCTACTTTTTTGGATTTTCTTCGAAAAAGCCAACTTATAAGATATCAAAAATGTTAAATATTAATATGATGTTTATTTAATGCAGATGGAACTCTCTTAAATTCATACTTTTCTTTTTTTCTTTCAACTTATAATACCAAGAATGTTGTGTTCTTGCTGAAAGGCTGTTATGATGGTGTTGAACTCATCATTTTCCTCAAAGGCAATATCATCATCAATTAGTATATTATCTTCAGCTATTTCCATCCTATCAGAGACGATATCTTCACCAAAATCATTTATACCCTTTATCAAAAGTGGCCTTTTAGAACTGAACCGGCTGAAGAATAGGATATCATTTTGAATAATTTTAAAAATAGGATGAATAACACCTCTCTTTGATTCAACAACTTGAACTCTATCCCACAACACACCCATACTCTCCAATCTTGTTATTATGATGCCCAGTTTATTTATCGTATCACTTAGAATGATTGGAAGAACAGTAATCAGTTCTTTCAAATCCTCGATAAGTTGCACTATATCAGGTCTTGATTGAAAAATTTGATGAAATGTCAAGAAACCAATTATCCTGGAAATGATATTAACAATATAGGGAAACTTATTGAACATCAAATGATGATTATTAATATTTTCTACTAACAATCGAATTATTGTTCTAGTATAATATATTAACATTTCTAATGAGTTTGCTGTTTGATAGTAAATTAGATACATTTTTTCAATTTTCCACCGAACAGAATTGATTAACAACTTCAATATGAATGTTTCAAATGATGAATTGGCAGAAACTTCTTTCATCTTTTTCTCCTTCTTGGTTAAACCATTCAGGATTTCTAGTTCTCTTTTAGCTGCATCAATAGTTTTCAAAAGTGGTCTCTGGGTAGAGTCTGAAGTCCTTTCAAGATCTCTGTCTATGGAAATAACCTTCCAACATATCATTTCAAAGGAGTCATTATTTTGATAAACATTGGCGCCAGAAGCAGCATATACCGATGCAAATTGAAATAAAGATGGTATTTCTGTGTGGCATTCGATACATTTAGCAGGCGAAGTTTGTAAATAATCAATTAGACATAGCTTATACCATATTTTACTAAAAATCTGTTTTGAAATACCAATAGCAGTATCATCTGTGGTATAAAGCTTGAAATTAGTAAGGTTGAACATCTTGGCTGTTTGGATACACTGTACAATCATATTGTTCGTTAATGTCGGCGAATCATAGGAAAGTGTAGTATTGTATAGTATTAGGAAAATTTGTATCAATTTCACATTAGGATACATCAGATAATTAGTTCTAACCAATGTTGTTAAACAACATTTTAGAAAACCTTGATAAACACTCAGTTGCAATGTTTCAGACCAAATATCTTGTCTTTCAATATTCAACCAATCACAGAGTGGTTCAGGCTTTAAAATATCATTCAATTGCTCGGTTGGTATGTAAAATAACGTTAACGTAAAAATGGCCCATATAAGTGTATCCCAGTAGTAATCTTCAGGTGTACAGGACCCTTCTCTATTCTTTTCATGATTATGTCTTCTTACCCAATACTGTTCTAATCGGACAAATAAGTCGTTAATGTCACCAATGGAAGAAAAGTATAATGTACCCAGGTTTTCAATGGAATAGTTCAAAAGATCAAAACTAGCCTTTTCACTCAAATAATTCATCCAAAATTCTGCCACATTCAAATCGTCTTCTAGGTTGATCTTCTCATGTTGCAAGGAAATGTTCTTTGTCTTCAACAATCCGATATTAATGATCCAGTGCTCATAACTTTGCCATAATGGTAATATATTAGCCACATCATCTCTTTCCTTAATAATAGCACCTTGCGATAATAAATCTGAACTGGATTCAATACATTCTTTTTCTAAACCTCTTTTAATACAGGCTCCGCAAGGAATAAATCTATCACACTTGACTTTCCGTATGGTACAATTATGACAAGCCTGTTTTCTTCTTTCCATTTAAAATCTGCTCAAGGTGATTACACAATTAAATGTGCTTCAATTGTAGTTACTCATTTCTCTTTGTTGACTTTGTAGTCACTTCAACTTTGAATATTTAAATTTCAAAACATTAAAGAATGAAAACGAATACTACTCCAAAGTGACAGACGATTAACAAAATATAGAGATAAAGAAAGATATTCTTTATCTCTATATAAGATAACTTTTAAATATAAATTTATGTACTTTGAATACATGTACAGAATAATTTGAGCTGTCCTTAAAGAGGAGTTCTTTAGTAGTCGACAAGGAAATAAAAACAGAAAACACAACAACAATTGGAATATGTTCAGTTTAATGAATTGGGACGTGTATAGTTTTAGTCTGTAAGAATGATTCGACACCACTTTTACCTAATTCACGACCAATACCGCTCATTTTATAACCTCCGAATGGAACAGACATCTCTTCTTCATTAGATGAATTAATCCACACTGTCCCAGCCTTTATATCCCTAGCAAACTTGTTTGCTGAGTCAATGTTGCTTGTGAATACCATAGCAGCAAGGCCATATCTGCTATCGTTGGCAAGCTTAATTGCCTCTTCATAGGTACTGAATTGAGAAACGCAAGTAACTGGACCAAAAATCTCTTGCTGCATTAGATCTGACGATTGTTCAACATTTGTTAAAATAGTAGGAGGAATAAAATAGCCTTTTACAGAGTCTGGAATTGGATCATTAATAACATTCACTTCTTTAGGGACATTATTTAGGATGTCAGTAATTTTATTATATTGGACTTTAGAAATAACAGGGCCCATGCTACAATCCTTGCTGAATAAGTCAAAATTCGATCCAAACTTCCATGTTTGTTTAATATGATCCTTCAATAAACCAATAAACTTGTCATAAATAGTCTTTTGGACGTAGATTCTTGAATTAGCAGTACAATTTTGCCCTGAATTAAAGAATATCCCCTCAGCAACAGATTCAACTGCATTTTGCAAATCTGCATCTTCCAAAATAACAGCGGCGGATTTGCCACCACACTCTAAAGTCACGTCCTTCAAATTGGATTTACCAGAGCATTCTAGGATTAATCCACCTACTTTTGTACTTCCTGTAAATGATATTTTATCAATATCCATATGCATTGCCAAAGCTGTTCCTACACTATCCCCTTTACCTGGAATAATATTAATAACTCCAGGTGGGAACCCAGCTTCTTTAAACAGTTTGGCTGCGTATAACAAAGATAAAGAGGTCAATTCTGATGGTTTAATAATAACAGTATTCCCTGCAGCTAGCGCACCTTGTATTTTCCAACAAGCCATGGCAAAAGGGTAATTCCATGGAACAATCAATGCTACTACACCAAATGGTTCTCTTACTGTATAGCAATACTTATTGGTACTAATCGGAATGGTGTCACCCATAGTAAATTTCTCGGAAGAACCACTGAAGAATTCAGTTAATTCGACTATTTGGTCAATATCAATCAAAGCATTGGAATAGTATGGCTTACCTGCATCTAAACAATCCAAAAGTGCAATCTTTTCCTTATCCCTTTTGATTAGTTCACCTAATTTTCTTAGAAGTGCATTTCTTTCCCTAGGGGAAGTCTTACTCCAGATACCATCAAAAGCTTTTCTTGAACTAATAGTAGCTTTATTCACATCTTCCTCATCCCCAATGTAAAAGGAGGCAATCTTTGTCATTGTCGAAGGGTTGAAAGTGTCGTATTTTTCTCCCTGAGTAGAGGAAACAAATTCATTGTCAATAAATAGACCTAAAGGTTGTTCCACTTTAGGTAAACCGGTAGTAGCTTCAATAGTTGTATATAGATCAGAACTCATGTTGTGAATTGTGTGGGTAGCTGTGCTTTGTGTTGGATTGAGTAAAAAAAAGTGCTGTTGTTGCAACAACTGCATCATGTCAAATATATAGTTTTGAAATATTCCAGCCCTTCTTTTATTTTTGAAAACTCCGTGGTATTTAACAAGAGTACTGAACAAATATTAAAGACAAAGAATGGATTCATACTTCATTATTTCTAAAGAAGGTGGTACAAATGGTTCAAACAATTGGAAATGTAGCATTCAGAATTACTCAAATCTACCGTCTTGATATAGGAAGCCTGATTCTTAAGATTCATGCATTTTTGTAACTGTAATCCAACAATTGAAATTAAGATATTCCAAGAGTTTGAGATATTTTACCAAACTTAACATATTATACTTATGTATTAGAATACTAATATGTTTGTATGTAGGTGTATATAAAGGGTGCAAAATAGTAAAAGAATAAATAATCAATCATTAGATAATTAATAGAAAAGAAATATCAATCCGAGGACTGATATTCTTGTTCACGTTCAATCATGCGTTGTAATTCATGTGACATCTCATCGTATTCACTTTGGCCAGTATTTTCCCTACTGTTTTCATCAAAACTGTCCTCCATTTCATTAGGACTACCAATGTGTATATCATGATCGTAAGTGAGATCTATTGTATCATCATAGTCACGATCAGAATCTTGTAATTCACTACTTTCCATTGAATCCTTTTGGTTACGTAAACTGGTATATGCACCATTTCTTGTGTTAGGTATGACTTTATTGAATAACTTACGGATTGGTGACTCTTGAACATTAGGTGAATTTGAAATGTTTGAATCATGGATACTGGCCCTAGGTAAAGATGAACCATATAGTGGGGGGTCAGAAGGTAAATAACCCATCGATATTTCTTCGTTGATACTATGCGGGGAAGTGCTATATTCGAATCCCGGAGGTGGTGGTAGTAATTTCCCACTAGCATCTCGTAACCCATCCAGCTGATTAGGAATAAAACCAAATGTTGCCACGTTCGAGTCAGAGCTTGTACTTCTATCTTCATCTTCGTCATCTTCGTTATCTTCGTCGTCATATTCATCATCTCCGCTACTTTCAATCAGAGGGTCGTGATCATATTGTTCATATGATGGAGGTGGCAATTTTAAACCGTTAATTCTAGCATATCCCCACTTCTTCACATTGGCTTCGATATAAACAAATCCATATGTCCCAAAATTAGCGTGAATTCTACACGGAATATTAGCTCCAATACATGGATAAAGATATTTAAATTTCCACCCACGTATATGACCACCGATTTCTTTTTCGTTAATTTTCTTACCGTTTCTAGTGAAGAATATAGTGCCACTTCTTGTTCTATACCCAACACCAATAACATCACCCTTTTCGCATTTAGGAAATGCAGTAGCTAAAGATTCCTCTAATGGGAATGAAGTATTAGTTCTACGTCCGCCATTCGAATCATATGCAATAGAATTATGGTGTCTACCAGGTAATCTAAAATAAGGATACGGCGATGAAGCTAACCCAAAAGATATCATGTCAGTCGATTCTTTATCTTCTAATTCATCAGGGTTTTCATTACTATTCCATTCAAAAATTTTAAATTCACAATAGTAAACTCTATTGATACAAGGAATAGGTAAATTTGTTGTTACGGAAGCGTCATAGTTATTATTTAGAAAAATCACTTCAGTTTTATTATCTACCATGATGGTATCATTAGGTAAATTTGGATCTGGTTGAAACTCCCATGCGGAAGCACCTTCGTCAACAATAAATTGTCTTGTTTGTTCATTAATCACTGGATCAAAAATATCATCATTATTAGCAATACCATTTGAGTTTTCTTCCCCATTATTCAATCTAAGAATTTCATTTGGATCATCTGTATTACTTTTTAAAGATGATGTATTGTTGTTTACTACCAACAAAGGTGGGTTCTCTCTAACATATTCTTCACCTTGTCTATAGTAAAACTGTTCTTCGGGTGATAATAAGGCAACTTTCGAGGCCATTTCATTTGGATCATCTAAATAAACAGACCATTTGAAATTATTCTTAGACTTTTTGTTTGTATAATTGGATATGGTAGGAATAATATTACTAGGATCTTGAGTTTGTGAGCTAGAACTATTGTGATTCAAATTGTAGTTGTGGTGACTAGCATCGGTGTCATTTAATACATTATGAAAAATCTGTTGTTCTTGTTGTTGTTCAATATCATTTGCATATAATGATAATCTTGATCCATTCCTAGTTATACCCAATATTGTACTTATACATCTGATTATCCATAGTAAGACATTAGCAATTAAAATCATTAAAAACACTGATCCAAAAACATATAATATGATAAATGCATCTGGGCTCTCCCCATCCAAACCTGGATCCATATCTCCATCAAATGGATAATCTGGAATAGTTAGATCATCACCAGAATGTATAAGAGGAGGCTTATTATAGTATTGTTCATCATCATTTTTGGTCACATCTTTTGGGTTTTCATATTGAATAATTTCAATCTTCTCCCCATTTACATATACATCTTGGTTGGTTGGAAGTGGTAAAGATTGAACGTTAGTCGGGAGAAACAAAGCTCCAATACAAAATAACAGTAAAAAATTTCCCCACAGCCGTCCCATGGTGTCACTTCTAATTATATCCGGGAGAAACGTCAGTTAGGCGTTTTGCTTATCTTATGAAGGCTTTAAATGGATATAAAAGTATATCGAATATAAATGTTAGTGGTTATGTGTCAAAAGCAGTGTGAATACGTTTCTAACCACGTCTTTTTGTAGTTGAATCTTGATTGTTTTGAAATATTTTTAATCAGCTCTCAAGCCTTGTTGTATTCTATCAATATTTGATATCTTTTATATAAATCTCCTTTGGGAAAACAGATTGAATTTTTCCCTCAGAGGCATTTCTCAAAAATTGACATGGAGAGCGTGGGCGGCGGGCAGGGATCGAATGGCTTTGCACAGTGGTCTCAATAAGAACGAATTCCAATAACCATGCATACATGCCCTTATTTCAAGATAAAAGTGTTATCAGTCCAGCTTTTGCATTGTATAAATGTATGTGTTATATATATATATATATGTGTGTGTGTATCAGTAAGATTACGAAAGATCAAATCTGGCCCCAGAAGTGATTGCATACAGCAATTTTTCTCGTAAGACAGTTTTATTAGCATAATCTGGGAGTTTCAATAGGTTGACACAAGTCGAGGCAGTAGGCAATCTATTTAGTTCATAATCACCACCATTACGTATCCCAAATTTAGGCTCCAACGCACTAAACCCTTTCAACGGAGCTTGCGGCACTGATGTGACAAATTTTAGAAATTCACGTTTCTCTTCATCACTAAACTCTTCTAACACTTCCCAGAAATATTTAATTGTTTGATCATCATTTTCAAATCCACCATACTCAGTATTAGTTTTTAAATCGTTTATATCAATCGGCTTATGCCCACCTGAAATTAACATTTGGTAATCCACAGTATTGAACATACCAAACCAATGTTGTGGGATAATACTACTTAACCCTTCCAAAAATCTATAACTGGCAGGCTTGGATATGGATCTTAACTTATACTGTGATAATCGCCAAACGTATTGCAAAACATTCTGCTTATTGACTTTGATATCAGATCCATGTGGGATTAACTCAATGACACGATCTGGGTAAAACATATTCATTGTTTCAAATGTTAAGTCTAATGCAATCAGTTCTTCATCAGACAATTTTAACAACTTGATTAAGTTGTCATACAGTGTGGGATCAAAACTACGCAAATCGTCAATAGTTAAATGATCAACACCAATTAGTAATGTTTTCAAGAAAAAATTGGCAAATGTTAAATCCACTAAGATATGATCATATAAACACTTACCCACAATCTTACCCAGGAACATTATAACTTTCAAGTATTCTTGATTTGTTGTAGCCTTTGGATATAGTTCATGTGCTTCGTTTGTTGTGAAAGAATTGAATTCAGAATCACTTTTAAAACCTTCCTCAATGACAGATGTTAAAAATTCCTTTGTAACACCACCACCATCAATACCTTCTTCTCTACCAAATTCATTTACAAATGTAACAGATAGTTTTGCCTTCAAATCAGATCCATAATTATATGCATCCATTGCATCCTCTAATACATGCTCCCTTGAAATGGTAGCCGACCTTCGGCCAGTGACCATAGGCATTGATGCTGTATCACCAAATGTATCAGGTGTCAACCAACTCATAATATTATCATACCCCATCGCATGTTTATCGGTTTCAATCAAAAAATAAAAATAGTCTACTCTTTGATTAAATGGGATAAAGAAAGGACTTTTAATCAAGATACTTAGCTTTCTGAATGGTCTTGACATGACACCGTGGTATTTCTCCTTTAATAGCTTATTCAAGATATCATTTCTCTTTTCATAAATATCAGAACTGATACCTATGTTCATTTCCTTTTGATATAATTCCTCATATTGAACAAGAATAGGATACAGATTCACATTAATGAATGATTCTTCAGTAACACACCAAAAATCCTTAACATCACCTGAGAGAAAAAGTCCGCTCGAATCTCTTAAATATAGCTGTGTCAGTAATGATAATTCTTCTTTGATTTCGATTGTAGGATCTGTCAACGGCTCTTTCTTCCCAAAAGTACCACTTGATCTACCATTCCATAATGTATTGAATGTTACTTTCTTTAAAATGTGTGTTAACAGTTGTAGTAACGATAACGATAAATAAGAAGTTTGTGTTTGGGAAAGTAAATCTGCATCTGTAGCGAATTGTAAATATAATCTGGTTAATTCTCTGGAAATCCTATATTCAGGAGGCATATCATTAACATTATTGATTTTTTGGTTCAATTTTGAAA
This sequence comes from Monosporozyma servazzii, assembly GCA_033807795.1. Lineage (NCBI taxonomy): Eukaryota > Fungi > Ascomycota > Saccharomycetes > Saccharomycetales > Saccharomycetaceae > Monosporozyma > Monosporozyma servazzii. The sequence continues at coordinate 215,145 of CP138603.1, read as the reverse complement.
GACCTTCATAAAGTAATGTATTGAATGATTGTTTGGCTAATAATATCATCAGTATGTTGTTTTTGACCTCTACATTTTTACTGATTTTTAATAGAATATCAATAATTTTAATAGGTGGATATGATTGTAAAGACGATTGTTCCCTCGTAGTGAATTTCAATATTCTCTCAATAAAGGTCTTTTCTACAATATGTTCAGAATAAGGCATGAATTGAAACTCGGTTTCGTTTAAATTTTGTATAACATCCAAAATCATCGCAGTTAGAGGTTCTGAAGTATCATGTGGGATGTTGCTGTCAATATAGCATAAATTATTTAGTAAATTATTACCGTTTATAAAGGATTGGAAGTTTTCAGGAAATAGATTATATGTAACAATGCATTGAAACAAATTATATTCCGGTTCTACATTTTGTAGAAGGTTTATTAGCCATGAGTCGGATCTTTCTGTTCGTTGAGAAAACAATAGTTGACATAGTGCATTTGCACTATCTGGTAACAGTCCATTCGGCTTGATATTATCCAAGAATGGTATTATACCTTTTCCAACAAAGGTATCAATATCAAAATATTGTTTTTCTATATTCAAAGCTCTCAACGTTTCGATCAACAAGTTATCATTGTGGTAATGGTTCAATAAATTTATTAACGCAGAGTTGGCCACAGTTCCTTGAAATGATTGTGAATACTCTTTTAAATTCGAAAGAATATTTCTTAACTGAGCTTCAGGTATACCATAATCTAACAATCTTGATTTGAAGACTATAACTAGTGACAAGCTTTGCCTTGAATTTAAATTCTGATACGTTGGACTGTTAAAATACCTCTTCAAATCCAATCTTTTTCTTAAACTTCTTTGTATAGTTCTTGCAGCTCCCTCATTCCTTCTGTTGTTTGCTCTTAACTCTCTTTCTTGCTCTGATCTTTTCAAGATATCGTTTTTTGTTGTAGGTCTATTTCTGGAACCCAAATTGACAACTCTTCTTCTAGTTTGTCCACCAAAATTTAGCATTTTTTTGTAGTCTAGATTTGTTAATCTAGTGATTTAGTATAGTTTTTATGTTACCTAATATAATATCTGCTTGGTTTTATTTAGAGCGATCTCCCTTTTCTAGAGCAATTGCTGAACACTGGAATATTTTATAATCTTGTATAAGGGCCATTATATTTATATATATATTTTTCTGAAAAATAAATAGATGAGTAAGATAAAATTACTAAGGTGGTGATAGCAAAATCTTGAAGATGGGTGTATTAAATCAATGTTAATAAACCAGATTAATTTCAGAGAACTATTTATATGATGTATATAATATATTACAAGTTGAAATGCTAAAAGAAGTAGAGGGAGATAAAAAAAACATAATGCATGAAATGGGGGATTTATTTTGTTCAAGCAGATGGCTTTTTCTTCTTTGTGGCTTCAGCAACTAACTCTTCAAAGACTTGGGCTTCTTCTTGTTCTACCTTGGTTCTGTAGGCTCTTTGAAATACTTTACCTAATAGTTTCAAGGCTTCCGCTCTTCTTATCCTGGTGTTTATATCCACAGTTTCATCTTCTAGAACATTCTTACATGCACCTCTTAAGTTAGACATAATTTCAAATTTGGAACCATGCCAAGCAGCGGATAACACTTTACCCATCAATAATTGTTCTTGCTGGGCCAGTTCTGCTTCAGTAGGCTTTTCAATTTCAGCACCATTTTTATCTAATAATGGCTCATCCTTCGCCGTAGCATCTTTCATCTTCTCTAATTCTTGCATCGTATGTTGGGCATCCAAGGCAGCTGAGACAGTCCGTAATGTGTCCATGACTACACCACCTTTAGCCTTTACGGAATGGAACATACCACCCCAACCAAAGAAGTTTTGGGATCCTAAAAAGATTCTTGCTTGTTCGCAATACACATCACCAATAGTGTGTAATATATCAAGACCAAAAGATTCCATTTTTAATAAGTTTGCTTCCTCTTCAAACTTTTTCTCGAATGAAAGCTTGCAATCGGCATCATATGAACTTTCAGTTAAGATGGATAGTCTGTCAATTAAAGTTTTACTTAGTTCTAGAATACTTTTTTTCTTTTCAAGTTCTTGCTCTTCTTCATATTGTTCCAGTTTAGTCTTCTTTTTCTCTTCAGGGGTATTAACTTTATTATCTTTGTCATGCACTGTTACATGTTGAAAGTTTCCATTGGCCTTAGCTTGTTCGACTTGTTCTTTCTTTTTCTTTTCCTCTTCTTCTTTCTCCTTGGCTTTTTGTGCCTCATCTTCAGCAGATAATTCTTCAGTCTTTTGTAAGTTCTTTAACATTTGCAATTCACCAATATATGATGCAAATGCATCACCACCAAATATGACACTAAACTGTTCAGCAGCATCTTCAAACCCTCCTTTTGGAACAGCTTCCTTCTTACCATACTTATCATATTTAGCACGAAGTGCTTCATCGCTTAACACTTGATATGCTTCAGAAATGGCTTGAAATCTTTCTGTCGCTGTGGGATCATTAGGATTCTTGTCTGGATGCTCTTGGATGGATTTCTTTCTGTATGCCTTTTTGATGTCTGCTGCGGTAGCAGTGGCTTGGATTCCTAAAAGATCGTAATATGATGTATCAACAACCATCTTTTATTACTTGTATATTGTCCTGAACGTCTTCAAATCTGATAAGGATTGTAGCTTGCTACACTTTTGACTTATTTGTCTCTGTGATCAGAGTTTGTAAGATCGATGAATGGATTAACAAACATTTCAAAATAAATTCAAAATATGATTAAAAAATTGACATTACCATAAAAGAAAGAGGCAGTGACAAAGACATCCAGAGGAGAACGAAGCATTGACAAGGCATTCATGTTATTTTGGGTATTGCTGATATGGAGGATTGCCAATAGCCTTATTACCAAAACCTATTTCCAGGCAGATGAGTTTTGGCAAGCTTTAGAGCCAGCACATCGTATGGCGTTTGGATACGGGTCCCTTACCTGGGAATGGGAAGAGGGGCTTCGAAGCTATGCATTTCCATTTATATTTGAAATGGTGTATTATTGTGCAATATACATAAAAAACATGGCTCAATGGTCAGGATTAGATGTGGACCTGAACAAGTTAGAATACTCACTAGTAATATATTTACCTAAGATTGTCATGGCTTTAATTGCCGCCACGGGGGAGTATTTCACTTGTCATTTAGTGAAGAAATTATATCAAATCAGCTATGAAAAATCAGAATCCACTAATGGGAGGAAACAGCAGGTTAATATTCTCAAGATTGCTGCTGTATTGACAATGACAAATTTCTTAAACGGTTTTTTTATTACAAGGACTTTTATTAATTCTTTTGAAATGACATTAACAGCAATTTCGCTATATTATTGGAACTGGAATGGGATTGATATGGACAAATTTTCTTTCCAAGTGGCATTATTCTTGGCAATTTTTACATGTTTACAGAGACCAAGTAATGGGATAATCTGGATTGTATTAGGTTGCTCTTTACTTTGGAACCTTTATCAAAATAAAAAATATAATTCTGGAATTAGATTATTAGGTTATGTCATGAGAAATCTAGTACTTGCATTAATTTTGAATTGTACTATTGATTATTATTTCTATCAAGAATTGGTATTCCCGATCTTTAAATTTGTCAAGTTTAATTTTACTACACCATTATCTCAATTTTATGGTGTTGCACCATGGCATTTCCACATCTTTCAAAGTGTCCCTATTTTACTAGGGTATAACATATTGGCATTTTTTTATGGCATGGTAATGCTTCAATCTAAGAGATCACCATTTTACAAGATATCACCTTTACAAACTGTTAAGCTCTCCATTGTTATTAACTTAATCATATATTCTTGTCTACCGCACAAAGAGTTCAGATTTATTTACCCACTCCAACCGTTATTTGCTGTGATTTCCACACTTGGGCTCCTAAAACTGTTTGAGTTTATTCCAAAAGTGTTATGTTATGCTGTGCCATTGGTCACAGTCATGTTATTTGTTGTTGTCGATTATTATCATGAATCTGGGTCTATTTCAGTGGTAAAATACCTTCATAATATCCCAGAAATCAAAAGCCTTGGGTTTATCATGCCATGCCATTCAACTCCAGGTCAATCATATCTCCATCGACAGGATATTAGTGATTTATGGGCAATTTCATGTAAGCCACCATTAAATTTATTAGAAGATGAAAATGCTTCATTAAAATTGGCAACATACATGGATGAAAGCGACTATTTGTACTACGATATACCAAGTTTTTTTAACAAGTATTTTGCGGACTTTAGAGCGGATGGAAGTGTGATATCCACCGAGTTTGATAGAAAGTGGCCTGAATATTTAGTAACTTTCGAGCATCTGGAGGACAATTTCTTAAAGAATTATTTTAAAACCAACCAATTATACCAAGAAGAAAAGAGATTTTTCAATTCGTTGTCACATTGGGACTCTAGAAGAGCCGGAGATATTATAATTTACAAAAAGACCACTTTATCATAGACGTCTTTCTTGTGTATTGATGTATAACGTATTTTATTTTAACAGATCTCTCTATAATGATTTTTGTATTTTTTTAAAGATTGAACATAAATTAAAGCCTTCGATAAACCTTTAAAGACAGAAGAGGGAAGAAATTTTTGAAAGTCAAGCCACTACAAGGGTAGGTTCTAAGGTTTAATATGCTATGTCGTTCATTTGGAGCTAGACTTTGCAATTTGTCTGTGGGCAAATTGTACACATCGAACCATATGTCAAGATTGCGGAGTTTCCACATCATGAGTTTGGTAAGAGAAGAACATAATACTGATATTGGCGTAATTAAAAGATTGCCGAAGAGTCTAATTACTACCGCTGACACATATACAAATAAATTTCTAACATTGGAAGATACACTGTCCCAAGGACACGAATTTAATATCGAGTCACAGCAAGAATTTTCAAAACTTTCCTTACTCAATGGTATCTTCGAGCATTACAAGTCTTTACTTAATGAGATAGAAGAACTGCAAAAAATTGCTGATAATGATCCAAGTTTGAAAAATGATGCTACACAAGAGTTGCATTCTTTAATACCTGAATTCAATGAATGCTCTGATAAATTGTTTGAACACTTAATCCCACCACATCCATTTGCCGATAAGGCATGTCTTATAGAATTACATCCTGGGGTGGGTGGTATTGAAGCAATGAACTTTACTCAAGATCTTTTCAATATGTACAGTGGGTTTATTAACAGTAATAAGTGGAAATCTCATGTCATCTCAAAGCAAAAGAATGAAAGTGGTTCGGGGTTTTTGGGGGCTATCCTAAGTGTTGATGAATTGGGCTCGTATGATAAATTAAGATTTGAGGCTGGTGTTCATCGAGTACAGCGTATTCCAGATACTGAATCGAAGGGTAGAACGCATACCTCTACTGCTGCAGTTATTGTCTTACCGCAAATGGGGAACGAATCAGATAAAGAAATGGATGCATATGAAAGAACCTTTAAACCCGATGAAATTAGGATTGATGTGAAGCGTGCTAGTGGGAAAGGTGGTCAACATGTTAATACCACGGATTCTGCTGTGAGATTGACTCATATTCCATCTGGGATTGTGGTGTCGATGCAAGATGAAAGATCTCAATTGAAAAATAAAGCCAAAGCATTTACTGTCCTACGGGCCAGACTAGCTGAAAAGGAGAGAAAAGAGAAAGAAGAAACAGAGAGAGCCGCCAGAAAGGAACAAGTCACTACCACAGACAGAGCTGATAAGATTCGTACTTATAACTACCCTCAAAACAGAATCACAGATCATCGTTGTGGGTTTAACATCCATGACATCGATGGTGTTATGTCTGGAGAAAGGTTGCAAGAAATCATTGATGCTGTCAGCAAGCATGACATTCAACAGCAGGCCAAGGCGTTGCTCGGTTCGGAAGAAGCAACCATGTAAATAAATTTATTTGTATATAAAATATCTGTGTAACCTAATATATTCTTAACATTTTGAAGTATTGAAATTATTGAATACAGATCTAAATACAAAGAAGTTAAAAGCTAAAAGATAGATTATAATATAAACTGGTTCATGATCATCCCAGAGATGAACAACGATGAACAAAGTGGATAAGAATGTCTGGTTTCATTATAAATCCTCTTTAAAGGTGGGTGAATGTGAACGATTTATAATTAAATATGATTTGTATGAAGACGATGTAATCCCCGATGATATTATATTGGACTCCCTATGGTTAAGGATTAAGAATATGGAGCCTCTCTCGTACAGAGCAGGTTATCTGATGGGTCCCTTCATCTTATATGCAGACTTGAGGTCGGAAAATTATCATCATTCACAAAAGATTATTGCATCAGCAGATCAACCTAAATTTGAACCAAATTTACAACCCCAGCAACAAAAGATCACTGAGTTACCAGTTCATAGAATTCAAAAACAATATACTTGGGTTGTTGATGTTGTTAGTCAAATACTATTTGCAACAACTTCAAAAGTGTCTTTTGAATTGTCAGTTTCTGCTACTAAGGCATCTATTGAATCCAAATTTGTTGATATTCTTCCCAGTTTGGCTACTTATTCTAAGAAGTTACAAGTTACACGACTAACAACATTAGATCTATGGAAGCTCCCACCCCAATTATCCATACAAAGTCATGAAAAGAAGCCAAAGCATTTAGTGATATTGACCCATGGGTTGCATTCAAATATAACCACCGATATGGAGTATATTCAAGAACAGATTTACAAGGCCCAAGACAAATACCCAGACGAACATTTAATTGTAGAAGGGTTTCCAGATAACGTTTGCCAAACAGAGAAAGGTGTGAAGTATTTAGGAACAAGAGTCGCAGAATATATTGTTTCCAATCTATATGATGATAACACTAAGAAGATTTCATTTATTGGGCATTCGTTGGGTGGGCTTGTCCAAACTTTTGCTATTGCATACATCAGTATCAAGTATCCTTGGTTTTTCCAAAATGTTGAGCCTATCAATTTTATTACTATGGCATCGCCATTGTTAGGTATTGTCACAGATAATCCTGCGTATATTAAATTATTATTGTCATTTGGTGTTATTGGCAAAACAGGTCAAGATTTGGGTTTGGATAAGAACTCTAATGATAATGAAGCTTTGTTATATTTATTACCTGGTGATCCAGTCAGAACCATTTTATCCAAATTCAAAAGAAGAACTCTATATGCTAATGTAGTAAATGATGGTATAGTTCCTTTGTATACTGCTTCTTTGTTGTTCTTAGATTATGATGAAATTTTACGTACATTAAGGGAAATTACAGACAAGTCGATAAGTACAGAAAACGTTACTATATCAGATAATGCCAAATTTTTTAGCAGAAATTTTGTCAATCCATTTACCAAAATGATAGGTCTTTTAGCACCACAAAGATTCCCAACTGAGGAAGATTCTAAGTTACCTAAGGTTTCAATATTTGAATCTGCTACTTCAATTTTAATCCCACCTTTACCCGATAAAGCTTATATAATGGATCCTGATTCTCGTGAACCTTGCATCATTCATGATAAAGTCTACACAGAAGATGATATTCCTCCCCAAGCTGAAGTGGAAGATAATATCTATAATAGTACAAATATTCTTTTACAGCCCTTCACTATTGAAAAGAGAGAAAGAGCTAAATATCAGAAGTTAGAAGAATCAATTGCTAGACGCTGGCATAAAGGTCTTTCTTGGAGAAAAGTTGTTGTAAAATTGAAACCTGATGCACATAATAATATCATTGCTAGACGAAGGTTTGCAAATGCCTATGGGTGGCCTGTCATTGATCATTTAATCGATAACCACTTTAATGGTGAAGAAACACCCAATAATGAACAGAGTGATCAGCTGCCTCGTTCATCCGATTGTGAGGAGCAAATTACGATACCCTCCAATTACGAATGGGTCACACGGAGAGATGAAGAAAGTATTTTTGATGTTGGTCCAACAGGTATGATATCAACGATGAGTGACTTATTAGAAAGCTTTACGCAAAGAAAAACAATGCATAACAGCAAGGTTGATTCTGATTTAAAAGACGAAATTTTAAAGTATGAGGAACTCAACAATAACTCGCTTCCATAAACTTTATTGATTTATTCAAAAAGCATATAAGTACCTCGAACACATTTATGTGTGCATGCCCATATGCATTTGAAAACACTACCTCCCACTAGTATCATCACGGTATGAGGGTAAAGTATTCGATGATATGATAAGATTGTTTGGATAGTGCTAATGTATTGCTTCATTACAAGCATGCATTGATGCATTGATGCCTAATGGATACGCGTCCACATCAGTATTTTAAAATGGAGTTTGACATGAAAATATTAAGATCCAATGTCCGACTTCATCCTACTAGTATTCAGAATTGCTGAAAATCTTTTTGACGGGTTTTCGGATCTTCCTTCTTAAATATTTCGCTTGTAATGGCAACAGAGTATTATGATATTAGTCCAATGCATATTGAAGAACGTTATTTAAAGTGGAATAGAATTTTATTCGTTTTATAAATATATAAAAATACTTAAATAATATTACCATATGCAATTCTGAATAACGCATCTTGAATTTCGTTATCACTTGAGTGAGTGATGTTTAGTTTTTTCTTAATGTCAATAAAATCGCCTTTTTTGATATAGGAAGAATCTGTGAAATGGATGAAATTCTCATTATATTTCAAGCTAATAATCTTTAATATTTCATAAAACCTTAATTCATTTGTATTTTGGAAATCAAACGGGACATGTAAACATTCTTTAACTGAATGAAAATCTATTTCTAATTGTGTTAGCCCCACTTGATTAAACTTGTTTAATTTCAATATGGATTCAATGAAATAATTTATCATGATATTTACCAATTCATTTTTTATGTTGAATACTAAATCAGCGGATATTTCAGCAGATTCGAGTCTGGCCATAATTCTCTTCAGCATATTAATGGTATTTGTGATCTCAGATCTTGGTCCATCCTCAGAAGTTTCATTTAATACCCACATACCAATCTTGAAGTAAGTTTGGAGTGATTCCTTTAACAGCTTTTGAGTTCTATATATAATTGAGTTTTGTAAATCTGTAGACATCTCTCTTTTATAGCTAGTTAGGACTTCCTGAAACACTGACTGATACTCCTTGGACTCATTTTGATTTACTGTCTCGGTCAATTTAATGAAAATACTCTTGTTTGTGAATTCGTTTATCTTGATGTAAACTGTGCTCAGTAATTTTAGTTTCGTCATAGTTTGGAATAATTCATCCTCTTTGGAGTGTTTATCTGGTAAAGCGTCTGTGGTCAAGACGTAATGTAGATACTTTGAAGATAAATCAAGGTATATTTCTGAACATGTTCTCAATTTATATTTTAACAACGGCTCATAAATTAAATCATAAAATGGTTGAAAGTATTTAAACACTTTATCTAGGATTTGAATGAAATTTTTGTCTGATTTGGCCAGTTCTTGAGGGTTATTAGTGATTAAATTATATTGATTTACAATGGTTTTAATTTCATAATTAATCCAGGCATCCCAGAATTCGTCAGATACCAATGAGACTAACCCATTACCATGATAATGATATGATTGGATTAATTTTTTATCAGTAGCGATAATTTGAGAAATTAAAGTAATTAATGATTTTAAATTATCTTGAGATAAAGTATTATTGATTCTTTCTCTCATAGGTTGTAAAATATGGTTAATAAATTCCTCATGTAATAATTCTTTTGTCAAACCAACACTATCGTCCTTGAAGATATTGATACATTTGTATAAATTAGCATCCAAATAATCATTTAAAAACTTGAAATAGATGGCGATATCATTTGATGTAGATTTGTGGAAGTGATAAGTAAATCTAATTTGAAAATTTGTGGCTAACGACTTAAAATTCCAGTATTGTCTATTATCTGCATTTATATATAATAAGACCAATTTAAACAAGTGAGAAGATTTAGTTTGTAGTGGGGTTATGGATGCTGTATCAGACAACAAAAATTTATCAGAATCCCATTTAGTATTGAGTAATACTTGATTGAAATCTTCATACTCTTTTTGACAAACCGGAGTTAACAGTAATTGATCAAATTTATCTAAAACAGCTTTGACAATCGGATCATCCTTCAAAAGATGACCTTCTGATAGTACAGTCTTGATATTGTTGTGAATAATAGCCAACTTCTCGTATGACTGTTCTGAAAGTTCAGCTTGTGTCAAATGATCAATATCATTCTCAATTTGTTTCAATTCGTTAACATTAGAGTCTATGGCTAATTTCTCAATCATCCTACTTTCTATTATATCCAATATTTCTAAATCACCGTATTTTTCTTTTAGGGTATCAACATCAGCTAAATCATTGATGTTGTCTATTATATCATCTACGATCTGAGTGAAGTATGTGTTTTGTTCTGTAATTAATCTTTTTAATTTATCATTTTCATCTAATTCAGTTGACAATTGTTTTCTTTTGGAATTGATTGAATCAATCTTTTCATCTATCAAAAATAAATCTTTGATATTATTCATCACTTATAGGTAATATCGAACTAATTTTAATACTGTTTTGGTTTGTTTGAGCAGTGATATCAAATAATCGGATCGCATTAATCAGGTTGAGTTGGCTTTATTAGGTTGTTCGCTATTCAATCTTTTTTCAATCGATTTCAATAAGTCAACATCTGCACGTGATCTGATTTGTAAAGTGACAGTAATTTTAAAGTAGCACAGCTCATTTCTCTTCTGACTTTCAAAGTTAATGAACATTAGTGTCTTGTCTATTAATTTAATTAAGATATGGATTCTCCAAGGATCAATTTTTCTGGTCTTGTCTGCATGAATTCAATCGTGATAATATAAAATACAAAACAATAATCAAGAATTAAAAACATTTGATGTGAAATAGAGTTAATCTCCATTGAGAAGGAAGCCGACTTACAATTATTTAATAATGGAATTTTATGGGGTTACCATTAGTTACTATGAGCTATCAAGGGTATTAAAAATACTAAAAAATTGCGCAAGCCCGGAATCGAACCGGGGGCCCAACGATGGCAACGTTGGATTTTACCACTAAACCACTTGCGCTTAATTTATTAACGGTTTTTTTTAGCTATATACTTAATTGACATTTATAGGCATGTGCTGTATTTTGAGCAATATCTATTTGCGTAGAATAGTAGCAAGATAACTGACAATCATAACTGTTTATATTTTTGTTTACCTTGCATAAATTTCAAAAAGTAAAATTTTCCAATATTCAAGAATTTTGATTCAAAATGCATTTTCTCTTTGCTATTTTTGAAATCAATATAAGCTAAAACTTCAAGAATAAAAAAATATTACCCAACTAATACTTTAATCCATATTAATACAACTAAAATGATTGAACAGAAAAAAATCTCATACTGATGAAGGTTATTTGTATTCTTTATGTTATTTGTTTAAGTTGTTTGTCATTGGGAAAAAACATTTTTGAAGAATTAAACATTAATTTTAAACTTAATCCAATAAATAATCACGAGTTTAAACGGCATTCAAAAGAAACTGACCATAACTCTACAATATGTATAAGAAACATAATAATGTCTAGCAATCCACTAGAATTTCAACTGATCAAATTGAATATTGAAAACATAATCCCCAAATATACAAACATCGATAGATTTGGGGGCTCGAGTGACTCAAATGGTAAACAATACATTCAATTGTCAATCAAATCATTGCCTAGTGGTAATTTAGTAAGATTTAAAAGATACTTAAAGGGTGGAGAGAGCAATATTTTATTTAATGTGTTAAATCTGAATGATACTATTATCGAAACATGTTTAATAAATTTGAGTTATGATGCCTCATGGAACTTATTTAATGTAGATAAATTGATTCAATTTGAATCGAATATTTTGAAGCAAGAAAAGGAAAATATTGAGCTGTTTTATCAACGAACTGTGACAAAGAGACACTTTTTGGCAGTTAACGATATTTTACAAGATTTAAGAGAAATGAACAGTCATTGGAAGGATCCAATTTGGACCAAGTTACAAAATCAAAGACGTAAATATAATGAAAATACATTCACATGGATGCTATACCAACTGTTGGTCTTATTACTGTGTCTATGTGGTAACTTTATATACATCGTTTGGCGGTTAGAGAATAATTGAAAAATGGTCTAAGAAATTTTTAAATATTGGAAAAATTTAAAATACACCAAGAGTTTACTATTTTGCATACAAGTGTAAAGCTCATCACTAAGAGAGAACATAGCAAAGTGAAGTGAGATTGCACAAAAGAAAACCCGATGTCTCTGTCAATTACTGAAAAATCATATCTGTTTGATTCCTTATCTAGTCCCCAAGCTTTAAGACCAGATGGTAGATTACCTTATCAATTTAGACCCATTGAAATATACACTGATTTTTTGCCAAGTTCTAATGGTTCCTCGCGTATAATTGCTAGTGATGGTAGTGAATGTATCATCTCCGTGAAGACTCAAGTTGTGGATAGCACTGTTGAGAAAGATTTAATCCAGGTTGACATTGATATTGCTGGCGAAAGAGATGATTCCGTTTTAGTTGAGAGTATAACGTCGTTGTTTAACAAGATTATTGATACTATTGACGTTTCAAAATTAAAGTTAACACAAAAATATAGCTTTAAAATCTACATTGACGTGTTGGTGTTATCTACATATTCTTATCCAGTGTCATTAATTTCATTTGGTATTTATTCTGCATTAAATTCTACATATCTACCTAAATTAATCTCTTCATTTGATGATTTAGAAGTTGAAGAATTACCTACCTTTCATGATTACGATCTTGTGAAGTTAGATGTCTCCCCGCCACTCATCTTTGTCCTGGCTATTGTGGGTGATAATATATTCATTGATCCAGCTTTTAATGAAAGTATGGTGGCTAATAATGGGTTAATTATAAGTTGGTCTGATGGTAAAGTTGTCGCACCTGTGAGGACCATGGCATTGAACAATGCATACGTTAAGGGGTTCAAGCCAAGTTTGGTACAAGAAGGGATTGATCTAGTCAATAAATATGCCCAAGATATTGTTAAGGCATTGGTATAACACTTTTTTCATCATATGTATTAATTTGTGTATAAAGGAATAATAGATAATTTCAAGAATTCGAATCTGAGGACTGTCCACTGAGGCGGAGGTGTGGGTGTTTAGTAAGAATTTAGAAGTTGAAAATCTCACAAAATACTTTCCTGTTTTGGTAATTGCTGAGAGTATAAATTAAAATGGCAAAAACCAAAAAAAGCCAACCAAAGCGACGCACAAGAATTTCCCGATTAGGCAAAGACGTCACATTCTTTTCAATCTCATCGAATCGTGAAATCTTTCACTGTGAGAAGCTGGCAGAATCGCTGAGGATTCTGTTAGAGGCTAGTCAATGAGGTCTATGCGATAGTACAGTTAGTTGAAACTAGTAATAATACTATTATAATTAATATTAATATTCTTGTGTACTCAATTACTTATATAGAGGTTTTTTCCTTCTGGTTTTGTCTTGTTTATTCCCAACCTAGAACAGTGTAATCCGCAAACAATGAAGCATATTCAAACTGAACAAACCATTTCCATTCCAGAAGGTGTTACTGTTGCCATCAAGTCCCGTATCGTCAAAGTTACTGGTCCAAGAGGTACTTTAAACAAGTCCATCAAGCACATTGATGTTACTTTCAGAAAGATCTCTCCAACTGTTATCAAGGTCACTGTTCACAATGGTGACAGAAAGCATGTTGCTGCTTTAAGAACTGTCAAATCTTTAGTTGACAACATGATCACTGGTGTCACCAAGGGTTACAAGTACAAGATGAGATATGTTTATGCGCATTTCCCAATCAACGTCAATGTTGTTGAAAAGGAAGGTTCTAAATTCGTTGAAATTAGAAATTTCTTAGGTGATAAGAAGGTCAGATTAGTCCCAGTTAGAGAAGGTGTTGAAATTGAATTCTCCGCTAACCAAAAGGATGAAATCGTCTTATCTGGTAACTCTGTTGAAAACGTCTCTCAAAACGCTGCTGACATTCAACAAATCTGTAGAGTTAGAAACAAGGATATCAGAAAGTTCTTAGATGGTATCTATGTCTCTCACAAGGGTGTTGTGGTTGAAGAAACTTTCTAAGTTAATTCTTTGTAATATATAAATCATATATATATTTAACAATCTTTATCTTCTAAAACTATAATCCAAAATTTATATTAATAATAATATTAAACAACTTTATACATATATTAAATATATATATATCATAATATTAAAAGTGCATCACATTTATGATTTAATGAACAACGCTTCTACCATATTCCCTTGATTTTTGAATCAATAGAGTGTCAGCTAAGACTAAAGCAGTCATTGCTTCAACAATTGGAATAGCTCTTGGAGTCACTGCTGGGTCATGTCTCCCCTTAGCAGCCAAGATCCCATCTTTCCCATCATAAGTAGCAGTATGTTGTTCTTGACTAATGGTAGCAGTGGATTTGAATGGAACGGAGAAATATATATTTTCACCATTGGAGATCCCACCTTGAACACCACCTGAATTATTTGTCTTTGTTCTTAGTCTTTGACTTTCCTCATCGAAATAAAACATATCATTATGTTTTGAACCAGGAATTGAAACACCAGAGAAACCTGACCCAATTTCAAACCCCTTTGAAGCTGGAATAGATAACATAGCATGAGCCAATAATGCTTCCAATTTATCGAAACATGGTTCTCCAAGTCCTGTAGGTAAGTTTCTAACCACACAAGTGACTACACCACCAATTGAATCTTGTTGGCCTCTATATTTTTCAATTTCTTTTATCATATCACCTGCAACAGATAAATCAGGACATCTAATGAAACCAACGGAATCAACTTTTTCTCTTGTTATTGTGTTCAATAAATGATGGAATTTTGGATCGAACGGATCTCTATTCATTTTAATTTCACCAATTTGAGATGTAAATGCTACAATTTCAATATTATTTACTTGTTTCAAGAAATGCTCAGCAATGGCACCAGCGGCCACTCTACCAATAGTTTCTCTAGCAGATGCTCTACCACCACCGGAGGAGGCTTTAATCCCATATTTTTCGGAGTAAGTGTAGTCTGCATGCGATGGTCTTGGGAATGCGTCCATGTCTGAGTAATCATGTGGTCTTTGATCTTCATTTTTGATCAACATTGCGATAGGAGTACCAAGGGTCTTGTCGAATTCGACACCAGACTGGATATGAACTTTATCCTTTTCGTTTCTTGGAGTGGATAGTTTTGATTGACCTGGTCTTCTTCTTGTTAGTTGTGGTTGGATGTCGTCAGCAGTCAAGGACATGCCTGGAGGGACCCCGTCCACTATGCACCCGACGGACTGACAGTGCGATTCCCCATAGGTTGTAACACGAAAAAGCTTACCAAACGTGGACATTCTGTTGTAATTGAAAGTATACTTGGTTGTATTGATGGACAATAGAGTGTATACATATATGTATCTGGAATGGGCTATATATATATATGTTCCAAGGATTATTATTCAACTATTACTCATCGATGAAAAATTATCCGTGGGAAGTGACTGAAATTTGACAAATATTCAATATATTACTACTACTACTGCTACTACTACTACTACATCAATGATCTATGAGCACAAGAGCTCTCAAGAGTGTAGTGGGGATATGGCGTAGGTGTCGTTTGCGTATGCCATAGACGACGTCTGGGTATGGGAGATATCAAGTGTATACTTATATAAATAGTTGTATTGCTATATGGGTGCTTTTACCATAGTGGTTTCATTAGTTCTTTGCACAGAGGCCCTTAATACTTTGTGATAGTATATTAGAGTCACCTTTCTTATTTACTTATTTGCTTACTTGTTCATGGTGATATTACTGGACGTTGCCATCAATGCAACGTGGTGACAGTGCCAATCATGAATTCCTCACGATTTTCTATTATTTCAATGCTGCGTTGAAATAAAATGTTGATTGTTAATTGTCAAATTGTTAATGGCAAAAAAAAGTTTCAGTAAATGGAAACGAACAAACGGACAACAACTGTTACAATTATCCTTTCTCTTGTTGGGAACAATTTTATTTCTCATCCCATTCAGAAAAACACACTGCTTCTTGCCACAAATTGCAATCACAACTTTCTTATCAACAATTTATATACTTCTTCTCTTCTTGTCACATCCTAATCACATAGCATTAACAGTTTGTATACAGATAGACAGATATTTATATTTATAGATATATCTATATCTACATATTCACGCACAACCCACCATGTCGTTGTCTGCTTTATTAAACGATAATGATGAAGATATCATCCCTCAAACTTCTAATCCCACAACCTCTACTACTTCAACCACTCCAACTACCTTAACTACTCTAACTACCTCAAATTCAACTACCTCAAATTCAACCACCCCAGAGGAGAAGAAATCAATATACTTAAATAATCTCAACAATAAATTGAATCAATTGAAGCTAAGAGATCATTTGGAATGGTTATATCAAGACTGGAAGTTCTTAAATTTACAAGAATTCGAATTGATCAATGAATGGAATTATATTAATCTAAAAGATATAAAGAGAAATAAATTATTATCAAAGGATAAAGAAGTCAGTGATGATTTCATTAAACTAAATAATAATTGGAAAGATTATTTATCCTATAAAGATAAACGTTTCAGTAATATCATTGATCAAGTTAAACCCGATTCGGAAGAATCGATCGATCAAGATCACGACTCTACAATAGATCAAGATACTATTGACGAAGAAGAAGAAGAAGAAGAAGAAGAAGAACCACTTGAAAACAATACTGAAATGTTAGAACAAATCGATGATGAACAAATCGATGATGAACAAATGGACGATGAACAAATCGATGATGTACAAATGGATGACAGTCAAATTGATGATGACGATGATGATGATGTACAATTTTATGATTTCGAAGACGAATCAGATAAAGATCAGGATTTCACAATAGGCTATCAAAAGAAAAGAAAACATAAATATCAAATGCATCAATCACAAAATAATATCAATAATCATTCACCACAAAATCATATTATAGATTATAATCCAAAGGAAATCACTATAGATTCAGAAAGAAAATATATTATCAGTGAATTGAAACGATTATATAGAAAACATAAAGGTCAAAAGACTAAAAAAAGAAGATTCACCAATATTTTCATTCAAGATATCATCAATGATCCAATAAGTGATGAAAATATTAATGATCAAACAAACGATGAGAATATTAATGATCCAATAAAAGATGAAAACATTAATGATTCAATAAAAGATGAAAATGTTGGTGATCAAACAAACGATGCAAATATCAATGATCAAACAAAAAATGATAAAGAGACTCCAACACAAAAAACTACTGGCCAGTCTTTAATTGTTAAAATTACATTGAAACAAAATCATTCAAAGAAATTGACTAGATTAATTAATGATGATAAGAGAAGAGAAGAAAAATTATTACAAGAAAAATTAGACAAAGAAATCTTATTATCATTAGATTCAAGTGCTAAGAATTCTCCATCAAAGAAAAGACGTAAATTAAATCCAAATGAAACTTCAATTGAAAATGGCGAAGATGAAAATAATACTTCGACTATAACCACCACTAACATTAGTAATGAAAATAATAATGAAGTTTCAAGTAATATTAATAGTAATAATGCCCCTACTGGCAATAGAAGAAAGACTCATGATTTACCAACGTATGGTATTAAGATGTCTGCTAGAGAAGCAAGAGCTATTCAACGTCATTATGACAACACATACATTACCATTTGGAAAGATATGGCTCGTAGAGATTCAAATAGAATGTTAAGATTATACCAACAAATCCAATCTATTAGATCCACAAATTTTAAAAAGACATCGTCATTATGTGCTAGAGAAGCAAGAAAATGGCAAACTAAAAATTTTAAACAAGTGAAAGATTTACAAACTAGATCAAGAAGAGGTATTAGAGAAATGTCAAACTTCTGGAAAAAGAATGAACGTGAAGAACGTGAAATCAAAAAGAAGACTGAAAAGATTGCATTAGAAAACGCCAAGAAGGAGGAAGAAGAGAGAGAAAATAAGAGACAAGCCAAAAAATTGAATTTCTTATTAACTCAAACGGAATTATATTCACATTTCATCGGCAGAAAGATTAAAACCGATGAATTAGAAGGTAATGATGCCTCAAATACCAAAAATATTGACATCGATTTGGAGACCACAAATGCTACGAAGAATGATTTCCATGAAATTGATTTTGATAATGAAGATGATGAACAACTAAGATTGAAAGCTGCTGAAAATGCATCAAATGTCTTGGCTCAAAATAAAGCTCAAGCACAAGCTTTTGATAGCAAAATTACAAGAAATACCGAAAATGAAGGTAATGAAGAAGATGACGAAGATGAAGATGGTGAATTAAACTTTCAAAATCCAACTTCATTAGGGGACATCACTTTAGAACAACCAAAATTAATGGATTGTACTTTAAAAGAATACCAATTGAAGGGTTTAAATTGGCTAGCAAACTTATATGATCAAGGTATTAATGGTATCTTAGCAGATGAAATGGGTCTTGGTAAGACTGTTCAATCTATTTCTGTATTAGCGCATCTAGCTGAACATTATAACATCTGGGGACCATTTTTAGTTGTTACTCCTGCTTCCACTTTACATAACTGGGTTAATGAAATTACTAAATTTGTACCTGAGTTTAAGATTTTACCATACTGGGGGAATGGGAATGATAGAAAAGTGTTGAGAAAATTCTGGGATAGAAAGAATTTAAGATATGGTAAAAATGCTCCTTTCCATGTTATGGTCACCTCGTATCAAATGGTTGTATCTGATGTTACATATTTACAAAAGATGAGATGGCAATACATGATTTTGGATGAAGCTCAAGCCATCAAATCTTCCCAATCGTCACGTTGGAGAAATTTGTTGAGCTTTCATTGTCGTAATAGATTATTATTAACAGGTACTCCAATTCAAAATAATATGCAAGAATTATGGGCACTGTTACATTTCATTATGCCGTCATTATTTGATTCTCACGACGAATTCAGCGAATGGTTTTCAAAAGATATCGAATCACATGCTGAAGGTAATGGTCAATTAAACCAACAACAAGTGAGAAGATTACATATGATCTTAAAACCTTTCATGTTAAGACGTATCAAGAAGAATGTTCAATCAGAATTGGGTGATAAAATAGAAATCGATGTTCTTTGTGATTTGACTCAAAGACAAAAAAAATTGTATCAGGTGTTAAGATCACAATTATCTTCAAATTATGATGATATTGAAAATGCTGCTGGCTCTGATGAAAATAGCGGTGATCAAAACTTATTAAATGCTGTTATGCAATTTAGAAAAGTTTGTAATCATCCAGATTTATTTGAAAGAGCAGATGTGGAATCGCCATTTGCATTTGTTACATTCGGTAAGACAAATCGTATCAATAAAAAGTCTAATATTGGTGGTTCCAACACAGTTAACAATAGTAGCACCATAAGTATGAGTGCAATAAATGGCTCTCTTCCAAATGGATTAATAACAAGTCTAAATTACGCTAATTTGACTGATGTTATATATTCTTCTTGCAACCCAATTACCTATCGCTTACCAAGATTAATCTATGATGAATTATTAAATTCACATTACCAAAATTCTTTGGCCACATTCAACAAGATCGTCAACCACACAATGAATATTTATTCTCCTACTAATAATAAAGAATTGAGCTCATATTTAAACAGGATTGCAGGCTATAATGGAAGTGAAATTTCGAGGATACACAATGACTTCTTAATCAACAGAGTCATCAAAAATAAGAAAAAACATCCTGAACCAATCACCGAATTCGAAAAGAGTTTAATTGTACCAGAAAGATACACTGAAATTACCAAATTAGCCAAGACTACTACTGGCGGAGTTTTGGAATCATTATTAAATATTCAAGGCCAATATTACGATGAACAATATTTTGAATCGTTTAACAGAGGTTATCACGAAGGTGCTGCCGCTACTCCAATCAGCATTGAAGTGCTGGGTTCCAGTAATTTCACTACCAAGATCCAACGAGAACTTTTTGATCCAGTTGTATCTCAAGCTTTCTGTAATATTCCTCCAACAACTCAATACAATATGCATGTTAAGAAGCATATACCAGTGGAAGATTTTCCAGTTACAGGATTGTTTCCTTCTTCGCTTAATAAGAAATTTTCCTCAAGTATTTTCATGCCATCTATGGATAGATTTATTACTGATTCGGCCAAATTAAAGAAATTAGATGAAATGCTACCAATTTTGAAGGCCCAAGATCACAGAGTTTTAATTTATTTCCAAATGACTAAGATGATGGATTTGATGGAAGAATATTTAACTTTCAAACAATACAACCACATCAGATTAGATGGTTCTTCTAAATTAGAAGATCGTCGTGATTTGGTCCATGATTGGCAAACAAAACCTGAAATCTTCATTTTCTTGTTAAGTACAAGAGCTGGTGGTTTAGGTATTAATTTGACTGCAGCTGATACTGTTATCTTCTACGATTCGGATTGGAATCCAACCATCGATTCACAAGCTATGGATAGAGCCCATAGATTAGGTCAAACCAGACAAGTCACGGTTTACAGATTATTAGTCAGAGATACTATTGAAGAAAGAATGAGAGACAGAGCTAAACAAAAAGAACAAGTTCAACAAGTTGTCATGGAAGGGAAGACCCAAGACAACCATGTCAGAACTATTGAAGCATCCACAAAAATCGACGAAAAACCAAATTAGTATATAATCGTTTATTAAGGTAATATCTGTTTGACTATTACCTGTTATTAGCATATTTTATTTACTGTATTAATAAGGACACATTCATACATAATATAAAACACACGAAAACCAACAACTACAACATATACTACGGTCATTTTGTTTTACATAAAATTGTATAGTTATAATAATGTTGTATAAATTTATATTCAGAAAACACACGTTTTTAACATGTTCACGTACTTGTCATAAATTTTGTTGAATTTATTATAGTCTTCTTGGGATAATTCGTTATTTTTATAAGCTATATCTTTTAATGGTTTCAATTCATATAGTATAATACCAAAAGAATCTCTTTTCAAAGCATAAAAGTCACTGATTTTTTTGGAATTATCTTCAATATCTATATTAATAGGAGGGACATCATCACTAACCCCATGGGAACTGGTCTCATTTTCACCAAATAGCATATCGAAATCATCATCAGGAATAGATTCTGGTTTGGCTGTTACCTCTTCTTTCTTCATAGTTTCCTCCTTAATGCCACTAATATCCTTGTCAGCTCCATCATCAGTCAACAGGTTAATCATATTTGTTGCATCCCATTGTGATTCACAGTCATGTAGTACTAGAAAATACAAAAAGTATTCTAACACATGCTCAGATTCAACAGCACCCATTTTATTTCTAGCAGCAGGAACACCATATGTTGCTAATTTATAATCCAGTGTTTCCAACACATCAAATAAGAAATTCTTAGGCGTTACTAGGTCAATAACTTCATTTAAGAAATCTAAGTTATAGTAGGTACTGCTATGTAGATTCCAGAATGAATTAATCTGGTTAGTCATGATTTTATTAGTTGAATTTTCATTCAATATCATTAATTTACCATAACTAATCGGTTTTTGTTGCGAGTACATCGTGTCTGTTGAAAATACTCTTGGATCTACATTTTCAATAGGTGATATATTTAAAACGTTTGTAAATTTTTCGATTAATAAATCTAAGACTGACCTTTCTTGGGAATCAGAAGAATAAACACCATAATTGGGTTGAGATTGTCTCTCCTTAAATTTTCTTAAAATATTGAGTAGTGGGACAGCATTGATTCTTAAAACAGCATTATGGAATGTACGAGAGTCTTCATTTAATGTGCTCGGATTCACCAAAGAGTTGATGATGGCAAATACCTTCTGTAACAACTCTTTTGAAACTGAATCATTGTTTAGGTAGATTAAATACTGCTCGAGCCAAAACATAATTTTCATCAACCCTATTATCATAAATGGTTGTAAGAAGTATTCAAAGCCACTAATTGCCATATTAATATCAGTTATAACATCCATTTCAATTGCACAGAAAACCTGCTTTAAAATGAAAGGTAGTAATATGGCCAACTGTTTTGTATCAGTACTTTGAGTTAATTGGTCAGATAGTGACCCATTTATGAAAAGATCAGATAGCCATCCTTGAACTAATTTATGCGATTGTGTTTGAACTTCTGGATTTTGTTTATTTTCCTCATTAATGGAGAAATCATCAGGGATTTCAGCAATTTTGGAAAGAAATCTAATAGAAAATGAATCTTCAATTTTCAGAATTGAGGAAGTCAGTACAACATTTGGAAGAGAAACATTATAATTTTTGCAGATAGACAATAAAAATAGTAGAGCCCAAGTAAAAGACAATGACAACTCGTTATTTTCTTCAGAATCTTCACCATCTTCCTTCTTCAATTTAGCAGACTCATCCCATAATGTATCGACAAACTTCATTATCATTTCAATTAAAGTTTTTGGTGAACTGAAGGACAAAATAAAAGTCAGAGAATGAGAGAAGTTGAATACTAATAAACTGCATAACTTGGATATTTTTGCGTGATCACATTTATCAATTGCTTCCTTCATTATGTTTATAATAGCAAGCGATATTTCTCTTTGCTTTGTTGGTGCTATATTTTCAAAACCATTAAGAATTTGTTGTATGCCAGTAACGGTCTCGTTATTGAAGTTTCCAATTGTTTCTAAATCTATAGAATCTAGTGAGTTTAATAAGAAATTTGGAATATTAGAAAGTGGTTCTTGAGAACCTTGCGGTGTGGTTATAATCACTTCGTCAGTAGTTTGTAAAGTTTTAGGATCAATTAGTTGATCTTCCCTCAAAAATTCATTGATCAGGCTTGGCGGCTGTAAACCTAACATGACTAAAGATTTGATAAAATCATGTCTGATATCAAAACTAGTAGCTGAGAAATCATCAAACAGATCGTCATTTCGGTTTTTACTATCTTCTTTTTCTGAATAATACGATTTGATGGCTTTGATCACCTTTGTATCAATACTTTCTAAGGCATTCACAGTAATTTGTGGATTGTCAGGACAATGCTTCAAAATCAAAAGTGGTAGATGCTTAGAGATAAATATAATCCATTGCCTTTCTAACAGGTTTAAGTTTGTATTTGATCTATGATACTGTTTGTTACTAACATACTGCGCAAAACAAATAAATGAAGTTTCAATTAAATCTGTCAAAACCATTTCATTATTTTGTGGACTGATTGATGTAGCTGGATTATGAGGAACATATAATGAGATGGAATTATATTTAGATAAGAAATCTGAATTGAAAACTTCCCAATTCATAATCTTACTATTCAGCCATATGTTCTTATAATAGCGAATCAACTTCATGTCGGTATACCTATTACTGGAGGTGGGATGTGCAGAGAGACTGTACATTGGAGTCTTCATGTTGGCCATCGGACTTGAGATGAATTGCGGCGAAGTAATGGATGGTGAATTAATAAAATCCTGTGGCAATGGCTGTTGTTGTGAATGTGGATGCAAAAAAGAACCTTGAGATAATCTATGATCTTTTAGAGCGTCTGCATCGGATTCTTTGAAAACTAATTTGGATTCCACAGTAAGTGATATCTTTTTATAAAGTAATTTGTTGATCTTGTACAATTGGGACATTAAGTAGTTAAAGTTGTCCTTGTAAGGTGTTGATTGAATAAGAATAGCACCAGAAGAGAATTTTAATATTGAATACAAAAATTTAGCTAAAGCTACAACCAACCTACTATTGATGTTATTATTTGAAAAAATTCCTCCACTAAGAATATTTGGTATTATCACGCTTGAAAGATCTTTATTTAATTGATCAATAACAATTTTATCCTTCAAATTATCAAAATGAACGCACGTCCTTGCAAAGAAATGAACAAGCATTGATGTAGATTTGATAGTAGCTAGCTTAGGCATGAATGAATGGACTAAATCATTATCATAGTTAATGAATAATATTTCAATAATATAATCAGCTAATAAAAGAGGTTGTTCACAGTTCATGATCTTGACAAAATCTTCCGATAAGATATCCATTAAGTTCATTCTCTTTTGGTTCAGTTGGATGGCCTTGTCCTCTTCTTTGCCATTTTCATTCTTAGTGTCTTCAACTTTAATCTTAATAGCATCGTCTATTTCATTTGGTTCATTCAGGTTCTCACCAGTTATTTTATTAGAAGCACTGTCGTATATATTGTCACCATCTTCATTGTCAAGAGCTTTGGCAAACTTCTCGTTATAGAACTCTTTGTAAAGGTTAAGAAACTCTGGTGGTGGTAATTGTCTATTTGAACACTTTACTGCTAATGTGTAAACAGTCTCATTTTGTAGATTCATGATGAAGTGATGCGACTTGATATCGTGAAACCCAGTTTTTGTGTCTTATCGAACCAGAAGTAATTTCTCCAGCAATTCGAACGGTATGTTAGCAATGCTGAATGTGAATTGGCTTCTTATCTTCACATTTTTATAAGGTTCAAGCTTACACAAGATAGTCTTTACTTAATTTAAACTGGTTTTCAATTAATTTCCATAATAAAAATCGTTTTTGGTGATGGCAATACCATTTTTATATAGAAAAGGTCTAAACATAAACAAAAGTAACATGAAATATTACGAATATACACAAGCAAATTATATATTAGCTATACCTCTACCCAGGCTAATCACTAGATCTAGTCAGAATCACCTTGTAACATTCTTTGCCATTCAGGAATTTCACTGTTACTGTTTTGCTTAGATGAATTGCTACTGTTTTGCATGGACAGGATTGTCTTCTCTCTGGAAGCTTTCCAAGCTGGGACATCGGCTTCGTTATCATTATCACTTACATTAGATTCGCTATTAGAAGCCGAAGATTCATTTTGTGCCTTCTTGCTGAATTTGGCTAGAAGCTCTGATGCAATTGGAATGGATTCAATCCCAGGAACCCCTTCAGTAGCTGGATGTGAATCGTTAGTATAGTCAGTTCCAATATCATAGCTACTAATTTCACCGTGACCATTGCTTACAACATCAGTGGTGTTATTTTTGGGAGGCTGTTTGAAAATATTAGAGTTTTTGATGAGATTCTTCAAGGATACCAATTCTTGATTAATACTATCCAATTCTTTTCCACCATTGTTATTAGTAATAAACTTATCAAGAGAACTTTGCAAAGTAGCCATCTCTAACTTAAGTAACCTGAAATCATCATCCATCTGCTCTCTAGATCTTCTACTTTCTTCTAATAAAGTTTCTAGTTGTTCAACAGTTGTATCTAGCTCATCCAATTTCTTCTGTTCTTGCTCTTTAAATTCTTTGTGTTCTACTTCAATAGCATTGAGCACTTGATCTATCTTGTCAAATTGGCTCTTAATTTCATCTTTGTCTTGCTCTAATTTACTCTTGGATTCAGGTAAGATATTGGGTATAACATACCTCTTTGTCACCTCCAAGACACCATACACCAGTCCAGCAGTAACAGTGGCCATAACAAAATAATCTTTCCAATCACGTTGTGGTAAAGGTGGGGGAAGCGTCTCATAAATATAGTTGGTTTCATCCACATTATTAGTCCTTATATCCTTTGCAGTGGTCAATACATCATTAGAAGACTTTGGATTGTGAATGCTATTTTGGTTCTCTGGCTTCTTAGCCTCACTTATAGCAAATTCAATCTCTTGTTGGTTGAGCCCCTTTGTTTGCAAGAATTCAATCTTTTTTGTCAGTGGAGCATCTTTTACCGAATCATCATTTAAAAAAGTAATAGCAGACTGAAGCAATTCTGAGTTACCATCAAGCTTAGTGTCCTTTGAATTGCTACTGTTGTTATTGGAGTCCATTATAGATTAGTAGAATGCTATTATGGGATGTCTTGTCTGTCTCAATTGGAGTGTGCTTATGATGGGACGCACTTTAAAGGTTTCCTAAGTTAATTTTAAAGATAAAAATAATTCACTTCAAAGAGTTGATTGAACAAAAATATATAAAGTATGAGCAATAACAAGTTTGGATGATGGTAAGTTTTTTAGTAGAAAATAATATTAATAATCTCAAAGATGAAAACGATGTTATCTTGATACTGGATATTGGCAATTCTGGCTTAGAAGATGCTTTCAAATTTGAAACTGCAATGAGATTACTACCTTTGCCAGTGCAGGCTAGTGTTCTGAGCAAAAAATCACAAGGTGATAAGATTAAGACTTTGTGTAACAGGATTTTACAACTGTATGGATGCTTGGTGTTGAGTGGGGTACAGAAAAAGAATGATTTAAAATTCAAAAGAGGTAAATATGGGAAACCGATAATGGACTCTCAAACGGCCCATTTAGCATTTAGTATGTCCAACGGTGAAGAACATGTTTGCATGTATATAAAGAAAAATGTAGATAATGACTCTGCAAAACCAATTGATGTAGGTATCGATATTGCATCTGTCAAAGATCTACAGAAAAGTGAAGAGTTGGAACTTTACAAAGATGTGTTTTCTGAGGCTGAATATACAACCTTGTTACGATGTCCCAAGGAAGACATAAATAAACTATTTGCGCAGTATTGGTCCTTGAAGGAAAGCTATACAAAATACTTAGGTAGTGGCTTGAATATTGATTTGAAGCAAATAAATACTGGGATTGTCAACATTAATCAATCAGAAACAATCAGAGACATTGATAATAAATCGATCAAATTTCAATCATTCTGGATTCCACCTCATAAAGAAGAAATCATATCAATCTGTCACAAAAATGACTCTTTAAATAATGGCCATCCTCCTAAAGTATATAAGATATTGTTCAATACAATTTTAGGCCATCTAGAACATTATTCATAATTTGATAAAGGGACCAGCCTATCTAGAGCCATTTTGATTCGGCTTCCTTTTAATGTGCTTAATTACTAATGTTTCTTCATAGATTAAAATTGGTGGCCACCTTTGCTGGTATGCATAAAGGCCCATTGAAATTACCATGAATCAGTTCCATTGCGGCAATACCAAGACAGGTATGATATAAGTCTGGATCACTTTCATTATTTTTTTGATATCCACCAACTAATTTATTTTCAGTAGTATATGTTAAATAGTTTTCAACAAGTTCTGTTTTAACTAAGTGTTTCCACTCATCACCAGTAAGTATCTTTAACGAATTTAAACACCAGAATGCATAACAGGTATCTGCAAACTTATTTTCTCTGCCTTGGAACCCACCAAAATCTGCTGAATCATAACTCTCATTCAGCCCATCTTGAAATGACATACATCCTTCACTTGAAACTTGTCTCATGACTAACCATTCGATGGTTTCATCTTTGAAATTTTTTGGTAGGGTGTCCAATTTATTCAAAAGATATAATGTAGATAGAGCACAAGATGTATAGCCTGCATGTGGCTCACCATCCTCGCCATATGCGCCAGAATCACATTGCCTTTTAGAAATAAATTCTAATAATTTATCCACATCTATAAAACTACCAAATTCTTCTACTGTTCTACAACCAATAATGTATAGGATAGAAACTGCGATGTATGAGAACCTCAAATCGTGAGAATCAACAGGTGATGGTTCTGATGTGTGGTAATCTAAAGTTGAAACAAAACCACCATGACTCTTAATCTGACAACGTGAAACAAATCTTCCAATTTCACTCTTTAGTTTAGTGTCTACTAATATACTATTATCATCAATAACCAATAGAGTAAGTAATGCAAATAGTGTACTTGGTAAGCTTATTGTTCTCACATTTGGCATAACGACAGTTAAACTACCTGAAAAGCCACCAATCTTATATTTATCCTCACTATCAACAGCAAATTTTATATAATGGCCTCTGATCCATTCAGAGTATTGGTTGTATTTGGATTGGACATCTATACCTAATGCAGAAAGAGATACCAGCGAATAAAATATTATGGCCATTTTGTTAACATCATTGCATTGCATCTGACTGGGCAGCAGAGATAAATGTCTTTCAATAAATTTAACTGTCTTCTTTGTATTAATCGTCATGCTTGGTTGTTAGATGATCGCTCTTGCTTTATGTATCTTATCTTGTAATTTGAACAGATGCTCATACATTACAGCCTGTTAACTTATTTACTTTCAAGATTTCTAATTGAAAATCAGACTTTTGCAAAATAATCTTCATAGTAAAATTGCCTATATATGCTCATACCAGAATATATTATATAGAAAGAAATAGCTAAATGGATTATACTTCAGCGTGACAACTACTATTTATCAACAACAATTTTGTATAAGGCAATTTCAAATGGCTTCAAATGAATTGGAATAGAATTAAATTTTGCTGGTTTTGGAGAAATCTTGATAGATTCATAAGTTTTCAATTCAAGATTATCAATCTTGTAAACTCCCTTAACCTTTAAAATAGTTCTCAATTCACCAAAGGCTTCACCACCTAAAGATTCAAAGACACGAATCATGATACTTCTCTCCTGCTTCTTTTCCAAAGCATATTCGGAATTCAATTCGGCATCATCTTCACCTCTCTTGATGTTTGATAAAACAATGTTTTCATCACCATATATTGTAACCAATTCATTAATTTGAGCGACAAGGTTTTTTGGAACAGGATAGGTATAGATATAGTTGAAATCATGAGCTGCCCTCACGGTGTTGGTATTCAATGAACCCATATGTGGATAAATAGCATATTTAATTTCGTGGGTTCCCATGTCAGCATGTGCATCTGGAGCCTTTGGAGAGCGTAATAGTGAAAGTCTCATTAAATTACCATGAGTAGAGAATCCATACTTACAATCGTTTAAAATAGAGACACCTTTACTGAAATCTGAATAATCAGCAAACTTGTGATGGCATACCTCAAATTTAGCCACATCCCAGGAAGTGTTGTAATGAGTTGGTCTTCTTGTAATACCAAATTGCGTTTCATATGAAGCAAACTCGTTTCTCACATTGACTGGAAACTCAACCTTTAAAAATTGATTTCTCAAATTCCAATTGATCACGGTGGTACTTATATCAATTAGACTATCAAATGATTCAGATGTAGAGGCAGCTTTTAAACCTATTTCTGTCTTAATCTTACAATCTTTTGTTACTTTGAAAATTATTTCAACAGAGCATCTATGCTTATCGTTACATTTGACATTGATATCTTCAATATCATTGATATATTTATATTTATTCACCGAGTATAATTCCGTATCCCATGCCTGCCAGCTCAATGGCTTATCATCAAACAATACAAATTGATTAGCACCAAGTTGATTTCTACCATTTTCACAGTCTAAATACTCTACACCAGTGACGACATCTGAGATTTTGCTGATGGTACCCTTCTTCTTATCGATAGTTAATTTCAATCTACCGTTTCCTAAAGTATAAAGAGAAGAGTTTTCCGTAATGGTCGCAATATCATTTTTTTCTTGAGAGAATACAGTTTTAGTAGTTGGCTGCCAAATCAATGTTTTCACGTCTCCACTCTCTTTGAATATACCACCTTTTTTACCAAAGAAGGCAACTATTTCGCCGATTAATTCTTCACATTTCTTAATAACATTCTCAAGCATTGGAATGGCTTCGTATTTGTAAACGATCTCAATACATGTCCCAGGTAACACATCATGAAATTGGCATAGCAGTATATTTTCCCATAGTTTATTAATCTCATTTATTGGATACTTATATTCCGATTCATAAAGTATCGAAGCCTTGGTTGCCAACCATTCCAAATCATGAATCTTAATTTCGGACGTTCTCATTAATTTCTTTAACTGTGCCTGAGTGGTATAGGTTCCTCTATGGAATTCAAAATATAATTCACCCTCCCATGTAGGCAATTTGTGGCCATTATCTGTTCTTTCAAGAATATTCTCATAAAATTCAGCGATGGATTTCCCAACTTGTAATTTTGGAATAACATTACCATTACGGTTACTCATGGATCTAATACGTCTCATTTTTTCCAGCATTTCACGTGTGGGCCCACCACCACCATCACCTTTACCATATAACATTAAACCCGATTCATAAAATTCGCTAGATTTGTTTTGTTTGGTGGTTCTTAAAACATCTCCGAAATGAGAGTCTGCAGTATATGTATTTCCCGGTGGCATATGCGATATTAATTGAGAGCCATCCAAACCTACCCAGTTGAATGTTGAGTGTGGGAAACTATTAATATTGTTCCATGACAATTTTTGAGTTAAAAATTTGTCAATACCAGATAGTGTGCATATTTGGGGAATTTGAGATGAATAACCGAACGTATCTGGTAACCAAAATATATCTGATTTAGAGCCAAAATATGATAAAAAGAATCTTTGACCAAAAAAGAACTGTCTTGATAAGGATTCACCAGATGGAATATTGGTATCATTTTCCACCCAAGAGCCACCTACTGGAAAGAATTGAGCTTGCTGTACTTTCGGAACTAGAATGTTATTGAAGAAATCAGGATGGTCTTCAAGTAACCATTTAAATTGTTGAGCTTGTGAGGCCACAAATTGATATTCTGGAAATTCGTCCATTAATGTACATTGAGATGCCCATGATCTAACAATTTTTCTTCTAGTCTCTGCAAATGGCCATAACCAAGCTGTGTCAATATGGCAATTACCCATACCGTATGTGGTAGCTAATTGATTAGCGTCACCTTTTGAATAAACATCAGAGGAATTAGAAAATTCGTCGAAATATTCTTTCTGTAAAAATTTACGACATTTAACCACACTTGATCTATCATTGTAATCGAACATATCCATGACCTCGCTGGCAATTTGCCTGGCCCGCTGTTTTTGCCATGAATCGTCCGGTAGTTCTCTGGAGGCATCAGTCAACATCCAATAATCAACACGTAATCCCCTTGCTTCCCAATCTGGAAGGATCAAATCAGCTTTATCTAAATGGAAATATCTGTTGCTATCAGGAGGATTAATTGTAGAGCCTTGTCCACAACCGAACATTCCATTATTACCAGCTTCAATATAGAAAAAATATTTACCATCTTTGTTTGGAGGTAAAAGGTATTCTGATCTTTCACCACCGGAAAAGGCCGTGATTGGATTCAAAGTTTCTGGGTCAATGACAACACCTTCATTGTTACAATTCCATTCAAAAATCAACTGCTCCTTTGATTTTAACCATTCGGTTGGAACATTCAATTCAACTTTGAACCAGGTGGTTGACCAACTAGGACCAAATGGCTGACTCTTTCTTGCTTCTTTGAAGTGTAATTCCCCTTTTTTATCCTTTTCAATAACTTCTTTCCAACTTGGTCTCTTATCTGGCGAAACCGGTGAAGAGCCATGTTTAAATTCAATTTGATACCACCAGACTTTGACTTGTTTTTGATCTAATGATATGCGTTCAACATCATAAAATTTGGGTAAGTTTAAGTCAGCATAATCTCCACCTCTCTCTAGGAATTGTGATAATCTACTTGCATAAATACCTCTCACAGGTTTGAACTGAGGATCGTAATTTCGTCCCCCGTATCTTGACATAGTATAATCAAGCTCTCTTTTATTGGGGTTGTTGATACTCTAGCACCTTTCTTGAACTTGTGCTTTCTTGAAAGCGCTTCCTTATATAACAAAAGTTGGATTTTAAGGGTGAGCGATATATATTTCTAAAGTATACGCTGATTCTTTAACCAGAGATGAGATTGAATATATATTTCAACCACTGACAACATCAACGTGGATGAAGAATGAAATGATAAAACTTTTACATCTAAAACTGTTGAACATGGTTCAACAGATAATAAGATCGACCAGCACATCAGAGATTATGTCAGAACTGCCAAGATCAATCAATATTGCGGCTGGCGCCGACGGAAGGTTGTCAAAAATACGGCGGAAGATGGTAGAGCATTAGCTGCATTTGGTATATTATGGATTGCTAACCCATATTTGGGCCAAACATTCAAGGATGGTTTACCAATAAACAAATATGATAGAGATACCAACAATGGATTAAGTAATATATATATACATTTCTAACCATGTATTTTTTTTAACTAGTATTTTAACTGTAGTATAAAAGTGTCATTTGATTTGGAATACATTGATTTCAACAAAGAATACGTATTATCCAAATAAAATCACCAACGTGTCTGGTTTTATATTCAGTAATAGTTTTCAAGAATTTGTTATTTGTTAAGCTGGTTTACATGAAGCATAGTAATAATGAAAGTAATAATAATAATAAAGTAAAACTAGCAAGAACATATATCTGTACATATATATATATATATGAACAGCCATAATTCAGCATTCTAGAAGAATGGTTACGATTAGCAGATTTTATCGGTACTTTTATTACTCTTCTTTGAAGCTTTCATTTTTCAGATGGAGTCATTGGTTTTTACTACTTCGTGTGGCGTTCTCTTCTTAATTTTTTAAGATCCTGAGTTACTTCCATTAATGTCTTCTCAAATTCCTTATCTCTTTCCTGTAACTCTTTTACGATCTTATCTTTTTCCAACATATCGTTTCTAAGCTTTGTTATCTCTTCCATTGGACCCGCCTTTATTTCATCATCTTTAGGCAATAGGTGCTGGATCACTAATTTGATTCTGTCGTCGACATCTTCATTTCCATTTTCTATGCTGTGCTGCATTGCTTCAGGGTCCATAGCAACAGGACCTAGCATAAACAGCACAAGGAAAGAGACGACTGTCATACCGATCCCCAAACACAAACATTTAACTATTTCTATGTCACTGATATCTTTCACATTATCTGGCATGTCCATGTATAATAAACACCGCCAAACTGAGGCATCTGTTAAAAGAGCAAGCAGAACTCTAACTCTACCCCAAAAAATTTCATCTGTAGATGGGCGATATGCAGGTATATACAGTGTTTTACTATGTATTTTAAAACCGAGAATACTACATTCGTCGACTGCTTGTGGGAGTAACCAGTATTGAACAATATATAAACCAGCCAACGATAAAGAATGAGAAAGTAAAATAAAAGAATATAATCGCATACCACATATTTTAACAGGCATTGATAATAAAAACATAGAAAAAAGATTCAATACAAGGAGAAGTATCGATAATCCTATTCTTACTAATCCCATGATATCAATCTTTGTTTCCAAACTTTCCAAACTTTGGCTTTCTTTCTTTAAGGAAGATGATGGTGATTGGGTTATGAAGGCTTGGTTATGTTTTTTTCTGGAAAAAAGCTTCATCAGCAGAACCGTCAGAAGAATAGGATGAAGAAGCTGGATGCTTGTCAAATTGGGTTGGGTTCAAAGGACGCATTTTTTTATGTGGCATGCTTTCAGGAATCTTCTGGTAAACTTAGTCAAAAATATTCTTTGCTGATATGGTATAATATATCTCATGGTAATTAAACGTTATTACAGAAATAAACATTGTATAAAAACTAAAGTATTGAAAGAAAATAAGACGTGAATACTCATTCAGTGTTTCATATAAAATATTCTTGGGGTATATTCATCAAATTATTGAATTACGCGTCCTTCCCCACACAAAAAAAGAGAAAACGAAACCATCCGGAGTTTTTGTTTCTCCAATTTGAATAGTTGTGTTTGTAACCGCCGAACACCGCTGTTTGTACCTTGTTCTTGAACACATATAAAAGGAAGACGCTTTTTACTTCTTATCAATTTATCTTTCTTTTACTCTACCTCACTTTTATTTTTTCTTTCAATACGTTTTGTGTGTTTGTTTAGGAAGCAAGCAATACTATTTTAAATTATACAAGTTTGTGAGTACTTTGAAAATGGACACCCCAACCTTTTTGCTGCTACAATTTTTCTAACAACTGCTTTTTTGACGTTTTTACTGGTTGTCAATAGAAGAAAGGGCGACTTGGTTATATCCATAACACTATTGGTGTTGATTTTAATACATATAATTGTTTTCAATTTAATAGCAAGGATGTATGAAGAGAATAGCGGAATGATATTAACCATCTTCAATACATCGTTCATTATTGTGCTTTTAACTCTAAATCTATTTGGAGAATGGCTTCCGTCATGGAAGCCAATTAAAGAATCGAGAATCATCGCAAAATCGTCTAAAAGAAATCGATAGAAAGCAAATTTTTATTTTCGTCTGCTATTCTCTATTTATATACACATATATCTGCATACGTCACTTACATATCTGTTTGATTATAGTTTGTCCTTAAATTGCATAGCTTTTACTGAAAAATACTTTAAAATGAAGTCTTTTATATATTATATATTTATTATTAGTGTATGATGGTGTATATACTCTTGATAACTTAGATCGATCTTTCTGATAACATATCTAAATATCTTTGTATTCTAATTCAAACGTTCAAAACAACAGTGATGGGTAAAAATAAACCATTTAAATTTGATTTAATTAGATTGTTAATTAAAACACAGTATCTATTGAAAATATAAGAAATGAAGACACATTGAATATATAACAATACGAATACATAGGAACGTTCTGGATATACCCGTAACAGCTTTTAGTATAGTATGGCTAGGTATATTATGATGATTGGAAATTTTTGACTCTGTCAAGTACTGTAAGATAATATTATCTATCATAAAGTATCCAATATTTGGATGATGCATCTTGCAGTAATAATTAGATTCTTTGAATTATCATATCCACTTGGGAAAGGGTTCTCACTTCTTCCAACTAGTTCCTACAAACAGGGAGTTTATATTATCTTATCTTGGAGTAGATTCAGGACTGGATATATTTGAAGCATAATATATATATTATGAAAGTGAATTAATGGAATTATAATATTTGATCTATTTGAACTTATAAGATAATATGATTGAGAAATATTATATAATAATATATCCTCGAATGGGAGATATGGTGATATATATGCAGCTAATGTGACTGTATTAATAAATCAGTACTATATAAGATTGGCTATGATTAGTAGCTTTTACTGGCACTCTCAGTTCCCTTCTTTAGAGATTTAGCTTTTGGTGGGGAGCCATTTGTTTTGTTATTTGCTTCTTCGTTTTCTTTTCTCGATCTTTCATTTTCTGTAATAATTTGGAATATGAGGCATCGTTTCTAACATGTCGTATCCTGTTTTTCTGTTCTGCTATATCTTTTTTTATTAGGGCTGTACTACTGACAGGTCCAATGTATGCCAACACATATGTAGAGGCAAGTGTGAAGAACACCCCTGCTAATAAACGACTAATTAATACTTCATCAATTTCAACCTCATCATATAGGAAATCCATGTACATTATATATAACCATATTCCAGCATTGGATAAAATAGAAAAGCAACACTTTCTGGTAACACCAAAACAATTCACCCTTGGACTGATGATATGCTGGTACACCAGGCCCTAGTCCTTCTATTATATAACTGATAATACACCTCTCTTCAAGTATTGTTGGAAAAAACTGATAATTAACAGTAGATAAACACAGGAATGATAAAGATGGAGAAATTAACAAAAAAGAATAGGCCTGCATACCAAAGAGTTTATTAGGTAACCATAGTGCAAAAATAGAAATAACACTAAACCCAAAGACAGAAAGTAGAAATTGTATTCTTACAAATTCCAGGGAACAAGGCTTTTGTTTAAACTTTTCAATATTTTTTTCAGATTATTTTCCCCTGAGGAAGCTGTTGGTGACCGCTTCACGTTAGTTTTGTTAGTGTCTTTCTGAGAGTGCAATTTATTATCGTTGGAAACTTTAGGAGTAGAGGAGGAAGAAAATAAATATTCTTTTTTGTGATTTCCTTTTAAGATCTGGTGGGGTTCGTGAGAAATCTTCGTTATAAGACATGTCTTCAAGGACATTCTGGGAAATTTATTGAAAATATTCTCTGTTGAAATGATATTACATAACTTGTCATGATTAAAATTTGACAGTGATGACAGGAAATTCGTGTGAAAGGTAACTGGAGATAAGTGTTGAAGCGTACATAATTAGAGGAAAACAAGATGTGAATACTCATTCAGCGCCTCACTTTTTAAATGAATTATACTTGAGGTTTATTTAGCGAAAAATTAATTGTCCAGTTCTTTTCAAAAAATAAAAATAAACAAGAAGGGAAGAAACTTCGGAGTTTTCAGACACTTTTTTCTTCGCCGTTATTATTATTGTTCTTGTTCTTGTTCCCCTCTGTATAGAGTAATGAGAGAGGTCAAAGATTACTGTTGGAAGATTTGCACCGATCTTGACTTCGCTCTTGAACACATAAAAAAGGAAAAGGTGCTTTTGTCCTCTTTTAATTTGAATCCTTCTTTCTTTCTTTACTTGTTTGTTTGAAGTTAAAAGTACTGCCTTAAATTATTGAAGAGGCTGCTTAATTTTCTATGATGGCTTCACCTCATCCAGTCATAAGAATAGGGCTTACAGCGTTTTTGGATCATATAATAGGTATCGACGAAAAAAATGGTAACTCTTTTTTGACAGTGGTAACAGTGTCGTTGATACTAACATATGTATTTTGTTACCTTTTACTATCAATTCACTATGAAAACATAAAAGATACGGCAATGTTAAACATTAATGTGACCTTCTTTTTTATTATTGTATTTTTATTTATGTGGGGCGAAAGGCTTGCCTCAATAGCTGCTGTAAATCCACAAAATCGCGTTGTAAGAGAGAGAGAAGGAAATAATTAAATGAATTTTATCTTACTTTTAAAATTTGCTATATTTATATATATATATACTGTTTTAATGCATATACGTTCGCTAGAGTTCAACTTTCTATTCCATAGGTTTAACGAAAACAAAAATGTTTCAAGTAAATGAGGTTTTATAGTCACTCTATATTATAAGAAAAAATAATACTACCTTATTAACCAAAATCTATGATAATCCATCAAAAAATGAAATGAATTAGCCTGGGTAATAAATTTTTTTATGCACAATTTCGTCTATAGAATTTACTCCAGGACATACAACAACAAAGGTATAAAAGAGGTGACTTAAATTATTAATTATCTATAGTTATAAACTTATATTTGAAATGTATTGATATTATTATCATTATCAATGTTTTGTCTATTTTGATTTTGTCTTTGTGTGCAGTTAGGCCAAAGGTTATTTTTGTCCTGTGATGGGTCAAATTTGTGTCTTCTCTTCATAAGTGTTGAAGATTTGAGGTCTAATAAGAAATGTGAATTTTTGGGTAAAAACATTTCTTCCTGAATGATAGCCGCCAATGGTTGTTGGGGAGTGGCAATGAAGCCAGTATCGAGGATGAATTCTCTCTTACCCTCTTTTAATCTTTGGATGTTGTTACTTTGGGAGAATGCGGAATGGAGTAGATTAGCTCTTTCGGGTAGAGTATCAAGGTATGGAGGAGGTGCTGAAAACATATTAACGTTGTTGTTGTTGTTGTTGTTGTTGTTGTTGTAGTTGCCCATGGAGATAAAATCTTGTGACCACATCTTATCGCAATCGTAATTGGTCAACCAAGGGTCATTCAATATATCATCCACGTCGTATCTTTTTGTTGGATCGACTTCTAATAAATTTTTAACCAAATTTTTAGCGCCTTGACTAATTTCATTCCACCATGGTTGTAAGAATGTAAAGTGGCCTTCACAGATGTTTTTCCTTAATTTATCTGCGTCTTCTTCATAGAATGGTGGGAATCCACAAAGTAAAGTGTACAGGACGCAGCCAATGCCCCATGAATCCACTTTCATGGAGTAATGATCCTGGCTGATGACTTCAGGGGCAGTGTAACCTAGAGTCCCACATGGTGTTGCTGTTGTGTTAGTGAAGATTCTTTTGGAGAGACCGAAATCTGTCAATTTGACAAGACCGATGCCCGCGGCGCCTTTACCCTTGATGAATTTACCTTCGTCAAGTTTAGTCGATTTATTATCCGAGTGTCTATAATGTTGTTTATCCGATGGGATCAAATCGATTGATTCGTAAAGGATATTTTCTAGTTTGATGTCTCTATGGACCACGCCAATTTGGTGTAAATGTTTCACCGCCAAGGTCAATTGATGGATGATATGACGTGTTAGATCTTCTGAGAAATAAGTATATTTCAAGACTTGATCGAACACTTCACCACCGTGGACTATTTCCAACACCATGAAATAGTAAGAATGAGATTCTTGGAAATCGATAAAATTGACAATATGCGGGGAGCCCGTCGAGACGACTTTATGAATTGCGATTTCTGCTTGCATTTCCTCCCAAGTGGTAGTCTTCAGTTTTTTGTTCTTCTTGTTATTTTGATCTTTCAAGAATTTCTCCATATGTCTATGGCGATGGTGGTGGTATCTGTTGTGTTTTGGACAGAAATATCTTTGGGTCTTGGGGGATGTTTCCTTTCTGGCGATTTTAATGGCGACTTCTTTGTAATTTTTCAATAGATACGATTTATGGCCATTTTTGTTTGGAATGGCTTTGAACACTTTGGCAAAGGCGCCTTCGCCGATCTGTTTGATCAGAGTGTAGCCTTCCAATTCTTCTTGTTCCGGGAAATGCGCTTGAGGCAATTGTTCCATGCCCGCAGCCATGGACGAGTTGTACTTCATGTCTGGGGAGATGGACGATTCAGCGGTTATGAATCTGTTGTTGTCGTCGTTGTCTTGCATGAACGATTTAAAATCGTCTAAGTCATTCAGCAGCATTGAGTCGTCATCATTGTCGTTTTCGAAGTCAGTTATATTGTTGTCCATTAAAAAGTGTTGATTTGTGGTAGTATAGTTCTGCGGCGACGATGCGTTGTTGTTGATATTTCTGGGCAGTGCTTGGGAACATATCCAAGTCTATGTCTATACTCAATGGTTCGTCCATTGAAGTGAAATATGTGTCATTAAATGTTTTATGCATAGTGGTCGTCATTATATATGAGTGTATGTGGTGATGATGATATATATATATATATATATTTGTTGAGAAAAGGTGGTTACCGAAACAAGACATGAGATAGAGAAAGAGCGTCTGTTGTTTATATATTCGATGTACGATTGTACATGAGCAAAGAGATGAGCATATCTGTTATTGTGTGATTGCCGGCTACCACAGGAAATCCCTGGCCTCCTCTCATTGCCGTGAACCGCAATACGGTTGGTAAGACTGCTCGATACGGTGCAGGTGTGTTGTACAGACGCATGTGCTGATCGGGATAAGGTCCGACCGTGCCCTTTGGTTTGCTTTGGAAGGTCTAGTTGCCTTCACCCTCTCGTAGGCCCGATCTCGGAGGAACAATTGCAGCAGCTGCGATCTCGAAAGCGGGAAACGCCCGATTTCACCCTCTCGCGCATTGTCCGGAGAGCAGACTCTTATCTGTCACTGCGCGAGAGGTGGAGGTGGCCAGATAAGCTTTTCCCCCTCGAGGCCCCTCCTGCGCGTTTTCACAGAGCGGCAAGCAGCAGCCGGGAGCGAGGCAGAGTCTCGCCCAGATGCGATTGCCGCCAGCGCTGTGTACCTGTTCAGGCTGTTATTTCCCCGCCGATCCCGCGGAGTGCGGAGACGTTCTCGCTCAAAAAGATTCAAACGCCCACCCGCGGAATCGAATCGCAGAACAGCAAGACAACCGTGCGGAGAGGGGATTATGCGGCTTCCCCCATTTTGCACTTTGCGCTGTACAGTTCCCACTTCTGCCCGCGCGGGCAGGCTGCTATGCCGGCTGCTATGCCGGTTATTATGGCAGCCTGCAACAGCCCCCGCCCGCCCCTCTTTGCGGCGAATCCCCCTTCAACTGATTTGGCTTCACTTGGCAGAACAGAATGCACGTTTTAAGCTTTGCCAGTGCGATTTGTAAAGCGCACATAAAGCTACATATGCATAATAATACAATACACTGGATACACTTGATCGCAGATATACACCGCCAATTCCGGATTTTCTCCCTCGATTGGCCGATCTGCGAAAACTGGAACTTGGTCGATGAGCCATTGTCCGCCCATAGTGGTATTGAGTCATGTTCAGTTATTACCTAGTTACATGGTTGCATTGTTATACTTTTATATTGTTATACTTTTAAATTGTTATATTGAATAGTATTCGGTTATCACCTTATATCCATTCTTTAGCCCAAACTTACCACAATCTTCTATCAAACTCTGTGGACCACATCCAATAATATAATTATCATCATTATCATTCTCTCCCTCTGGAACAAAATTACTATCCCCGACGTCATCACACAATTCTTGTAGATCAAGATCCCAATCAATTCGACCATATTTGATCCTATCTGTCTCTATTGTATCCTTATCGTGAGGTATTGTATCCTTATCACTACTTAACCCCCTCATCGGAATGAAATTTTGTAATTCTATATCCTCCTCATCATTACTATTGTCATCCACAACATCACCTTCTGCAACAGAAACAGTAATGTATATATCCATATCAGCAAACAACTCTTCAGGTAACCCAACTTTATCACGGATAAATTCATACTCAACAATATCCTTCACCAACCAAATAATCTTCAACCTCTTAAATGATATCATACCTTCAGTAGTAGTAGCAGCATTGTTGTTCAGTAAATAACAATAGATTGGCAAAATAAACGATATACCACTACCGCCCGCAACCAGTATAACATGACCAAGTCTCCCTCCACCCTGTACCAACCGGTCGATCGAGGCATTCGCAATGGGCCCACATATCGTATACGTTTGCGTCTCGTCAATCCTAAACCGAGTCTTCTTAATAATAAGTTTAACCTCACCAGTCGAATACGTAGCAACCGTGTACGGATGAGATGGCAATAACCAATATCTCAAATCGTATCTTGCATAAGGGCTCACTCTGACATGAGATCCAGGCGACACAAACCCGTCACACACACATGGTAACGTAACAATAACAAACCGATTCTCATACGTCTCTATCTTCTCTATTACACTCACTCGACGAGCCTTCCATGTCTTATTCAAACAATACACAACCATCAACAGCACATTGATTGTCAAAAAGGGGAACGTCACCGTTGGCCTCGCGTGGAATGGCATCAATACAACAAAACATAAATTTATCAACTGATGCGAAAGATAAAATAATCTATACCATTTATGTCTCATTCGTCTTACCGATATGATCAGCATAAAACAAAACAGCATCGAAATGACCACTCCAACGAAATTTGCCCTATTGACAACCATTTTATCCCAAAGTTTCACATCCGGATCACGATGCCATTTCACAACAAACAGCATACCGTGCATCAAACTCATACCAATGACACCGCGAGATAGCCATTTGTGCAATGGAATAAATTCTAAATAAGATACCATACCATTGAATACGGATAATGGCTCTTGTAACATTATCAAGATGATTAAATTCGTGAAACCATACGAGATTCTACCCAACCGTTTGGTGAAAATATTATAATAATGGTCATGATTCGTAATGAAAAGTGTAGACATTAATATAATAACCGTCGATATAAAATATACGCTTAAAAATATCGGATTCAATTCATATATCCATTTGAACCCCCTTTGGTTACCTCTTTGTGGTACAAATTTTTTGACTACTAATACCAACGCAACGAAAAGTAAACATGAAACCAAAAGGTAATATCCTGACGGAATATTTGCATAATGCGATGAACCACCATGTCTTGGATACAATTCGTTCTCAATCATGGTTCAATAAATATATCTTCCCCTTTGCAATAATCAATTGACTCTTATGTCTACTGTGTTTCTTTAATCTTTTACCTCTAACACTTTGATATAAGAGGGTTCTTTTGGTTTTTTTGGTTTACAGTCCTTTATCCTCCAAATATTTCTCGGTGTTTTCGTTCGAATGCGTTTTTTATCTTTATTTTTTTTTTTTTAAAATAAGCAAAATTAAATATAGACGCCAATGACAATTCATCCAATGTTTAAATAGTTTCATCTTGCAGTTGGGTGTGATTATACCGGTCAGGTTCACTTTTAATAAAATTAAAACATCCTAATAAAAATGAGTACATTTGGGTGCCACAAATTGCAATATAATTCTGTTAAACGTTCTTGCCCATATACTTAAATCTGCTTGTGTGTATATTAAAACTGAACAAGAACTGGATATAATGTAATATCACTATTTTCAATGAGTTATATAAAATTCAATAGAAGTCTTAACGAATGAAGTATATAGTATTAAGCTCGACAGGTTAAAATAATGTAAAATGCTTAGATGAGTTCACTATTAATAATTAAAATCACATATAAAAGTGGGGATGCAACAACAACGAATAAAGTTGAATTTGAGAAATATCTTAAAGAAAGAAAACAAGTCTACTTGTAACGACTGAGTCTACTTGGTAAACTATTAATAGAACCTGTAGTCGCGTTGATCCTTGGATCTTGATAATTACGTCTTTTGTTACTTCTACCTTTACCAAATATACTTGGAATCACCGAGGCGGCACCACTCTCGGCAGCTTCATTTAATGTAGTTGGGGTTCTAATTCTACTAAGCCAGTATGTACTAAAGATGAACCCAATACAAGCAATTGCAATTAACACACCAAGAATACCATACCACCATGCAATAGATGAATCTTGGCCTGGAACTGTCACATTCATACCAAATAAACCAGTGATAACATTTAAGGGAACCAAAATTGTACCAATGATGGTAGCTTTACCCAAAATATCTGTTACTTTATTATTAGAGTTGAAAGATTCAACTTGCAATTGAGCCAAATAGTTGGTGTGCGATCTGGAAAAAATCTTTTCGTAGGCAGCTAAATTTTGATACATGGTCAATAAATGATCCTGAATATCACCAAGATACATAGCAATATCACCTCTTGGTTGAGCTCTTTCTGAAGAATAGCCTGCATGAAGGTTGGCAATATTGATATCGGAAGTTAAAGCTGGACCAATCCCGTTAGCCTCTTCTTGACATCTCTTGGCAAACATCTTAATAACATCTGCTTTACCACTTAATAATCTCATTAGTGTCATTGTCTTCTTTCTACTTTCACCGATTCTCTGTAGCATGGCAGAAAAATCAATATCTCTTGCCATGAACACAGAATCTTCGATAACATCAGCTTCATATTCAATCGATTGAATCACTGGAGCAAAACTATCAGTAATATCATCAATTAGTGCATAACATAACCAATCTGAATTGACATTAACATAGTCCCTTAGTTGTCTCACACGTCTTCTCACACTAGCAGAGTGTGAAATTGGACCAAAATGGAATGATAAAATACCAGATCTGAACACAACTAGATAGACATTAATAGGTTCTAAGAAATCTTCAGATTCTTTATCGTTTTCAAAAGTATGGAAACAAACAAAATAATATGATTTGAATAATTCCACTTTTTCTCTTGTTTCTTGAATTCTAATATCTTCTGCAGTTAAAGGATGGATTCCAAATGCTTTGGCAAGACAACGCATTTCATCATCTGTAGGACATGAACAATCTAACCACCAAGTAGGCTCACCGCCTCTGAATAAATCAAAAAATGATTGCCCAGGGTTGGTTAATGATGCTATATCAGTTGAGTGAATTGTTTCTTCTGAGTCTGAACAGAAGAAAGAGAATCTGTTTGGGATAACAAAGTTATTGTTACTATAATCTTTTGGAGCGTAATCTTGACTAAAAGAGCGTGATTCATATTCATTTCTATGTTCATCTTCTCCCTCAATCTTATTTCTTGTACCAAATTGAACACCTGGAAGTTCGGGTGACGGTGACAAAATTGAAACTTTTTCGAAATCCTCCTTTCCATCCCCTCTCTTAAACTCAGAACTGTTCGATTGAGAAGATGAAGGGGCCTGTTGAGCAGATGGTCTTGGAGTATATTTCAATGCAGCAGATGACATCCTCGATAAAGACGTCCCAGAAGAAGTAGAAACATCCAGTTTCCCATCTTTACTTTCTGGTGAGTGTGGCCTCATGGAAGCCAGATATTCGTCTCTCATTTGTCTTGTATGTTGTGCAAACTCTTCTAATTCGTCAAAATCAATACCATTAGCACGCGTATGTAATTGGGGTTCCATTGGGAACCACACATCTTCTTCTGTTTCTTGTGAATCTCTTGAACCTTTGGAATCATCACTATCGTATGACCCCCTTGTAGTCTTTCTGTTAAGTCCCTGGACATTATTACTATCACTAGATTT
Organism: Monosporozyma servazzii; assembly: GCA_033807795.1. Taxonomy (NCBI): domain Eukaryota; kingdom Fungi; phylum Ascomycota; class Saccharomycetes; order Saccharomycetales; family Saccharomycetaceae; genus Monosporozyma; species Monosporozyma servazzii. The sequence goes on along the minus strand of CP138603.1, from coordinate 170,911 downwards.
AGTTCTTGATAATTTAATTGCGCTCCCAAAATTATTGGCAGCAGATGGATTTGTCTTGGTAGGCACATGTGTGTTTGGAGCATGGGCAGCCGTGTTACTATTTCCTGAAGCATTGCGAATATCGAATTGAGATGAGGTAGACTCTGATCTAGTCTTTCTGATATTCATTTTTGGAGAGGATGTGTCAGTAGATGTATGTATAATAGATGGTCTGCGAGCAGAATGTGGTATTACACTATCTATAGTGGGTAAAGATTCTTTACGATCTCTAAAGTGAACATTATGATGAGGATTGTGATGATTATTGATTGGAGTTGGGATATCGGGGTGAGGAGAAGGTATAGATTCAGTAAAGATGGAATTTTCTAATCTTGATGGTCTTGCACTTGAATTAAACTTATGTGAAGCTAGTTCTGCCGCTTCGATGACTGGATCAGTGGGGCCATTTGATTGTTGGTAAAATGTGGAAGATGGTGGTGGACCTAAATAAGATTGATGAGAATAACGACGATACCTACGTGTAGGAGATGAGATTGGTTGATTGGCTGTCTTTGAAGAACCTGGCAATGGGATAGGAGCTTGGTTTGATGCAGAAGGTACATCAACATTTTCGGGAGTCTTATTGGCGGTATCTATATTCGATTCGGTTATTGGGCTAATACCTTGAGACACCATTGCAGCTGAATTAGTCTGGGTAGCGGTTGGTAATGTTGCTACATTGTTAATGTTATTACCAAAATCTGGGTGCTGTCTATGATCATATAATTCGTTATGATCTCTTGTATTCATAGAAACCATAGAGCTTCCTGAAGAAGTCAACGCAGAATTTTCTGATGATTCTAAACTCACATGAGAGCTTTCTGAACTTATAGAAGACATTGCTGATTAAATTCTAATAACTAGAGATATTGGGAGCCTGTAATTAAATATTTGGTGACAATAAATAGGAGAATGATCTATTCGTATACTATCTATTTTTAGTTATTAATTGGATGGGAATATGTTTATCATATGAAAGATGAAACTTTAATTAGAGAGAAATTATCCGTGGTCCATATATGAATGATGAGTGAATAAAGTGAGTATGTATTCTTGTATACGCTTCTTGATTCTCTGACTGTCTAAGACTATTATCCGTTATCTCGAGGCAACACTGATTAGTTTGATAGTATTGGTAACATATATATATGATATTTATTCTTTATCACATAAAGAAATGGCTGGTAAGAGATGACATTTCCCGATTAAAATTTTGAAATCAGTTTTTTAATGTGTTTTTTTTTCTTTCAGCTTTTTTTTTTGGGAATTTTGGTTGTCATATATTAGAAGAGAGTGAAAAATATTGCAACTTTAAAAAAATATGGCACAAAATAGCAGGAAGATGACACAAAATGGCACGTGGATATTAGGGTATTCTGTTACCTGTCAACACGTTATTTAATCTGATATCAATGGGAAATGGGTGACTACTTTTTCATCTAAGCCTGCATTATTGTTAAGTACCATTCTGATTATATATCCAGAAGAAATCATTATGGTTACTGCTCCCTGAATGACATGGGACGCACATATACTGGTGGTTTTTACCTCTCAGCAAGATATAGATACTTGAATTTTTTTGTTTAGCTTTACATGTACTTGTATTTTTATGTATGACTGTTGAAAGATATTCATGAACACAAGGTATTGTTCAATCTGTTACCATAACGGGTGAATGTGAATCTTTTGACAAATTCAAATTTTCAATTGTATGCTTTAAAATATAGGAATTCATTGTCTAGGAGTGTCGGTTTAACCTTTTCTCTGCATATATTTCTACTTGAATCGGCAACTTCATGCATCTTTCAGTAATTCGAATCAACTTTCAGACTTCCTTATTGCAGTCATTTTTTTTGATAATTAGCTGCACACTGAATATTAATCTGGAACAAAACTTGTAACATAGGTAGTAAATTATAATGAATAATCTTTTGTCTATTGTTGAATAGAACGTGTTATCTGGCGAATTCCAGATATTATATAAATTTGACGTTGTTTCACACTTACACTACATATATTACTTCTTCTTCATGGGTTGAGTACATGAAAGGGTAAAAGTATACAATATGTTGTGACGAAAAATGACCTTTCCATTATTATTGCGCGCCCTTTACTTAAACGAGCTATTTGGAGCACATTTGTACAATCCAATCCTATTCTTATTTAAATGGTTCGAAAAAGAGCTAATTGGTCTATATATTCCGCGATTAAATAATTACCTACCTAACTTGTTCCGATTACGGAAAACCGCAAAACAAGATTAATACAAAACCATCATCCAAAGAGAGAATAATTGGAAATCATCTAAAAAATATCAATATTTTCATCTCTTAAACACAGACATAATGTTTGAACAAAGTATAAACAAGGTAATTCGAGTGAAACCTTTAAATAAAGCAGAATAATCGTGGTTGTTGCATCTACTTATGTTATTCACGTAAAAACACAAAAAATATTAAACACACGGGCGTGTGGTCTAGTGGTATGATTCTCGCTTTGGGTAATGTTAATTTACACAAATATGCGAGAGGCCCTGGGTTCAATTCCCAGCTCGCCCCAATTTTTTTCCTTCTTGCATTCAATTCTTCCCGTATCAATATTCAACAATTTATCGTATATATATATATATATATCACTTCCATTGATAACATCATACTAACAGCTGTTCAGGTTGAACCCCTCTGGATCTTAAGTAAAAGGGAAAATTCCCTATAATGGAGGATGAGATAATATGAGAATATTGTGTGAAACATAATGGTGGTATGAACATGTTTTCAGCCTCATCTGTCTGCGGAAAAGTACTGTCAATACTCATTATGTGTTTGAGGTGATGTTAAGTTTATGGAGTTGCTCACATCTTGCTTCATTATTAACAAATCACTCTGTTTCGCCAAGTTATTCCAGATTTTGAGAAATGAAATCTTTTGAGACCTGAAATTCAAGAATTTATGATTGATCTCAAAGACAACAACAATCAAGACATAATTTTCATTAGATCAGCGTAATTACTACTTATCTATAAGGGCTATCATAAAACGAATTGACTTTATTTATAACTACGCCCCATCCAAAAGAAAGGTTTTATATTGTCACCGCCATAAAAATTGTTTTATTTCAGGTTTAGCCAAATATTTAGATATTACCAAGGGTTTATTTTTTAAGCCTATCTCTCTCTCTCATTAGATCCCTTGAGAAGCAAACTTTATACCACATCATCTTCCAATCTCAAACAACGTCTGTTTCCACAACCTATCAGTGCTTCCTCATTATATTCGTCTCTGTTAACTTTTTTAAGAATTTTAATGACTGTCTTTCACGCACCACATTTATTTGGTAAATACTTAGATCCTTTAATTGCGGTTGGATTGGGTACTGTCAGTTATTACATTTATGAAAAGAGACATAGAAGTAATCATCAAACTTTATTATTAACTAAACAAACCAAAAACTTTATAAAAGAATAAAAAAATACAAATGGCTAAAATACCAAAAGTCTTGGTTCTTACCAACGATTCAAAGACTAGAAAATTAATCCCAAAAAGGTTAAGAGTCTCTACTGCATGTTTAACTTGTAGAAGGAAAAAACGAAGATGCGATGGGAATCAACCGTGTTTTTATTGTAATCAAAATCATTTGAAATGTGATTATCCAACTTTATCTAAACCAGTAACTTCCGAATCTACTCCAAATTTAACTTCAAAATCAAACATCAATGCCATTTCCACTTCCAAATCCACTCCCTCTTCCACTCCCACCTCAAATATTCCAGTTTTCAAGAGAGAACAAGGAAATTTCACACTTTTTAATAATCTTATTCATAATGAACAAAGTATAGATGAACAACATATCCCATCATCTCCTGTCTCCAAATCTAGTAACGTGATTGACTACAAACACATAGTAGAGGTTCTGTTTACAAAGGAGAATTTAAAAAATATCGTTAAGAATAATAATAATAATAATAATAATAATGATATTAATGAATTTCTTGTAAAATTGATTGATAGTAATGTTAATAAAGAAGGTCTTTTAAATTTGAATGGAATTAAGATGGGCGATACATCTATTTTACCACCAAGAGAAATTGCATTGAAATTAATTTTAAAGACATGGAATTATGCTTGTGTTCTTTTCAGATTTTACCATAGGCCCACCCTCATTAAGATTCTAGATTCTTTGTACGAGACTAAAAATCATCCCAAGACATTGAATGAAATTAGGGCGGAAGCTTTAATTTATTCTGTGTTAGCCGTGGGTGCATTATTTTCTAAGGATGAATACTCTGATAATAATGATGATGGTGATATTGCCACTTCAACTTCGAAGAAAGATTTTTATGGAGATGAGGGACTTAATTTTTTCATCAAATCAAAGACATTGATTGATTTTTCTGATGTATCGGATATTTATTCTATTCAAACTTTGTTTATGTTAACTCTTTTCCTTCAATGTTCTGCGAATTTGAAAGCGTGTTATCATTATATTGGCATTGCATTAAGAAGTGCTATCAAGGAAGGTTTGTATAAGAGTTCATCATTGCATGGGCCCACGCCAATTGAGGATGAAACAAAGAAAAGATTATTTTGGTCCATTTATAAAGTTGATATTTACATGAATTGTATCTTTGGGTTACCTCCCAGTATGGATATGGATAATATTGATCAAGAGTTACCATTAGATTTGGATGATGAACGAATTAGTGCCAATGGGATTATAGACTTACCAGCTGGGGTTGAGTATCATAAGATTAGTAGTTGTGGTATGAATAATGAGCACACAAAATTAATTTTGGTCATGTCTAAAATTTATGAATATACGTCGCAATTGACTCTTGCCAAGATTTTACATAAGACAGAATTAGCGAGTCGTATTAACGATTTAGAATTACAATTGAAGAGATGGTATGATCAATTACCTTCTGAATTGAAACCAACATATAAGATGGTTTCAATGTTTATTAATGAAAAAAAAAATTATTATTTAAAACCGCAAAAATTGTTACAATTAGATTTTCTCTTAACGAGATTAATTCTTTATAAACCATTTTTCTATTTCATTACATTGAATGTTAATGATTATCCCAATTTAGAATATCAAATCAGGATGTCGATGAATTGTATTAAGATATCGATTGAAATTATAAAATTATCCTATGAAATGATTAATATGAAATTATTGAATGGCACATATTGGTATGCTATACATACGATATATTATAGTTTTGTATGTTTGACAATTTACAAGTATCAATTGAAGGAACGTGTTGATGTTGATGTAGATATGGAGAGGTTGAAAGAGATTGAGAATGTTTGTGATATAGGTTATAAGATATTAATTGAATTACAAAAGATATCGAATGCAGGTAAGCGTATTTTGAAAGTGTTAGAACTAATCTTTAAACAGTTTAACGATAATTTTTTAGAATTGAATCGACAATTGATTAATAGTTTACAAGATTTCAAACAGAATGATATGGGGATGAGTAGTGTTGATCAGAATACCACTAACAATAATGATAATAATAATGATAATAATATTTTGACACCGATGAGAAGTGATTATCTCGATATGAGTTCTGTTGGAATGAGTGAGTCACATCCATCGTATGAGGATGAGAATGAGAATGATGATTTGTACAATGGGTTATTGACGAATCCGGATGATAATAGTGAAGATTTAATCTTTAATTCGCAAAATTTCTTGAATCAATTATTAGATGAGTTAGATATTTGAACAATATATATATAAATAAATATAAGATGAATATAGATACGTAAACATTAATTAATTAAAGATAGTTTAAGAAGGGAAGAATATAATCGATCATTAGGTAAAAGAAGAAAAAAAAGAAATGGAGGGCAATCAAACCAGAGTTCTTTCATTAGTGGGTAAGTTGATTGCTTTAGCCAAGATATATGAGTTTTGTCTAGTGGAGACACCTGCGTATGCGTTATACCACGCGATGAATGCGGTGATGATACCGAAGACCCCGCCTGCTCTGGTGACGCCTACTTTGCTTGTGAATTCGCCGATGGAAAGTAGTAGGAAAGTGATGAATAGGAAGAAGAATAGGAGGAAGAACATGACTGTTGATTTCAAAGTACACAGGACCAAGCCGAACGTGAAGATAGCCCAGCCCAGTAGATAGAAGCCCAGCATGTTATTCAGGTCTCTATTATCTTTCCCCTCGTACGCTTGTAGTATGCCGAACCATGGGATATAGATGGAGCCAAAGGACAACCAAAACCCGCCGAAGGAGCATAGCGCGGTCCCACCAAAAGTGTTTTCCAAAGCGATTTCCCAGATACCAGCGATCAATTGAACCAGCCCACCGTAAAACATTGCCAGCCCGACGACGACGTTTGGGGTGGTGACCCCCTGTGCTCTAGCGTTGCACAGGGAAAGAACAAAAGTGGTTAGAGCGAAGGCGGATAGTCCCAGGGGGCCGGGTTAGCGAATTTGTGTAGCCGCTGGGGCTAGACCTGGTTGTAAAGTACCACCGAAGGCTTCGAACAGTTCGTCCTTCAAGAATTTCTGTCTGCCGATGAAGACGTACTCGTTGTTTTGACCTGAGGTGTAAATTCTTGAGATTGAGTTGATGTCATCGTCGCCTGAATTGATTGGGTCTGTGGTAGAACCGTTTTCTTTGTCGGACATTTAGTTAGGAAAATAGAGGTTTGTTTGAAATAATAAGATAAAAACACTAAGCAATTAGTGATTGGTGTTTTGGATTGAATATCTGATTAACTTGAGCCAATGACCTCCTTTTATATGAAGATTGTTTGTTGGAGAAGGTGTTGCACTAGTGTTTGTAATAATATAATAATATAATAATATAACAATGTAATAATGTAATAAAGTAATATTGATTATTGATTATCCTTTATCTCCAACGGCGAAGCGCCAAGCAGTTCGAGAGATTCGGCACTTCGCCGTTGGAGAAACCAATGCGACAAAGTGCATCAGCCGGAGTTCGCTGTTCGGGCTGCTGCAATAACAACAGCAATAATAACTGTAATATCAACTATTTGTTGGAGAAGCGCCTTCGACACAAAGGGATCTTTGCAGTGTGTAATATTGCAATACAGTAATATTGCAATAATAGCAATATTAAATGGATGAGATCTCCGCCGCTGCGGGTGCCCGGGGGACTGCTCTGCTCCCATTGGCCCCCGGTGCTGTGCGCTGCGAATCTCCCATCGCCCGCGGAATCGCCCCTTCTCCGCAACTTCTGACTCTGCCAGTATCGGCAATCAGCGCCGAAAGCGGAGTTTTAAAGAGGTTGCAGCAGGCCCACAATAGCCAATGACACAGTTTTAACAGGATATTTGTGGCAAAACGCAGACACAGCCGCACGTCACGTGCCGGTGAAAGTAAATTACTAAATCAAAAGCAGCGATCGACAGAGTTGTCTATTGTTTAAATGCATTTATACAATTATGTAGTTAATACTTTAATATAGTTGTACAGGCTAAAGGGCCCATTCGTCAAAATACACAGCTTCTTTGTCACTTTCGGTGGGACCCATGGTGGAATGATAATCAAAGATGGAGAATTCGTCCATTTCATCAATCATTTTGTTCTTGTGTGCGAGGCCACCATTGTCCACGCCGTCTACAGGCCCACTCAACTGCGCCAATGACGTCAACGTAGCACGATAGCAGTCGAATTCAACCTCTTCCAACCGATCATCGTACACCAGCACCGTGCACAACGAACGGATATTAGCAGTGCTCAATTCTACATTGGCCACTCCAGCGGCAGATATGAAGTCTAATATCTCCTGCGCAGTAGAGTACGAACGCACATGTGGCGCATACTGACTGTTCTTGTTCCCTTCACCATTGGACGTAGTCGTTTGAAACCCATTCGGGAAACTGTTTTGCGCAACAAACCGCCACACGATAGTCAACAACGAATTTATAAACTCAACATCCAACTCACCTTCCGTAAACCACGGACCACCAGTCACCTCGACACTTGGCTGTAAATGATATAACATATATATCTTTCTCGTTGGGTATTTAACAGATTTAACAGATTTAACATAACGTTGCGACTCTAACGATTTTAAACATTTTAACACAACGTGCTGATGCAAATTGGTACGCGCCTTTATCGTCTTGGACCATATCCCTTCACGACCACTCGCCTCAATATACGAATACACCAACGATTCCTCATTCGTCATAGTAGACTTCTTAGCAGCCTCTTGCACATCAACAGCCTGGAATTTCAACTCGTTGTTCTGTTTAACCAACTTGATCAAGTTCTTATCCAGCAACTCTTGCACAATAAGCATAAGGTCAGCTAACGTAGGATTATTACCAGGTATCTTGTCTTGAAGCTCCTTCTGCGTGTATAATCGAGACCCACTCGCACCAGATTTGATCATATGAGAATGCAATTCTCTAGCAACATCACTCAATTCCATACCTTCACTCATCTCTTTCTATATATATTTTTGCCTCTGTCTTTCTGTATATACTCTCTATATACTCACACAAACAACTATAAACGTTTAATATTGATCTCATCGAGGTTTTTTTTTATTCGTGTTTTTTTTTTTTTTAGTTTAAAAAATCTTGAAAAAAAATATTACTTACCCGCTTATACATATATACATACATATATATATATTTATATACAGTTCCTATTATCTTCGTTCAATGACAATCAAACGTAATGCTAAATACCCAATGATTATAAATACAACATTGAATAACAACAACATCTTAATATCGTACCCGAAATTCTTGATTTGAAACCCAAATGTACTTAATATTGTAGCACCAGGAATTTCAATGTTCAAACCATATTTCTTCTCCTTTAATATTAAACTCTTCACCTCATTGATCAATAACGTTTCATATGCATAATAAAATATTGATACATTTTTACAATATTTAATAGAATAATTCGTAATATCTTTCGTATTAATGAATAATCCACTGAATAATATCGAAAACAATAATATCACCACACTGACAATTATCGAATTATTCAAATCATGGAATAGTATCCCCACTGTCATGATTTCCATCGATATACCACAATTGAACAATATCAATATCAACATGCTCTCCCAGATCATACTAGATTCCATCATGTTTAACCCAACTAATGGATATATGATAACCACTAATATCACAGGAGGAATCACACGCAATGGTAACACATCACTGATTATCTTACTGATATAATACGCACTGGGTAAATAATAATTATTCGATCTTTCCTTCAAGAAAATTATTCTTTCCATCGAAAAGGACGATAACCCAGTAAATGTAATAAACCCAAAATAAGTTAAAATGAAAAAGAAAAGACCCATTCTATTTTGAAACCCACTAATATCATTAGTAACATCATAATAAATCATCCCAAGAAATACACTCAATAAAATCGTTAATAAGTAATTCGCCATTAATAATCTTGGATTACGATACGTGTTTTTAAACGAACGTGAACATAATATAACGAGTTGTTGACCAAATGATGCTTTCATACCAAGGGTGCCAATTTGTGGTAAGTTGACCGATAATGGCGTCATGGTGTTGATTTCATCCATTAATTCTTGAAACATTGGACCATTTTGAAACTTAACATGTAAATGTTCCGATATCGTTCTTGATGTTCTAAGACCTTCATTAACTTCACGGTTTAAACCTTCTTCGTCGTCTTGTAATATACTTCTCAGTTCATCACGATGAGAAGCATAATCTGCCCATGCTTCTTGAACAGGTAGATTCTCTGTAGAACTTGTAATTTGTTGTTGTTCTACATCTTCTTCGCGTACCAAGTTTGAATCAATTGTTATTTCTGGAATAGTGATATCCCGCTCAAGATCAGCATTATCATCAGCATACGTATGTCCACCTTTACCTTCTCTTTGAGAACGATCAAAAGTAATATCAATCAAGTAATCAGCAATGTTATAATTTGACGGGATCTTATAACCACAATTAAGCAAGAATTCGTTGATTCTTATAACATCACCAGAATAAACCATTTCACCTTGACTTAATAAGACCAATTTACTAAATTTGTTGAAAATATTAGATCTGGGTTGATGAATTGTTAAAACAATAGTTCTATTATACATTCTTGTCAATCTAACCAAACAATCAATCACATTATTAGCGTTATTAGCATCTAACCCGGAAGTTGGTTCATCCAAGAACAAAATTATTGGTGAAGTAACCAATTCACAAGCAATTGAAACACGTCTCTTTTCACCACCACTAATACCACGTGTAAAGTCACTACCAATTAATCTATCCCTAATATCCATGATTCTTAATTCTTCAAGGACTTTTAACACTCTTTGTTTCTTTTGAGAAAACGTCATATTACGTGGTAATCTCAATAATGCACTATTTAACACGGTTTCATAAACCGTTAATGTGGGTAATAAGAAATCGTCTTGATCCACAAACCCAATCAATTCTTTGTAGTTTTTCTTGTTAACCAATTGACCATTTAATTTTATGTTACCAGTCAATTTACCCACTTTGGTCTTCATTGCAAGGATGTCTAATAGTGTGGTCTTACCAGCACCCGAACCTCCCATAATAGCTAGAAGTTCACCTGGTTTTACCATTCCTGATATTCCAGTTAAGATAGTCTCCTCTCTTTTCTTTTGACCTAAGGATTCGACCTTATAGTTTATATTTTCAAATGTTAAAGTTGTGGGTTTGTCATTCTTTAAGAAGTTATCCCCATCGATATCTTCAACGTCTTCATCATTTGGTAGTCTGATATGACCATTATTGTTATCATCATCATCATATTTATCTCTAAACAGCGGGGATTTAGAAATGTAAAACACAGTAAGGACCGTAAGACATACTACACCCACAGAGGTTAATGCGAGGATCAGTTTCCCTTGCCATGTATTATTGATCTTATCAGCAGGGCTATGGTAACCTGGGATCTCACTATAATGTAAACATTCACCGGATTGACAACTTAGATCTATTTCTGGATCACCAAAGATTTGCATAATCAGATCATCCATTGCTGATTCATTAAATTTACAATCCTTGTCAGTTAAATCACAGGTGAATTTCCCTGGACCTTTAATTTCCTCAGTTAAAAATTCACCAATATCAATTGAACCATTAGCACCACATAACATTGTACCTGGTATACATTTACAATATGCATTTTCACAACTATAATGAGTAATATTTTTTTGTAAATCGTATTTAAAATCACACGTATCCAGTCCACAGTAAAAACTTTCTATTTGATCAATCCAAAATTGAAAATTACACGATTGCTTATCTTTATCGCAAGTGAATGTAACTTGTGGTATCTTACCATTTAATATTTGTAGAATCTTATTATTAGTCACGTTACAATTTTGATAAACTTTGTTGACTATCATACCATTTTTATAGCATGTACCCTTTAAGGAGGCGTCTGGCATAAATGAATCACATACAGAGTCTTGTTCGCATACATTACAATTTATACCGCCCCAGCCAGAATCGCAATTGCAAACCTCGGTAATATTTGATCTAATGGGTCTTTTGTTGTTATCCTTTTCAAGGGATCCACATAATGGTAACGAACAATCATCACCGGCAAAACCTTCAATACATTCACAACGACCGTTATATTCATTGCAATGCGAAAATTGCTTACACTCGAACATGGGTAACATACAATTGAAGCATGGTGGGCATTTATCGTCTTTTGGTGGTACTAAATGATCATTAACAATTGATTCAAATTTATGATCACTGTCGTACAAAGAATTTAGCGTCTGTCTAATATCAAATATATTAAAATCTTGTGCTGTTATGTGTGATATCAGTGATAATATTGTTATTATCCATAACTGTATGGAAAATCTTATCATTTTGCTGTGTTATTATATTTATATTTGAGAAATTGTTGTATTCTTTTTCATAGAGTTGATGTATCAGTTACTCTTACTATGGTTGTTGCTTGTATATTTTAAGATGAAAGTTTTCTTATTTTGCTAATGAAAAACCACCGTTATAAAGTTATTTTCTCTTTAAAATATATATCCAAATCACTTTTTCGTTGTAAAATTAAGTAACAATTCTATATGATTACAAGGTGGCATAATTGAATACTGAAAGAACATAATAAATGATTCAAGTAACGATAAAGTCACGTTTGATGGTATATTAAATAATTCCAATTAAAATAGTAGTTTTAGTCTACCTCCCTTTTATGGTTGCAAAAAAAACTGTCTGGTAATGATTACTAATCCGCATTACTAAGCAAGTGATTCAAAGCATTCAAGCCCTAAGACATAAAAGATCATCCTGGACGCAACCCTAATGAGCCCGTGCTTTCAGAGTTAGGGTTGTAAGAAAAACAAAAAGGGTTGCCGGAAGCACGGAGGAGTGTTCAAATTATTTTTGAGATATGAACATTGAGCAAAATAGAAAGAGCGAGGGAAAAACAGGAAGCCCGCTCGGTTGCCTCTTTCGGCAGCACCCCGTGGCTTCCACTAATTCTCCCCCAAGCGGGCCAGTCCGCACTGTGTCATTTGATACAGCTTCATGCGAAAAACCAAATAATCAGTCGTGCGTGGGCTATTATCACAATACAATGTAATGTAGTACAGTGAAATACATTATATTATGTTACAGATTACTATTATTCGTGGTCACCTTCCAACAAGCCCAACGTTATTTTCACATCAAAATCATTTCATATCGAATTGTGAATTAAAGACAACTCACCATGAGTTAGTTAGAGAATATTCTGGAATTCGTGATTTCCAAACCGGGTTGCTGATATTTCAGTATGGTCAGACATTTGATCATGTTTTTGACACACTAGCATTAACCAAAATATTAATATATATATATGAAATATCATTGGGAGGTTGACTGAGTTTGCATTTCTTCCTTTCTTTAATACTTTTTCAGTGTTATGGTTATTTATTTTTGTTATCTTGTACTTTAAAATAACCGAGCAAAATATTATATAATGTCTTTATCCTCTAAATTATCTGTCCAAGATTTATCTCTTGAAGGCAAGCGTGTCTTCATTAGAGTCGATTTCAACGTCCCATTAGACGGTAAAACCATCACTTCTAACCAAAGAATTGTTGCTGCTTTACCAACTATCAAGCACGTTTTAGAACAAAACCCAAAATACATTATCTTAGCTTCTCATTTAGGTAGACCAAATGGTGAAAGAGTCGACAAATACTCTTTAGCCCCAGTTGCCGAAGAATTACAAAAGTTATTAGGTAAGCCAGTCCAATTCTTAAACGACTGTGTCGGTTCTGAAGTTGATGCCGCTGTCCAATCTTGTGCTCCAGGTTCTGTTATCTTATTAGAAAACTTAAGATACCACATTGAAGAAGAAGGTTCCAGAAAGGTTGACGGTCAAAAGGTCAAGGCTTCCAAGGAAGATGTTGAAAAATTCAGAAAGCAATTATCCTCTTTAGCTGATGTCTACGTTAACGATGCCTTCGGTACCGCTCACAGAGCTCACTCTTCTATGGTTGGTTTCGACTTACCACAAAGAGCTGCCGGTCTATTATTAGAAAAGGAATTAAAATACTTCGGTAAGGCTTTAGAAAACCCAACCAGACCATTCTTAGCTATCTTAGGTGGTGCCAAGGTTGCTGATAAGATTCAATTAATTGACAACTTATTAGACAAGGTTGACTCCATCATCATTGGTGGTGGTATGGCTTTCACTTTCAAGAAGGTCATGGAAAACGCTCAAATTGGTGACTCTATCTTTGACCAAGCCGGTGCTGAAATTGTTCCAAAATTAGTCGAAAAGGCTAAGGCTAAGGGTGTCGAAATCGTCTTACCAGTTGATTTCGTCATTGCCGATGACTTCTCTGCCGATGCTAACACCAAGATTGTCTCTGACAAGGAAGGTATCCCAGCTGGCTGGCAAGGGTTAGACAATGGTCCAGAATCTAGAAAACTATTTGCTGCTACCATTGCTAAGGCTAAGACTATTGTCTGGAACGGTCCACCAGGTGTCTTCGAATTTGCTAAATTCGCTGAAGGTACCAAGGCTATGTTAGACGAAGTTGTCAAATCTTCTGAAGCCGGTAACACTACTATTATTGGTGGTGGTGATACCGCTACTGTTGCCAAGAAATACGGTGTCGTCGAAAAGATCTCCCATGTTTCTACTGGTGGTGGTGCTTCTTTAGAATTATTAGAAGGTAAGGAATTACCAGGTGTTGCTTACTTATCTCAAAAATAAGTTATTTAGAATTTTAAACCCTTTCTACTTTAATTTTATTTTTATGACATAATACTTTAGCATCATTTATACATTTGTGTAATTTTTTGTTATATAATCATTTTTTAATGAATCTAATGATTTGCTTATTAAGTTTACTGTCTTTACACATTATGATTTAATCAATTGAGTGTGCTTAGTGTGAAATGAAATGTGATATAATTTGAAACGAAGCCAAATATTACGACGCCCTAACTGTGTGGCATATGTCGTGTCATTTTTAATTATTTTTTTATGTATTTTTTTATCTTCTTGCAAAGAAACTCAAAATTTGTGTGTCGTCCAGTGAAAAATTCAAGAAATAAAGTATTTAAATATGAGAATAAGACACGAGTCCTCCGTGAGTCTTGTATATATATATACGTTATGATCTCAATGCTTCTTGCTCAAATTCTTGAATAGTCAATTGTACAACAAACTAACAAAAAAATGGTTTACTCTACTAGACAAGTTGGTGCTAAGAACACCTTAGAATACAGAGTCTTCGTCGAAGAAGATGGCAAGCCAGTCTCTCCATTCCATGATATCCCATTATATGCTGACAAAGAAAACAACATCTTCAACATGGTTGTTGAAATTCCACGTTGGACTAATGCTAAATTAGAAATCACTAAGGAAGAAACCTTAAACCCAATTATTCAAGATACCAAGAAGGGTAAATTAAGATTTGTTAGAAACTGTTTCCCACATCACGGTTATATTCACAACTACGGTGCTTTCCCTCAAACTTGGGAAGATCCAAACGAAGCTCATGCTGAAACCAAAGCTGTCGGTGACAACGATCCAATTGATGTCTTAGAAATTGGTGAAGGTATTGCTTACACTGGTGAAGTTAAACAAGTTAAGGTCTTAGGTGTTATGGCTTTATTAGATGAAGGTGAAACCGATTGGAAGGTTATTGCCATTGACATCAAGGATCCATTAGCTCCAAAATTAAACGATATCGAAGATGTTGAAAAATACTTCCCAGGTTTATTAAAGGCTACTAATGAATGGTTCAGAATTTACAAAATCCCAGATGGTAAGCCAGAAAATCAATTCGCTTTCTCCGGTGAAGCTAAGAACAAGAAGTACGCTTTAGATGTTATCAGAGAAACTAACGAAGCCTGGAAGCAATTAATTGCCGGTAAGTCTTCTGACTCTAAGGATATTGTTTTAACTAACACCACCTTAAAGGACACTCCATCCTACTCTGCTACCGCTGCTGCTGAAACTCCAGCTTCCGCTCCATTAGCTGATGCTCCTATTGACAAGTCTATTGACAAATGGTTCTTCATCTCTGGTTCTGCTTAAATCTATACATGAATATATACAATATTATTTTTATATCTATCTATGTATCTAAGTATCAACTTCGAATGTAATGAACTCTACACGTATTTCCCATATTGATTGATATTGATCCTTTGAAGTCAAAATAAATTCACTCATTTGAGTTGTGTGCGCAAGTTTGCTGCTACCGATAGTTAGTTGTCATTATTGATTGTATTATTATAGTAAAATTCGTTAAATCAATTTATGGATTAACAGCTCTAAACATAATCGTTTCATTGCTCACAGTCACTTCATTGCCCATTACATAACGTAAATACAATTTTTAAGTATATCGGTGAAAACCGTATAAGCACATAAAGTGCCAGGCATCATGTTTACTTTCCCAAATATTATTGGTCAAAACTTTGGATGTTAGTTGGGGCTTCTTCAATTTTTTCCTTGAGTGTTAAAGTATATCCTTTTACGGTTTTGTTGTTTAAGGCGACGGGGACGTCCGATGGACTGAGAATTATTTTGTTTTCTTGACCTACAATGCTGACTTAAATGTCCCAATTTTTTACAGTAGTGGCAGGGAGCGTTATTATTGTCATCCATATCCTGTTCGTTTGTATTAGGAGAAGTTGTGTCAACTGGGAACGAATGTTGGTTTATGAGAATAAGTGCCGGAGTTCTAGTTAAGCCTTCACGGAATACGACACCGTGTAGCAGTAGACTAGCAGCCTTAGCAAGAACTTTGGCATCTTCAAATGTCTTTGGTGATGTAGAAACTATTCTACTTACAACTTCAGGGTCCAAAGGCATGGTGAAAATTGCAAATTTCTCAGATTCTTTTTCGAATAAACCTGGTAATTCACGTAAATATCGTTCAAAATGGTAAATGTAATCTGTCATAGTCCTAATATAATCAGGTGGGTGAGTTAAGATGTACAGGTATTCATTACGCTCTGCGTCAAAAAAATCGCTATACGCTCTGTCCGTCCAGGTCCAAAATTCTTCAGTAGTAGCGAACTTTCGGTCACATAGACTATGCACAATTTTGTCAGAAATTTTCATGTTGATAATGAGTAATAAAGTCTTATCGTCTAACTCATAAAAATCCCTAATGCTCTCTACAACGGCTCTCCAACGTTTATATTCAGAGAAAGATTTAAAGTCTGATACTACTGGGATGCACTGCGATGCTTCGCTAAAATTTTTATACATATTCAATGTTATTCAGTGGATTTAATATAGTGTGATATTGGCAGTGGTAATAGGTTAAATTTTGCAGCAGACAACAACATATAAGTAGAATCACTTCCCGTTTATATATATTGATATATATACCGAGTAAAATGCGTTTACCTCAATTGAATTTATGAAAAATTTCTTCCTTGAAATTTGATTCGATTTGTAGAAGCTGTAAACAATAGCCGGAATATTAATTGGAAGTAGTGTATTCGGTCCTCACTCAACTTCAACTAAAAGCATATTCCACCATAGTTCAAACCAAGACTTTCAGTTTAATAATTTTTTCAAGAGTCTGGTTGGGCTTCAAACACCATTATATTACTAGCCATATGATCTAGGCTTTTAAATAAGTAAGACAGGACCACCAACAAAAAATATTAATAGCAAAAGCGCCGTGGCGCAGTGGAAGCGCGCAGGGCTCATAACCCTGATGTCCCTGGATCGAAACCAGGCGGCGCTATTATTTTTTTCACAGCTCTTTCAAATTTCTTCTTTTAAATGTGAGATACGGTATTGAATAGTCAAATTTGCTTAATCCCGCGAACGCTGTGCCACTATGATGGCAAGAAATTTTGGAGCTATGCATTGAATCAGTAATCATCCATTTTGCCAATGGTTTATTTTTATATGACACAATGGCACTTTTTTTTTTTGCTCGACTTTTAATTTGAAAAATTAGTTGACTGAAAAAACAGTTGATATAAAAGATTGAATCACGTCAGTGCTTGAAATAATTAAGAACTCGAGGTGTCAAGTTCATCAATTGCCATAGAGGTTCCAATAGACATATATATATAGAATGGTTGTCGTGAATGGGAAGATCATTCCGTTAACTCACACTGTGTGTGCAGTGTCTGCATTCTTAGCCGCCTTTATTACAGGTTATAGTTTACATTTCCACAAGATTGTCAGGAACGCTCATTATGGTTATCCTGACGAATGGTTTCCAAGTGTATCTGCCACTATTGGTGATAGATACCCTGAAAGATCCATTTTCCAAATATTAATTGCTTTAACTGCTTTCCCTAGATTCTTATTATTGCTTGGTCATTTCTATATAAACCGTTCCAAATTAATTTTATTGATTGGTGTGGTACGTACTGTTACATGCGGTGGTTGGGTTTACATCACAAGTACCGATGATCATGACACTCATGATATATTCATGATTGCATATATTGTTTTAACTTTACCATGGGATATTTTAGTTACTAGAGCCTCAGCCTTTAAAACCAAGAAGACCTTAGCTACACTTACCTTCTTTGGTTTATTAGTTCCAATGCTATACTGGTATTATCAGCATCAAGTTAAGCATGTTGCAGGTGCTTACTCCGTTTATGCTTACTTTGAATGGTCATTAATCTTCCTTGACGTTGGGTTTGATGCTTTATCATACTCTGATTTCAAAGCTATTAGTATCAAACTTGATTTGCAAGATATTTCCAAGAGCGATAAAGCCAAGACATTTGAGACAACTAAAAGAGAAGAAATTAAGAAGGCTTCAATTAAGCAAATTGACCCAGTTAAGCCAATTGCTGCCATCAATGGTCAAACTCCATACTTTTCGTACGATTCTTTCTTTTATATCTTAACTAACACCGTTAACTCTTTTGTCTTTTGGTCAGCAATTACTTCCTTATACTGTATGGTGTGGTATTTCCCATTATGGTACATGGGTATCTCAGGTTATGAAGTTGCAATTTTTGGTACTGTTGGATCTATCATCCTTGCATTGCCATTGATGCCAACGATTATTTACCATTATGGTGCTTTATTTGGCGGTGTTGTCACTATTGCTGCTTATTTAATTGATACTCCAGAATCCAGATTAATTATTGTATCCTTGGGTTGTATTATTCTTATCTCCACATTCGTCCAAAACCTCAAGATCATTACTACTACTGAAGTTTCTATTTCCTTTGCCATCACATGGTTATTAGGTTTGGTCTTTAGTGTTATCTTTAAAATGGGTTTCTACTCAAATAATCCAATTTGGGCGATTATGCATAAAGACACTAATGGTTACAACAATACCGGTATTGTTATTGCTATTTTATTTGGTATGTTAACGCCATTTACCAACAAGATTCATAGTTTACCATCTAAATTGCCAAATACAGAATTCAGCTTTATCGCGAAGACATTCATTAGTTTAGGTTTTGGTGCTCTTTTCTTCAGTATTCATCAGCTATTGACCGATTCATCAACCATCATTTATTGGGCTTGGGAAGGTTACACTGACCACACTGGTCCATTGACATGGCCATGGAGTGCTCTAACTTGTACTGTTATGATTGCTGCCACTATGGTTGCTATATGTTTTGTTAATAAGCCACAAGTTCCATCTATTCTTTTAATCATTTCCACTGTGGTCTTATGTATTAGAGAGGTTAAAGAATGGAACAAATATGTTGCTGGTGGTTTACTTTATGTCGCCTCCTTGATTATGGTTACTCCAACATATTTAATCTTAGTGGCCTCTACTAAGAGTATTTGTGTTTTCACCTTTGGTTTATTCTTTTATAACGTCTTAATCTTGGCCCACGTCTGGGTTGTTGCTTATGCTTTTGTTCCAGGTGGTTGGTTGTTGAGAGAAAGAATTGAGGTTGTCCTAGGTATATCCACTGCTTTGGTCTTGATTGGGTTATTATTTAAGAAATCAACTAAACCAGTTGAATTGAGTAAGAAATTCATGAGACTCGTCTCTTTATTCTCACTTGCTGGATTAATCTTAACTGGTGCATTTACTTATCAATTAAGACCAACTGGTGTTCCAACTCCACATCATCCAGATTCTAAATTAATTACTGCTGGTATTTGGACAATTCATTTCGGTTTAGATAATGATATGTGGGCTTCTGAGGATCGTATGATTTCTTTGATCAAAGATTTGGAATTAGATGTTGTTGGTCTATTAGAAACTGATTCTCAACGTATTGTTATGGGTAACAGAGATTTAACCAGTAAATTAGCTCATGACTTGAACATGTATGCTGATTTCGGTCCAGGTCCAAACAAACACACTTGGGGTTGTGTTTTATTATCCAAGTTCCCAATTGTCAACTCTACTCATTATTTGTTACCATCTCCAGTTGGTGAATTAGCTCCTGCCATTCATGCTACATTGAGAACTTATGATGATACTTTAGTCGATGTCTTTGTGTTCCATTCTGGTCAAGAAGAAGATGTTGAAGATAGAAGATTGCAAACAGCTGCCTTGGCCAAATTAATGGGATCTAGTGATCGTCCAACTTTCTTATTAAGTTATTTAGTCACTGAACCATTAAAGGGTAACTACAACACTCATGTGAGTGACATATCTGGTATGCATGATATTGATCCAAGCGATGATGACAGATGGTGTGAATATATCTTATACAAGAACATTAAGAGAAGTGGGTATGCTAGAGTCGCTAGAGGTAGTATTACCGATACAGAATTACAAGTTGGTAAATTCCAAGTACTAAACGACGAAGAACTTGTAGAAGCTGGTTCATCTATTTATAATACTGACTGGACCAATGAACAGGAAAACGACGATTTGAAATTCCCAGATAAGTTCAGAGGTGATGGTGAGAACGACCATTTCTACCATGTCTTAAGTGACCCACGTTATTTTGACTAGATCACATTAGCGATATTTAATAATAGTATATAGATTTGTCTTTGAAATTAATGAAATAGAATAACAAAATAAAGATATTGCTGGGTTTGCATGGTTCTATATGCTTATAGTGCATTTATTGACACTTTAAAACTTGCCAGCCCTCAATGAAAATTCATAAATGCTCATGAAAAAACTTCCAAGTTGGGAAAAAAATTCAAAATTTAAAAATTCAAAATAAAACATATAAAAGCAGAAGAGATTCCAAGCTTGTTTGATTAGATGGTTCTAATATTTTCTTTCTTTGTTCAAATTTTAAAGAAACCATGCAAAACGTATTGATTTGATCTTACCTAATTTTGATATCTAAGATCACAGATATCGATCCTTTTATTGAGATGTATAATTTATTATATGTTTCGGTGACTGGGTTACTTTACTGTCCTGTTTTAGCAGATAATGAATTTATTACACCAGTTTGAGCCGGCTTCTAACATTCAGACTAGAGGTTGGTATAGAAGTGTGTGAACATGTCTCTCCATATGTATATATATTAAGTATTTTTTATTTAGCTGTAAAGGTTCTTGTTAGTATGTGAATTTTATATGAAGATCACATTAAAGTTAAAACTTTTGAAAATTAAACCGCTTCTTAAAGCATTGGGCTTCCCTTATTTGAAAGAAACTAGAATATAGAAATGGGATATGTCTCTAGTTACCAAGTTCCCAACGATAAATGGGTAAAGAGAGTGAATGTTGTTTAAGAATATCAAGTTTCTTATATTACCTAATTTAAATGCATCATCTACCCAATTTAGAGCTAAGTTGCTGGAAAATAATGGTGGAACGATAATTGATTCCTTAGGTGAAATTGATAAAAATACTATAGTCTTGATAGTGGATTCGTTTGTAAATGATAATGAAGATGGTATAACTGAGTTTTCTTTGTTTGAAAAAGAATCCATTTATGATCTGGATGCTGTTTATGATAACGTTGTTGAACAACAACTAGCATGCTATAGGATAAGTACAGTTAGTAAATGGTTAAGTTCAAAAATAATTCCACAAGATGATAATAAAGACAGAATCAAATTTGCCAATGAGCATAAAGAGTCTGATATAGTAGACGTTGATGTTATGGGATCGACACCCCCAGAGAATATAGCATTAACTAGTGATGAAGAAAGGACAACAGATGATGAGGTCTCAGATTTTACTGTTGGTCATGATACGATTTTGCAATCAGATACAAAAGAAGGCTCTACAGAACTGTTCCTTGGTGAGAATGAGAAGTATGTTAGTTTTGATGGTGGTGCAAGTGATAACAAATTATTAATTGATATATTGAAGACCCTTTCAAAAAAATACAAAGTTAAAGGTGACACATTTAGAGCAAGAGGATATGATTTAGCCAAGAGTTCTATTGAAAAGTGTAATTTTAGGATTACTTCTGGGGAGCAAGCTCAAAAAGAACTGGCCAATATTGGACCCAGCATTGGCAGCAAGATTCAAACCATTTTGGATACGGGCACATTGCCAGGTGTTGAAGTCGTCTCTAATATGGAACAAACTTTATCGTATTTTCAAAATTGCCATGGCGTAGGACCATTCACAGCTAAGAGATGGGCCATATTAAAAATGGACAGTTTCTATGATATCTTAACTAAAATGCCAGAAGAATTTGTATCTGAATGGCCTTTATTGTATGGTTGGGAATATTATGAAGATTGGTCAAAACGAATTTTAAGACGAGAAAGTGAAGCACATTTAAACAAAGTTATGCAATATCTTCATCGAGTAGACCCTAAATGTAGTGTAGAAATACATGGTAGCTATAATAGGGGTAAAGACAGTTCTGGTGATATTGATTTATTATTCTATAAAGAAGGGTGTGATAATATGGATGAGATATCTTCTATTCTGCAAGAGCTGGTGATTAGATTATATACAGATGGATACATCAGATGCATTCTTCAACTTAACCCAACTCTCTATGACATATATGAGGATAATGTTAAGGATGTATTTAAAAGATGCAATTTGGCATTTCCTGGTAAGAGTAGTATCGTGACTAGTAAATCTATTCGTAAATATTATTTGGGAGTGACTTTAGGAAGGTCCGAATTCAAACTAACTTCCCAGGAGGAAGAGTATGTTTCAAAAGGCACTCAGATAAACAAGCTAAGACCCGACGATGAATACATGTCACTCAGTGTTACAAAACCAAATGCAAACCCATGTAGGAGGTTAGATTTCTTTACCTGTAAATGGTCACAATTAGGTGCAGGAAGGATGCAATGGACAGGATCTGCAGAGTTCAATAGGTGGATCAGGTTAAGAGCTACTGGAATGGGATATAAACTGAGTCAACATGGACTTTTTAAAGGTGAAGACCTTGTTGAGAGTTTTGATGAACGAAAAATATTTGCAGTTTTGAATGTCCCATACATTGATTATGCTGAGAGGGAACAAGGATTATGGGAGAAAATAGTTTCAAACGTTGACGATTGATTAATTATATAATATTTATATCCGCTTATGGACACTTTTATGAACAGTTTCGACATCTAGTTTTTGTATTATTATTTATGTTTTTTATGAATTGTTTGCTATAACAATTGTTTGTCTCAATGCCAGTATTGGTTATAATTTTTGATGATTAATCAAATCTACTAATTATAAAAAAATGTTGTAATGAAGAGAATAATAACAGTATTAGAAGAATGATCTATATCTTATATAAATAAATAAATTAGAGTATCGAACTGGGCTACAATTGATAAAAAATATGGAATTTTTATCTATACATCAAATAAAGACTGAATCAATTGATAAAATAATCATTTACAGGGGGAGGAAGGGAAAAAACCACACAACAATCATCGATCATAATCCAGCCTTGTAACAAGCATCAAAGAAGTGAAATTCGTAATTAACGCATTTAACAAACATGGATTCTACCTCTTGAATAGGGAATTTATTAACTTCTTTTCTTAAGAAATTAACCCAAGTGACGAAATGCTCACCATCATGTAAATCAATCCAAGTTTGATATTTCCAATGTAAGTTATCCTTTCTTGGTAGATCATGAGCCCATTTCAAATAAACCTCCTCGGCAACCCATAGATAAGTGATCAATTCGGCATAACTGAATGTTTCACTGATCATTTCTTCTAAAAATCTTACATATGGCTTGACACCTGGTAGACATTTAGTCTTGTCACCTAGTCGAGATTTATCTTCAGCAGAAATATTTGGAGAAATTAAAGCTAAGCAATCTTGGAAGTAACTGTTTTCATCATTGGCAAAGAACCCAATCTTTTTCGCTAAAGTGATTAAAGCTGGGGTTTCTGGAGCCATAGAAGTGATCTTACAGATCAATCTTAACATTACTTCAAAGAAATTTAGATCTTGTGTTAAATAGCCAAATAATCTTACATCAGATAAAGTACCTTGACAAAGCTCTTTAGTCAATTGGTGTTCAGTAGCATTCTTAAAGATCTCGCTGTGTTTGGAAAGTAACTGGGTAGTAGTAGTAGACATTTTGCAGTTATATGCTCTTTATACCAAATGAATTTCAGTGATAAAATATCAATACTGTGCACACACCTCCCTGTAGTTTATATATCATTTATTCCAACTCTTATAGTTTCCAGTTGGTTTCTTTGGAAAAAGGGCAACTGTAAGAGCTCTAAAAACAATACGATATATATATATATATGAAGCTTCTACAATTGGTACTAGCACAAGCTGTTCTTCATTTCACCACTGGTTCAGATATTATAAACTGTTGGAACCATCGGAAAGTCATATAGTCATTAAAAAGTACTCTATCTCTTATTTGTTCATATTTACGTTAGAAAAAAACCCTATATAACTTTACTTAACAGATCCTGTTTCAAGGCTTGTTTCCTGGTAATCACCGATTGTTCCATCCGTACAGATACGATTGTATCTCTGGGAACACTAACAATCCCCAGTGTTCGTTGATGTGTAGATTTATTGTTTTTATTACATTGCTCTTTCACGGAATTTAATAGTAAGTTTCCCTGAGCATCAATGGCTTCTAATTTGCCTACGAGTACTATACTTTCATCATATGCCACAGTAATATACAATGTGTTTCCAACTATATCTTGCAACGATAACTCTTCCATTCTGTAGAGTCGAGTGCTGTCTTAATTACGCTTCGTTTGGTTTTATACAAAGTGTAGTCTTTAATCAAGTCTTTAATTTTCCAGCTGAAATATTTTATTTTTTGGTGGTTAAAACAAATCAACAGCTATTTACTTCAAGACATTGCCCATTTGATAAAGAACCAGAGCCATAACCAATCCTTTGCCCCAGCAACATGACCTCCCAAACTTCAAATACAAACAGTACCAATACAGTCACGCTAAGGAGTCTAACCGCCTTCAATGCATTACAAGAAAGAGAAAATGTTCTCGAGTTGTTCAATTTAGTCGATACGACACAATTGGATAAATTCAAATTGTGTTATAACACAGAAAAACAAGAAACATTACTGAAATCTTTGAAAGCAAAAGTGGATAATTTGAAGAAAGAACAACTGTAGTTACTTCATTTGTACATCTATATACGCCGTCACTATGTAATGATCAATAAATATTCAATTCAAATGGGTTAAATAAAATTATTTTTAATCAAAAATTTATTTGAACTTTAATGAAGAAGTTGCTTGAAGAAGGACAACACAGTAATCAAGCCAAGGAGGAGGAAGTTAAACTTAAATGATCATATAACATAACACACACAGACGATGGAAAATAATAGTAGCACTTTAGATAATAGTTTTGTAGTGAGTAATAATAATATAAACAATGTGGGGAGTACAGGTGGTATTGGAACTAATAACCAACAAAATAGATCTCATTTTAAAGTTGCCATTATTGGTGCACATAACGTGGGGAAAACATCATTTATTATAAGGTATACGGAATCGAGATTTTTGGAGTCATATTATCCAACTAATAAAGAAAATCATTTCACCAAATCAATTAAATACGATCTTAAAAACGGTATAATATCAAGTCTTCATAATTCTCGAAGGAAATTAGATTTGGATTTACATGATGGGATGGAGAATGATCATAATAAGATATTACATGATAGTGATACTACAGGAAGTTTAAATCGAGATAATATCAATTTAGAATTTATTGATACCATGGGACAAGATTGTAAAAAAGAAGCAAATTTGAATATAAGTTATTGGAAATCATTCATGAATTTAGATGGCTGTATTCTCTGTTATAATGTAAATAATTTGGATAGTTTTACTATTCTTGAGAACATATGGGAAAAGATTCTTACCCAATTTGAATTACCTACCAAGGATTTCCCATTATTATTATTAGGAACAAAAAATGATGGTGATGGTGATCCTGTAGCGAGACAAGTCTCATGGGATCAAGGCAACCAATTAGCGAAAACATTAAATGCACTATTCTTCGAATGTAGTGCCAAAGATGATCATAATATTAATCTTTCGATGGGGGAACTAATTAGAATGATGGAGCTTGAACAAAGGAAGAAATTTGGCAATAATAATCATTCTAATGGTGATAACTGTATTGTCATGTAACAATATTTTGCATATGAAATAATCATTCATCTTTCAATTATATAATATATATCAAAATATAATCTTGGATTTTGAAACATCATGAATATTTATCCATTTTCAATTACAATATATTAAATATATATTTTATTCACTATTCGAATAGACGATATAAAGCCACACAGACAAAGCAAAAAATCATATCAGAGACTATGAGTGAGTTTGATGACACAGATTCGTTCAATGATTTAAATGATGATGAAAGCATCTTTCAAGATGATCCATATCAGCATGCGCGAGAAAGAAATCCGGAATTTACTATGAGTAGTATGAACAATAACGGATTGATTGATAGAGTGAGGACATGGTGGAATGGGAGAGCATTGAGTCAATCCAGATTAAATAAATTGAATGATAGGGGTATACCATTATATGATTTAGACACAGATGGAAGACACTCAAGATTACGTGAAGATGAACATTCATTTGAACCTGTTCCATATCCACCTTCCTATTTCATTACATCACAATACTCTTCTAAATATACATTATTATTTAAAGTGTTGAAATGGGTAGTTATATTTGGGTTCATCATTGCATTGGTATTGCATATAGTCCTTACTACCAAGAATCATAAATCATACAATGATGATGATGTTTCCAATATCTTTATCAAATTGAATAAAGATGGATTCCATCGCAATACGCTTTATAATAATGGTACCCATGACTTTTATCCAATAACTTTAATTATCAATTTAAGATATATGTCACCACAATTGATATCACACGAGCAGACACCGTTCTTATACAGTATGATATACCCATCACCTCATATAGATATGAACGATACATTGGTGAGTGTTCTTGAACCCAATTTCCCGTTTGAATCGAAGGTACAGGATTGGTCAATGGTTACTGGTCAATTTCCCATGCATAATGGTGTTATCAGTGATCAAATTGATACGTTGAACAATACCAATGTGAGTATTCCTATTTGGGATAAGATCAATCATCATATAGCGGTAATTATCGATGAAATTATATGGATGGGGTGACAATGCACACATTGATATGACTAGTCAAGATAAGGTTGATGATATAATACGATCGGTTGATTTTGAAGGGGCACCTGAATTGATCTTTTTAAGTGTTGATGATTTGAAAGATGTTGTCGATGCCGGTTCATCTGATTCATATTCGAGTACAATTTCACGTATGGATAAATTAATTCGAAGACTTGTATATGAATTTCGCCATCGTAACTTATTGCCCTTTACCAATATGATAATATTGAGTGATAGCGGTGTGAATTTGAACGATGATAGTAGCAAGAACGTTATAATATTAGAAGATATACTGAGTTTGAAATCGAGGAAGTTAATCGATGAAGTACATTTACATGAGGGGAGAATGGTTTCGTTACGAATTGAAGATATTACTGATAGGAACTTGGTATACAAACAGTTGAAGACTAGTGTTGATTCCAATGAAGTATCCTTGTATATCAGAGACAATTTACCCGTAGAATATCATTTTGATTTGACAAGATATAATAGTGAGGGGAAATATTATAACATTGATCATATCTGGTTAGTTCCGTGTGAAGGAAATCTGGTTGTGAGTCAAGATGGAGACATTGGAATATTACCAAGTGATTCGATATTTATTGGCCAAGGTCCAATTATAGGTGACATTATTAATCGTAGATTGAATGGTAATAAATATTTGAAAAGATTTAACAATATTGCCATGTATGACATAATAAGTGGTCTTGTTGGGTTTAATGAGAAGAATAAAGGAGAGGATAGAGACGGATATACACTTGAATGTGCTGATGAATTGGATGAGTATACGTCTTTGAGTACTCACTCATATACATCGTTGAGCGAGTACACATCGTTGAGCGAGTACACATCATCGAGCGAGTACACATCTTCATCTACCTCCGCAGGAACAGTTAGAAGCTCAAGCACAGTTGCAAATCCAACAACAAGCTCAAGCACCTTTGCAAGTGGTGTAAGCAGCGTTGCAAGCACTCTTCCTAGTATAAGCTCCAGTAGTATAAGCTCGATGCCGAATACAAAAACGGGTAATAACAGATGGAACGAATATGAAGACAGCCTTTATTCGATGATTGATAAATTGAAGGATGCGGAAGAGGAAATAATGAATAATGTCAACGATCTGCTGGATGATCTGTTACAATAGTAGCTTGCCCTTCAACGGTGCTGTGAGTTATTTTCTGACTTGGATGCGTACTGGAGGTGGGTACCGATGCGGGTAACATTCCCTTGCACCATTGCGCTATTGCACCATTGCACAATTGAGAATTGAGACTTGAGAGTATTATATTACAATGTGCTATTACAAATGAGGTAATAGGGTAACACCACCCTGTCTATCACTTCATTGTGCCATCACAATATCCCACTCTTTGCAATACATATTGGCAATATTTCACTATTTCAAGTATATTTCAGCTATTTCAACCATATTTCAACCAAATGTGCGGTTTTTAATGTTTTCCCGTTGCAATTTTTTGGAAAAAAAGTTTGCGTCTTTTTCCAATCAAAAAATACTGGAAAATTTGTCAGATTTTGGCAAAATCATTCTATATAAACCACGTTGGATTGGTATGTTTGTCTTGTTTGGTTTTCCTCTTGTTCACATTACTTTGCTATTTTACAATTACATTTCATTTCAAAGAACACCAATCACTACACATTTTATTTATTTTCACCATAAAATATTTAAAATCTACTATTCAACAATAACAAATCCATATTATCAATACAAATGTTACCAGCCGGTGTTATTTTAGTCTTCGTTTTGGTTTTCTTAGCCATCGTCGCTATCGTCTCTACCATTATCTACAGAAAATGGCAAGCTAGACAAAGAGGTTTACAAAGATTTTAATCAATATATTAAGACTATAATATATTTCAATATTTTAATATTTTACTAATACCCTAATAATAATAAAAATAATAATAATTTATAATGAATAAATTGTGTGTGCTTCAATCCTTTATGTGTGAATTCTAATAAAATTGTGTGTGTTTCATTAGAACTTCTTTTTGTCTCCCTCTATTTGTATATACCATTATACTGATATGTGTGTGATATCAGTATATATTTATATTTATATGTATATATATCCTGGGAGATATAGAAGTTTCTATCCTTTTTTTTTTTCGTATATATATATATGAGTATATATATATATTTAATTAATACTAATTGTGATTTGTGTGATTAATATCATTTGTTCATTTGTTCTTTTATCCCATAAATATATATACATACAGTGTAAAGACGTAAGTAAAGTAAGGCAAAAGCAATATGAGCACCCTCATAAAACAACTGTACAAGGACGTCCACTCTAATATCTTGAAAGATGGGACAAATATCAAATCGGTTAATGGGTATATATCAAATATACATCGATTGAAAAATTTTATTTTCATAGATTTGATGGATGGTTCGATATCTACACCATTGAAAATCATTATCCCTTCAAATCAATATAACAATAATTTATTCATTGGTCAATCGTTATCTTTACACAATTGGAATTGTAAATTGACTCCAACAAGAAATCATCCATTCGAATTGGTTCAAAATTTAAATCAGTCTCATTTACAAATAAGTAATGACACCACTCCATTCCAACCAAACGAGTTTAATATTAACTTATCCAAATTGAGAAACTCATCTCTGACAAAATTTAAAAACAATTATATGAATTCAATCATAAGATTCAGATCCTCATTACAACTAGCAATCTTTACCACCTTAAACAACAATTACAATTTTATCAAAGTAGATCCACCAATTATAACCACTAATGATACAGAGGGGAACAACGAAACATTCAAATTGTATTCAGATAATGAGATCTTCCCACTGAACAAATCACCTTTGAATCTAACAGTGTCCACACAATTACATCTTGAAATTTTATCCCAATCACTTTCAAATGTTTTCTCTTTAAGTCCATGTTTTAGAGCTGAAAGATCAGACACAGGGAGACATTTAACGGAATTCTTCATGTTGGAATTGGAAACTACTCAATTCAATACGTTGAATTCTCTCACAACAATGACTCAAGAGTTCATTATTTCAATAGTAAGACAATTACTCGATAACCAAAAACAATTGTTGGATTGGAATCATTTACCTTTACCAATCGATACAATGTCTACTCAGGATATCATACAAAGATGGAATAGAATCATTGATTCGAAAAATTGGCATGAAATAGAATATATCGACGCCATAAAACAATTAAATTTAAATAGATCACAATTTAAGACTTGTCCACCCACATTAGAGACTATAACAACACAAAATATTACCACTGAACATGAAAAATGGATATCATCCACGTTATTTAATAATGGATTTGTATTCATTAAAAATTATCCAAAATCGTTAAAACCATTTTATATGAAATCAAATGCTAATAACACCACCACCACCACCACCACCATCCCCACAGTACAATGTTTCGATTTAATCTTCCCAGAACTAGGTGAAATTATCGGTGGTTCCATGCGTGAAGATAATCTATCTATCTTAAAACCTTCTTTACCAAATGACTTGAATTGGTATGGTGAATTAAGAGAATCAGGATATAGAACAAGTGGTGGGTTCGGTCTAGGTTTGGAAAGATTCATCGCATATTTACTAGGTTTGAAAAATATTAAAGATACTTTACCATTTTATAGATCTGCTAAATCAAAAGTTACTCTATAAAATTTCTCTTTAATAATAATTTACTTGTCAATAATTTATATATACTGCCTTATAAATAAATATTTGTATATATTGCATGGTTAACAATCGTTTGTATATATTTCATTGTTAATCAACACACACATATATGATCATTGCTTAAATCTGGAATACATTGGATCCGTTTCATGGAAATAATGTAAAAATACACTTTCACTTAATTTCAAGACTTTGGAATTAAAAAGATGTTTTGTTTCATCATCAGTCTTAATTATACTTAGCATTGAATGTTCAATAATATTTTTAATCGTATCTTCATCATATTGAGTTAATATTGATTTATTTTCTTGTAAAGCTTCTTGTAAAGCTTTTAATATACCTTCACACTCTGGTTCGTCTTCAATTTGTAATATTTGCTTCAAGACTAATTGAATGATAGATATTACAACTTGTGATTCAAATTTTGAATCGAGTTTAATTTCGCCTTTCAAAATTTTCATCATCGTATCATCAAGTTTAATTTCTTTATTGATTAGTTTCTCTGAAAGATCAATAAACCAACCTATATTATCATTTGAAAGATTGTCTGGTCTTGAAATATATATAACCAGCTCATCCATTAATTTATTATTAGGAACTTTCTCAATTTCAGTGTGGAGATCTATCAAATAATTGAAAAATTTCCAAAGTAATAATTCATCTTTATTAACATAGGACATTATTTCTCTTACAATAAATTGTCCATCTAAAGTATCATTAAAGAAACGTATAGTAAAAATTTCATTTGATTTAATAAGCTCATCTTGAATGATATTGGATAATGATTTTGTTTCATTTAATATTGGAATTAACAAAATTTTGTAAACCATAATACGACGATAATAAAATTTCGATAAATCTTCAATGCGATACAATGCATCTAATTTGGTTAACAGTTTATTACCGATCTCACCAATCCAATCATATTGGAACATCAAATTGAACACTAACTCAATAATAAATGTAACTTTATTCTCATAGTATTTGAAATTAGCCACCGTCCTCTCCATTGGAATATGCTTTTCAAATAAATTTATGATAGTTTTAGGTGTCACTATACTTTTATTCAACCAAATATATTCTTTAAAGTCTATTAGCTTTATACAATCATTTGACTTAATGGCTTTTCTTATATCATCTTCACTTGGTTCATCATCACCCTTTAAGTATGAAGCAAATGAGGAAAATAACCCACGATTACTCTTAAAATTAATATCCTCAATTGTATAATCTGCTTTAGGCAATGGTGATATTGGAGTTAAATTATATTTCTCAGTGATGTTATAGTCTGGGAAAAATTTATTGTCAGTAATATTATTTACTATCATTCTATCTTGGAACATGACTAATAAAATTTCCACTAAGTCATCCCAGTTATTTTCTTTCACAAAATTAGTTATCTTATTATGACCAAAAATATTGAAATATAACACTGAACACATCTGTGCTTTGAAAGAACCACCTAATCCAAGCGAATGAGAACTTATTGTAATAATATCATCATCTTCCTCATCAACAATATCTATAACAGATGTTCTTTCCCCAATTTCTTGAGTGACAGCAGGATCTGAATCATTCTCTGTCAACTCCCTCTTTAACAATGTAGTCATTTTTGCAAGTTTATTTATAATCATATTGAACAAATTTTGCAATTTAAAGAACTTACAAATCTTGTATGAGTGCTCAATATTATTAACCAATAAACTAATAGTACTGTCATCCCCAGTTAAGTTTAATAACTCGAATAATTTCTCAATAATGGAAGGGCCCATCTTCTCAAATAATTTCATTTCAAATTGAGCACTTTCCAAAGATGTGAAACGATTAATATCGTCTAGATGGATTTTCGGTATTTCTGTTATCACAGTGTGTGATGAGATTAAGTTATTCCAAACATCATTGAAATATTCTCCACTACCATGATGTTCTTCAGGCATGACAATTTCTTTATCTTGAATAGAATTATAAATTTTGGTTAAAAACCAAATAGGATAATCATGATGACTGTTATAACAGCCCTTTAAATTATTAGAATAATCAGTAAAGGACATATGCTCTTTCACTTGCGGATTATGAAAGTCTGTATTTAGCATAATAATAGAATAACTCAAAATAAAAACTGAGTCAGAATCTGGTTGAATTTGTGATGGATCTTCTTCAGTATTTTCATATATTGGTTCGGTGTACTGCTGAACTTCCACATATCTCTTAGAAAATGCTTCAATAATTCTCTCGATTTGTTGAGATTCACCTGGTAACCTAAATTTAGTTAAAAAAACTCTCAATGCTTCATCAACTCGAAGTGTATTAAAGTTAAAATGTTTCATATATGTGGCTAGAAGCTCACTTTTATCTGGATTACAAAGCAACAAACCTAATTGTTTCTTATTCAATCTAGTGTCATTTTCAAATAAAAACTTTGCGATATCTTCAATGGTATTTGTATTTATAAAGTTCTTCTCAATAAACATTTGAATCCCGTCTTTTGGCTTTTTATTAAACTTTTCCATACATATAATAAATTCAGTTTTCCTACTCCATTCATTCAAAGTTTTGCTTGGTGGAGCATGATCAAATTGTTGCTCCTCAATTCTACTTATTTGGGAATAAACATCATTAATAAATGTAGACAATGCATCTAATGCAAAAATGGAAACATTTAAATTCCTGGATGGGTCTGACATTTTAACCATAACATTCAAGAATTTACTTGAAATATCTTGAAAATCAAAGCTACAATCATACTTGACAAATAAATTAATAAAAAGAGATGGCTCACGCATCCATAACAAAGACAATCGTTCAATAATGATAGCTTGAAATTGTGGTGAAGGGGAATTTTGTAATTTTTCAAATAGCCTTGGTAAGGTTAGTTCAACTTGTCTTGGTAAAAACCATCCGAGTGAAAGAATGATAGAAACATATACCTTTAATACTCTATCCATTAACAATATATTATCAGTATTTGTCTCTAAGATTAACGCGATTGATTTGAATACTGGATCAGATATCATATTTAACAATCTTGGATGTTTCAGAAATAATTTTCCAACTAATTCAACCATTGTATTTATTAATTCTAAACCCAAAATTTGGGTCTTCATAGTGTGTGCTGATTTGTTTTCCAAACTAATTAAGGATAAAAGTAATTCTAAATATTGGATAATGACCGGCAAACCATAATTTGCTGTCAATGAAACATCCTGTGTCGTATCGTAGTGAAACTTATCATCACTATCATTCATAATTTGTTCTTGTAAGTCATATTCACTAGAATCATTGGCTTTTTTAAATAGAAATAATTTCTTAACATGTTCATCATCAATGTACTTATCGTTAATTGCAGCTAAGTTCATGAATTTTAATCTACTAAACACATGTATAGTCATCTTAGTCAAAACATATTCTGCTCGTACTCTTAATTTGTCTGATAATTTTCTTCTACAAACTATTAGCAAAACTTTCTTCAAAGATTCATAGACTAAAGAGTCCGACAGGCAACTACCACATGATGTTGTAATGATATGCTGTAAAAGGGTAATAATTTCAATCTCCATCAGATCATTAGTATTTTGGTTATTGCTGAAATCATTGTCGAGGTTAATCAAAACAAAAACAGTATTTCTGTATGCCTGGGTATAATTGATGCAACTTGAATTAATTAGTTGTAACGTAAAGAACTTTCTAATTGATTCCAATACTATTCTTCTAATAGATTCAACTTCTGACTTTTCAGTTAATGCTTTTAAAAATGGGGCCAATAAAATCACAGAATCCACTGCATATATCGAAGTACTATGACTTAATATATTCTTTAATTCTACAATATCTGTCAAGATTAAACTTCCATTTTCATCATCATTCAAGACAAATCTGTTTTGTGGATCTGAAGTGACCAATTCTGAGCTTCCAAAATATTCATTACTCCCACCTAGGATCAATGCAGCAGCTGATGATTTCTGTTTAGTGATACTGTTCTCCTTTTTTATGGCGATTATCAAATTTAAACATTCTTTCAAAGCGATTCCTACTGGATCTTCACCAATACAAGTACCAGATAGCTCGCTCATATATGTCCCTTTTAAATCTAAAATCGCGCTGGCTGCTTCCAATTGATTAATGCAAAGCTGTTTCTATAGTCTTTCTTGGAGGTAATTGAGCTGTATCTTTCACCATAAATATATATGAGTTTTCGTTAGTACTAGTAACTTCACTTTCAAGATCTGTTTTGTGTTTTGTAAATTCTTAAAACAACAAAAAACTTTCGAATTCGATGAGTTTATTTTAGCAGATAGTTCCACGATCAAATCACGAATTAAGAACAGTTGGTAACATCTAACCATTAAGGAAATCCTACTCAGCTAATAATATTTTCTAGTCAAAATGGATATTAAACCACTTTTTACCTCCAAAGACAATGTTTTCACATATTTTGATATCGCTATCGATAATGAAAAGATTGGTAGAGTTGTGATGGAATTGTTCACAGACAAAGCTCCATTTGCTGCCTACAATTTCTACCATTCATGTATAGGTGCTGAAATTCCTGGCTATGAACGTAAATTTAGTTACAAGGATAATTTCTTTCACCGTGTCATCAAGACATTTATGATCCAAGCCGGTGATATTATGTATGGTTCTGGTGAATTCCAAAAATCAGATAATATCGGTAGAGGTGGTTGCTCTATATACGCTAAAGAAGAAGAATTTACGAAAGAAGTTGACATTCCATGCTACGGTAACTTCATTGATGAAAATAAAGGTGAATTCGATCAACCTTTCCTCTTAGCTATGGCTAATGCTGGTGAACCAAACACAAACAGTTCTCAATTTTTCATCACTACTTCTGTATCCCCACACTTGAAGAATAAGCATACTATTTTTGGTAGAGTTATATTTGGTAAATCTGTGGTCCATAATATTGAAGAGGTACCAGTTGATTCCGATGGGTTCCCTACAAAATGTGTCAGAATTGAAGATTGTGGTGCTTGGGATAAAAATATGCCTATTCCACTATACAACGCATGTAATGAAATTATTGGAGGTGATATATATGAAGAATATCCTGATGATGACACTC
The DNA here is from genome assembly GCA_033807795.1 of Monosporozyma servazzii. Classification (NCBI taxonomy): domain Eukaryota; kingdom Fungi; phylum Ascomycota; class Saccharomycetes; order Saccharomycetales; family Saccharomycetaceae; genus Monosporozyma; species Monosporozyma servazzii. The sequence goes on along the minus strand of CP138603.1, from coordinate 135,059 downwards.
ATTTTGGCGAAGATGATTTTGCCAAAGCCCTTGAAGCTGCTAATATTATTAAAGAATGGCACTCTTTATTCAAGAAGAAAGATTATCAAAATGCATTTTATAAGTATAGAAAAGCATTGAAATACACAAATGAATATATTCCAGATGCTGGTATAAATGAGGAGCTAAATGGTAAATTCCATTCCTTGAAGTTAAAGTTATTCTTGAATATGAGTTTAGTTTTCTTTAACATGCAAAAATACGATGAAGCCATGAAATATTGTAACTTCTTGTTGGATTCTGAAAATGTTCCTGATTTAGACAAGGCTAAGGGTTATTATAGAAGAGGAAACTGTCTTTTTACAAAGAAGAGATATGAAGAAGCTTTAAAGGATTATAAACAATGTCAAGAATTAAACCCTGACGATAAAGCCGTTATCAATAAGGTCAAACAAGTTGAAGCCGTTTTAGAAAATAAGAAGGAAAAGACTAAAAAGAGTTTGGCCAAGTTTTTTTCGTAGTTAACAATCATACACACTCTATTCGTCTTTAACATGGAAGGGTTTCAGCATTTGTATCAATATTTTGTATAAAATATATAATATCATAAAAGTAATTTTACATAAAGTCATCTAATAAGCTTCTTGGGGCTGCTGCAATCTTCTTTGAAGGCTTACGTTCTGTTACAGGAGGTGATATTGGTTTTGTAAAATCATCCAATATATTACTTTGAGATACAGGAGGAGTTGATGTCGTAGGGGCAGTACTGAAACCTGATCCTCCAAAATCCTCCAACATATTTTTTGGCTTCGATTGCTGTTTAAATTCATCCAATATATTTTTTGAAGAGTTGACACTACTAATTGGGGTTGGTGGAGTTGCAAAAGTATCCAATAAGTTTACAGGAGTGCTAGATGGATTTTCCTTAAAACTGGAAATGGACGTATCATTATGCTCTGGATTGTCAAACTTATCAAAAAGACTAGGACGTACTCGTGCTGTGGAAGTGGGTTCCTCAATAAGCTTATTGATAGTGGAGTGAGAAAGTAAAGAGTTTTTGGTCTTTCCAGCAATCTCTTTAGGCTTCTTAACAAATTTCCAATTTGTTACCAACGAGGAAGCAAGGTAATCACACCCCATTCTACAAAGTATATCTACACTTTTCAGTATTAGAGCATATTCAATCTTTAATCCTAGATCCAAAGATCCAAGAAAATAATTAATATTTTTTGTTCTTAAATGCTTGTAGAGGTATAATAAAGCAGGATCTTCAACTAAAAACGAGTTATTGACCAACATCTCTTTTGCAATTAATTCTTTGTTGTTTTCCAATTCTACTGGAGGCGTCACTAGAGCTTTTATAGATATCTCTTGCTTTCTTAATTTCCAGTAGATGTAACTAGTAGTCCATTTGTCACTTTCTAAGATGGCCTTTGGTAATAGTTGTGTCCTCAACAAATTTCCTAAAACATCTCCGTCATCACCTTCATACAATCTGCATACAGCAATGGCTAAATCCATGTCATTAACTTGCTTGCAAAGAACATTTACAGCATCTTTGAGAGAATTACCAACTAAAAAGAAGCATGCTGCATCCATATATCTATGCTTACTCAATAAAACAAAGGCATTCTTTAAAGCAGCAGTTCTCCATCTTGGCTGTGTGAAATCATTACTCAGGAATTTCATCATTTTCTGTTGCTCTGGATGACCGGCACTGATCTTCCACAAACTTAACAAAATCTGCTTTTTTTTCAAAGCTAAATAGAAAATAGCACATCTACTTGGGTCTCTCTTCTCTTCTTTAGAAAATTCAAACTTGGCTATTTGCTCAATTTTATCAACAAGCTGTTTTTCTTTCAGCCAATATGCTATTTTATATTCCTTTGCATTTGCCCAACTGGTAATATTGCTGTCAAAAAGAGACAGTAGAAGGGTCTTACTTTCTGAATGTAAAGCCCATGCCACATCTCTCATTAGTAAACCTTTTTGTCTTTGACGATGTGATAAAAATAATTTGACACCCAGCAGAAATCTGATACCATTGTGATCCATGATATGTTGATTCTTTACCACTTCATCCATTGCCTCAACTACTGTTATGAGTGTAATCTGTTGATGACGTGTGACATATGGAAGTGTTATTCTCGTCAACTGTTCAGTAAGGGATATTTTAACTGTTTTATCAAAGACGGGATATGGATCTGGGAATTTTTCCTTAGGATAGTCTTTACTTCTATCAATCAGAAACTTATAATCTTCAATGTTCAAATCTGAACGCAAATCAGTTGTAACATCTTTTGATTCAAAATCAATTTTCCTTAACTCTAAAAATAATCTTAGCAAAATTTCCTTCACTAACTCTACTTTGTTCGCATATATGGCTTGAATTAAGAATTGTGGATGGTAAACTGGTAGTGGACCATTCAAAACACTATTAAGATGTAAAATATCATTCGATAAGATTTTTCTTGAACCAATTGACCTAGAAGTGAAGGGGTCTTTGAGGTCCAAAGATTTATCTTTTGTGTACAGTTGATTACCTGAAGCAACGACAAAAGTACCATTTTTCATCCAAATGGAATCACCAATAGTATGAGCTGTATGTGACGTAATATCAATTTTTTCAATAGGCAAGTAACTAGGCATACTATTAGTATAATCATATCTCAATTGTGTATACAGCAAGGAGTAGGCTGTAAAGCCAATGGCAACGATACTTTGCCCCATTTCGGTACTGGTCCAATCTATGTCTTCAATTTTATTTTCAAACGCTTCCTCATATTCCAGAACACCTCTGTCTAAATCCCACAGCGTCATAGATTTACAATCAGAGCTGACAATACAGATTTTCCCAGTCGAGGAGCCTCTTATAAATGCGGCCTTTTTGATACCTGTGTTTAATTTCGAAGCTATCTTCCATGTGATCTGTTTCGTCTTATAATCAACAATGGCTTTATATGTCTCTACAAACCCATTTTCTGTAATAAGAGAGATCAATGCTCTATCACTGAAGAAAGTAGAGTGTACAGGATCAATAGTAGATATTCTGTGTAATTTATTTTCACCATCCTGAAGGAAGTTTAATGGATCAGATGATATTTCTGTTATGCCGGTTTTTTCAGATACTTCAAAACCTTGAATATATCCATCAGAATATATAATGGCTAAGAAATGACGCTCATGATTATGTTTTGATTCTGGAGTATTTAACATTAAGACAGGAGTTCGGGTACTACCTTTAGGAGCTGCCGTATCTTTTACATCAATGGATGATTTCAAGAGAAATTTTGTGTCGCTATCAGCCAAATTAGACGGGCATTCCCATGCTTGAAGTTTATTATTTTCTAGAAGGCAAATTACTAAATTACCCTTTTCATGTACTATTGATAGTTTAACAGGAACGTCAGTCTCTATAATACTTTTCAAGGTCAGAGTGACACCAGCACCTGGTCCTAACTTTTGCGGTGTCCACACACAATTTTCACAATACCTTGATAGAGTTAATAAGGCCTCACCATCACTACTTCTTGCCAACTTTTGAATTGATTTATTATGTCCCGTAAATTTGTGCTCCAAATGAAGGACCATATCACCCAACTTTGTAATTGAAAGATCTTGATCTAAGAACTTTGGAACATCAACCAAAGATTGTCTAATAACACCTTGGATATCGTGTATAATCAGCGAAACAGTAGAAGCACTGTCATCAAAAGGTTGTAACTCAGCAAAATAAAAAAAGGTTGGAGCGGCAACAAATGCTGGGTGCGTGATTCTCCTTGATAATAATTGCTTCTTAACCATGGGCCTGGGGGGATTTGATGAAATATTATCTAGCTCATAGATATCAAAAATGTCATGATTATCTTCTCCTAGCATGATAATATCAGAATTTGTGAAAGTGTATTCTTTAGTGGTATCTTTTTTCAGTTTCTTGCTTCTTTCATATAGTTCATTTATGATCCAATTATCTAAGATTAGGCAATATTTCTGGTTATCTGACAATGGGATTGTTCCCCAACATTGTACAGTGAGATGGGCAGCATCAGCTTCAAAGCATAGCCAAATTCTTAATTTTTTATCTGAACATAATGTGTACATTGCATAGGATTTGTTGTCAGTTAACTTACTTGAAGTCTTCTTCCATCTAATTGCTGTAACCGTTTCGGGATGAGGTAATAATGACAAAGTAAATATAACTTGTTCACCACTAATGGATATTCTTTTCCATAATTTCACTGTGTGGTCATATTTACCAAAACTAGCAATTAATTGTGAATTATCAGCTACAGCGACAACGTATACTGGTTTAGCTTGTTTTTTATTCCATAACAGAACGGGCTTATACTCACCGAAGACGTCCTTGACTTTCCAGAATGACAGGTAATCAGAACCAACCGCTACTTCATTATCTTTCCCCCATCTGATACAATTAATTCTGGAAGGATCATGATAAATTTGACAGCATTGAGCCCACTTGGGATTCTTCATTACCTGATGGATGGGCTTGTAAATCTGTAGAATATTTCCCACAGCGACAGCTATAAACCCATTTTCTGGATTGATATCTACAGCTATACAGTCTTGCTCTAGGTAAATTGTTTGTAATCTAGTGAACTTATTGGATAATATGATCAAATTATTACCAGAACAGTAAGTGAAAATGGTATGATTCTGCCAATAACCTTGACAAATCGTCTGTCGAGTGTCATTGGGACGCCCGGGAAGAAAGTTCAGCGACATTTGTGAGCACCGTATATAAATTATCTAGTTGATTGGTCTTTAGAAGGGTTGTGCACTTGTTCCTTTAAAGTTCCTTAGCCTTTTTCTTAAAGCTTTTGTTGAATTAATTAACTGTTTCAAAAAATCAATAATAGATAAAGTAAGCTTCATTAGCTTCTACTACAACATTGGTGGAATATCTATAAAGAGCCTGATTGAAGACAGTTTGTTTTATTACATTATTATTAAGTTAGCTGGTATAACTGTATAAAAGAGAGCAAACCACTCAAACACAGAAATAATAGAACATCACAAGAGAAAGAAAGAAAAAAAAAATGGGGGCCAGTTGTAAAGATCAAAAGAAGGCAGTAGCTATCTGTTTGCAGAGATCACCATGCGTGATGATTGAAAGACACACACCGCAACAATGTATAGATGACCCTAAATTAAACAAAGATCTTCCTGAATTATGTCTAGCTCAAATGAAAGCATTTCTGGACTGTAAAACGGGTATGGTGGATATGTCGAAACGTATGAGAGGTAATGCACCACTATCTACTGGTAAATATGATCAACAATATGAGAAGCTGTGTGAAGGGAAATTTGATCCAAGAGAAGAGATGAAAAAACTAGAAATGTTGGACAGTGAACGTAAGGATTAAGGCATGCCTTCGATTCCACTGAATATATATATGTATATATATATACTAAGATTGCCAGATAATATCCTGTACATAGCTCCACGATAAATAGATGAATATTATTCCACTTTTTTTAATCCTTTCTTGCAATACTAGTTGCAATTTAAAGATATTGCTTCTTTAGGAATAGTGATTATTTTATCATTAGGATTTTTCCCTGAAATTTGAAATATTTCAGAGTGAAACTTGACAGATTTGAATGCATCTCATCACTACGAACATTGGGAAGGTAAACCACGTTGGTATATATACTGTACTAATCACTTTGAACAATGGTTGACTTGAAACAAAATGAACAGGAGGATCTTCAGGAACAACTGGGTCTTGTGGGTGTTCTATCTCAACAAAGTTTAGAACAGAAAATTGGCAAAGATGTTCAGTTAATGACTAATCAAAAACTGCTGGAGCAGGAAGAAGCCAGATTACAACGAGCTAATAATCTATTGGATAAACTACTAACACACAAAAGGTTTTTGGAGAGGAAACTGAATAATGCTACAAGGATTTCAGTAAAGGCAAGATTAAGAGAGCAGATTGAAAAGTTAACTACTGGTGATTTACGGGATGCACAGAAAGATTCTGCAGATATTATTCAAAGAATAACTGACATACGATCAGACACCAATAATAAGAAAAAGGATAATAATATAGAAAATAAAGGCTCTGATGGGAGGCGACCAGGAGAATCTGAAAAGGATTACCTTATCAGAATTGGTAAGATCACAGCATTCGGTTCTACAAATGGCTTTACCTTAGATATAGAAGGGTCCCTTGAACCTGAAGCCAAGAAGCAAATGAATGAGAAGAACTATAAGATGGCAAACGAACAAATGGTAGAAAATTTAACATCAGAAGATGAAGAAGAGAAACCTGATATATTGGATAGTGATGAAGACTACACAGAATTAGAAAATAAAACATTATCAGACGAGGAAAATGAATCTGATATTGCGGAATCAGAAGAAGTCGAAGGAAGTGAAATTACGAAAAGTCGAGCAGGGGCTGCCAAAGATGATGGTGATGAATTCTTTTATCAAAAGAGATTGAAAAACTGGATTGCTAAAAGATCTAGCTTGAGAACAAATGATGAACATGAAGATTTACCAGAATGGAGGAAACCACATCCACAAATCCCAGATGCAAAACTAAATGATACCTTCAAGATTCCTGGTGAGATATATTCATTTTTATTCAATTATCAAAAGACTTGTGTACAGTGGCTTTATGAATTATTTCAACAAGGGTGCGGAGGCATTGTTGGCGATGAAATGGGACTAGGTAAGACTATTCAAATCATTGCATTTTTAGCATCATTGCATCATTCTGGATTGTTAACTGGGCCAGTCATTATTGTGTGCCCAGCTACAGTTATGAAACAATGGTGCAATGAACTCCATCACTGGTGGCCTCCCTTCAGATCTGTTATTTTGCATTCAATGGGGTCTGGTATGGGTCATAACAAAAGGAAATTAGATGAGGATGAACTAGAAAAAATGTTACTTAATTCTAATCCAAATGAGATAGAATATGATAAATTACAAAATCCAACTAAACTTAGAAATGAATTTGAATCAGACTTAACTCTGGATGATTTGATTGGCAAAGTTGTTACTGATGGCCATATTCTTATCACAACGTATGTGGGCCTTCGTATCCATTCAGATAAGCTATTAAAAGTCAATTGGGCATATGCTGTGTTAGATGAGGGTCATAAAATTAGAAATCCAGATTCTGAGATATCTTTAACATGCAAGAGACTAAAGACTCCAAATAGAATTATCTTATCCGGGACACCAATTCAAAATAATCTAAATGAATTATGGTCGTTGTTTGATTTTATCTATCCAGGAAAATTAGGTACATTGCCTGTATTTCAGCAACAGTTTGTTCAACCTATTAATATGGGAGGGTATGCTAATGCTACAAACGTTCAAGTTCAAACCGGCTATAAATGTGCTGTCGCTTTAAGAGATTTGATATCACCTTATTTATTACGTAGAGTGAAATCGGATGTCGCAAAAGATTTACCTGAGAAGAAGGAGATGGTTCTTTTTTGTAAATTGACACAATATCAAAAGAATAAATACCTAGAGTTTCTACACTCTGATGAATTAACCAAGATTGAAAATGGGAAAAGACATGTGTTGTTTGGTATTGATATTCTCAGAAAGATCTGTAATCATCCAGATCTTTTGGAAAGGGACAAACTGCAACATACGTCTAATTTCGGTAATCCTGCTAGATCCGGTAAAATGCAAGTAGTAAAACAACTATTGCTACTGTGGAGAAAGCAGGGGCACAAAACACTACTATTTACCCAATCTAGACAAATGCTAGATATTCTAGAGAAATTCATCGCCATAAATGATGATGAACTTGTGGGTATACGATATCTTAGAATGGATGGTACTACATCAATTGCTAAACGTCAGTCTTTGGTTGACCAATTTAACAACGAGAATTTTGATGTGTTTTTATTGACAACCAGAGTAGGTGGTCTTGGTGTGAACTTGACTGGTGCCAACAGAATCATTATCTTCGATCCAGATTGGAATCCATCAACAGATATGCAAGCTCGTGAAAGAGCATGGAGAATTGGTCAAAAAAGAGAAGTGTCTATTTATAGGCTAATGGTTTCAGGTACAATCGAAGAAAAGATATATCACAGGCAAATCTTTAAACAATTTTTAACGAATAAGATCCTTGCCGACCCTAGACAAAAAAGATTTTTTAAGATGAATGAACTTCATGATCTATTTACCCTAGGTGGGGATGATGGTCTTGCAACTGAAGAAATGACAGAAGAAGTCGAGAGGCATACCAATAAACTGAAACAATCAGTTACAACTGAAGGAGATGATTTAGATGAGGTCACCAATATTATGGGGGTCTCTAAATTGGAAAGTTTTTACACCGGTAAGGAACAACAAAATAAAAAGAAGAATGATGACGACCGGCTTATTGAAGGACTGCTTGGAGGAAATAGCAACTTGGAAAATGCTATTTCCCAAGAAAAATTGGAGGGCACTCATTTAAGTTCGTCTAGATTGATTGCAAGAGAAGCTGAAAAACTAGCTGAAGATGCTGTTAGAGCTTTAAGGAAGTCTCGTAAAGTAACCAAAAAGTTTGATATTGGCACTCCAACATGGACAGGTAAATTTGGTCAAGCTGGTAAAATTACCAAAAAGAGAAAGAAGAAACTAACTAAAGACTCTAATTCACAAGCAATTCTTGCGAATATCAAAAAGGCTAAAGTGAAAACTGAAAATGTTGATGTAGAACCTGTCGAAATAGAAGAGCAGGCAACAAAGGATAACAAAGAACTACTTACGAAGATTGAAAAATACTTGTGTAAGCAAGATGGTTTTTTTGCATCATCCCCCAGCATTATAACAAGTCTTAGGATCCCTGTCGACGATAAAGAAGATATTATGAAAATTAGAGCACTACTAAAGACAATTGCGCTATTCGATAAAGGCAAGAAGGGTTGGGTTTTGAAAGAGGAGTTTAGAGACTAGATCCATCAAAACCGTTGTATAATTTTTTTCGTTATTTTAAAAAGAGCAGTGCGTATGTAGTATATCATACATTATAGAATATATTATTTTTTACTGTTTGCAGTTAATACTGCTATGTGTGAATGTGCTTTAGCAAGTATTAGAAAATCACCAAAAATATAGCTCAACGAAATTCAAATCCTTGACACTCGGTAATGGCTGTATTAAGTTTATGTTGTAATTGTGAGGGCGAGCTGTATTCACTCAAGGATAGCTCATTAAAGCATGTATGTGCGATTGGTAGGGATAAATCGCCCTGTCCTTTCAGTCTACTAATCTTGAAGGAAAGTGTGTTGATTCCAGTTGCAGGAACTCGGTCAGAACCAGTCACAAATTGCAGTAATTTACTTTGTAATGTGATATCCCATTTTGAGACGATTTCCCAGAACCACTCTACAACATTAGACTTATCAGAAAACCCATTCATGTATTTTGTAACAGACCTTAACATATCAAAATCATACCTCTTTACTTGTATATCCCCACATAACAATCTTTCCAGTTCCTCTGAATTAAACAACTTGATGGAGTTACAGCCATTGAAAACCTTTTTGAAACCTGTAATGAACTGATTGAATTGTCTATCGACCGCAATATTCAAATAATAATTCACCCATAAATGAATATACTCATGTACATTTTTTAGAGTTACCTCTCGCTTTGAACCATTCTTGCATAATTCAATTGTTTGCTTCTTCGGTATAGTGTTACTTCTTTTAGAGGATTCTACAAACGTGGTTTCAAACGTTAGAGCAAAGATTTCTGCAAAGTCATCTTTCTCATATTGTAATAACTTCTGTAAGTTTCTACCAGTTTCAGGGTATAATTCTAAATAATCACCAAATGTTAACTGTTCATTGCACATCTTCTTATAAAATACTTTAGGAAAGCTAACATCCAATATGACACCATTAAAAATTGCCAGTCCAATAACAACCCCAAACAAAAAATATAACTGTTCCGTGTTTTTATTCTCAGGAAGAGTAGTTTGTGGGCAAGAGGGAAACCAACTAAATCTACTTTCTGGGATGGTTTCAAATAATGTACTTTTTCTGTTAAAGAATTCTTTGGTCAGTAGCATGAACCATTCTTTTCGAAGTCCACCAGCATCAATACCTTCTTCACCAATGAAAGAAACTCTTAGAGCTTTCAAAAAATCACCTTGATGATCCCTTATTGCTTTCAAAGAGTCTGGAACAATATGTTTTCTTCTTACTTGAATTTTAAAGTATAATGGAATATTTTTGCCTTTGTCAAGAGAATCTAAGAACGCTATTTCTGCTTGATATTCCATAATCTTTCTGGTCTCAAATTCCATAATGGAAATTTTTACTCCCAATGATAACAAAAATGGGTAGCGACAAAACGAAAACTTCTTTTTTTGGAATTCCTCAGTTTGAATTATCTCATGCAATTTTTTCTTTACCTCAAGACCTTCCCAATTATTGAAATCCTGTCTATAATCTATAAAATCTAACATCATATTGTAAAAGTGACTAATACTAATTCGATTAGTTTTGTAAAGTGCTTTATGACTGCTCAATTCCCGCTTGGAGCTTACAAGAAAATATAGGGTCATAAGTTCAGAAGCAGTCTCGATATGCCAATTTTGTTGATATTGGTAATCTCGAATTCTTGGCTGTTTCTTTTTGATTTCATTAATATCTTTTAATGATTTGGAGTCAAGTGAATCAGAGTTTTCTTCATCTTGTTCCTCTGACTCTAGTAATAAAGCAGATGTACCGGCTCCGACATGTTGAGGTTCGGGTTGAGAAGCTGTCGATGACAATCTTATACTTTGATTTATATTCTCTTTTGTTTTCTTGTGATGTTTTGATTTTTTTGTGTAATCAGAATGCACTTTTGTTAACTGGTATGTTAAATATAGGTTAATTGTTTCTATATGATCCAAAAATATTTGTGTGGGTAAACTGTTGAGGTATGTGAGATATATTTGGTAACTATTTTTTTCTAGGTTCTGAGACATGTACCCAATACATCTTTTAGTTAGTTCGTAACCAACGGCTTTTATATGCGGAGCTTCAAATCCTTCTTCACTTGGTCTAAAATTCAAACAGCTTCTTACAATTGGATTTTGCCAAATAATTAGTATCCACCGAAATCTTTCAATTCTCTCAGTTGGTCTTTTCAATAAATCATTACAAGCACATATCATTCTATAAAAAGGTTTTCTTGTTGGAAGCTGCATAATCTGAAAATAAAATTCTGTTAACTCCTCGATGTTAATAAATAATGAACTGTTGATGCTGCCAAATGAGTTCTCTAAAATATCTATATCATGGAAACATTGTGTAAGATAGCGGCTAACAATTTCATAATTTATGTATTCTTTTCCGTTTCGGTCAACTATCCTTGGAGAATCATAGCACTTTTTAATTAGTTGCTTCAATTGAGACAGAGAGCAATAATTATTCCCAGTTGAAGTTGTACCTGCAGACCTCTGTTTTAATGGTTTCTCTTTCTCAACATAATTTGTCGTATAGCAAACAGAACATTTGAATTTTACCAGTTCCTCTTTAATATGTACCTTGTTGCCACAGCATAGACACTTTGTACTCTGAGGTTGCACGATACCTTGTACTATATTTGGTTTAACTGTTTGATTTGTTATTGGGATTTTCTTTTGTTTAGAAACAGCATTTGGAATCGGCTCTAGGACTGGTTTGTTCTTCTTTTTTGAATTCTTTCTGGAGAAAAGAAAGGCCATGATATTCTAACAAAATTGAGTGACTCCTTCAAAAAAAATTTAGAATTGGTATCACTGGTATATATTTAAAAGTAAAAGTATATTCCGGCCTAAACTAAGTTACCTCTTATCTCACGGGACTTTTACTCTCGATATATCTCTTTCTATCTTCCTTTGTGATTTTTTTGATCTGAGAATTAAAAGGACTTTTGCTTGCCCTTGAAATTTGAAATTTCTGATCAAGAAACATCAAGAATCGATGAAGCTTTGTGGATATTTAGAAGTTGTATACATGGCTGGTGTACATATTATGATACGGAAGGTGTGATATCGAAGTAGACCAAATTTTTTATGTGTTTTAGTGGCTGCGGTACTCACGGAAAAAATGCCCACGTTATTAATAGATGAAGTGACAGCACCAAGTTCTATAGTCTCAATTTTGGCTAGACATAAAGACCAAGGTATCTTTATCATTGAACCCATTGGCATCAGAAAATGGTCTGAATATGACGAAATAACAGAAAAAATGACACCGCCTATTCATAGAACATTGGGCTATAATATTTCAGCATTTTATTATTACAGTCCTGTCTTATCAAAGGAATTCTTATTTCTATTAAAGAATAATGGGACACTCCAGATCTTAGATGAAGATATGGGTATATTAGATACAATACAAACAGATGTTATACCAACACCGAGTATTGAATATATTTTTAGATATGACGATATTAATAATCAACTATTTGTTAATTTAACAGAAGACACTATATATGCAATTGAATTACGAATATTCCAGGATAGTTTACACTTTATTCGTAAAAAAAATTCAGCAGCCCATGTTATTCACCGATTTTCATCCACTATTGTTGATTTTGATATTGTATTTCATTTTAATGAATACATGAGTGAAGAATTCCAAACGATCGCAACATTACTAAAAGATAATTCATACAATAGTATTTTTGTTAAAATTATTTATAAAGTAAATCCTAAGAAATCTAATATTGATAAAGAATGGAGTATTCTTTTACCAAATATTGCATTGGGTATTACTGTTGATAGTTATAAGCCCAGAACCTGTTTAATTGATACTATTGTTAATATTGGGTTTGTTATAGTAACGTCACATGGGTTTTTATTCTTATCATTACCCCATGGACCACAGAATTTTATAAACGATTTCATAATTCCTGACATACTTGATCAAAAAGATATCTTTCAACAGTCAGACCTCGATTGCAACTCTGAAAATCAAAGCAAATTGTGTCCAGTTTCATTGCGTAAAATTACTCAAAATAAAGTAATTACTTTTGAAGTAATCACCGGAGATAATAAGCATGCAATCATTACTTTTACCAAAGTAAGAGAAGAAGATGAGAAATATATCATTTATTGGAAACAAGACTTGAAATTATCAAAGCTATCCAAAAATGAATCATCTGCTTTCAGAAATATACATCATTGTACTTTTATCAATTCATCAAACCTGGACTACATAAATATTACGAATGAAGGGGACATCTATGTTGAATCATTTGACAGTAAGATGAAACCCACCCGGTTGACTTTGCAAAAAGTCAATTCTATATATGCATCACTGTCAAGCAATATTATTAATGATTATGTTTGCACAGGAACAAATTCTACCCAAAATACAGTCTTTACTTCTGAAACACACTCATTTGTTGACTATTTCAATTATAAAGAAATCGAACTTGAGGAACCCAAGAAAGCCCTTAAACTAGATTCATTTAGTCAACTAAATTTAGCTCATGTAAGGATTAGAAATACGAAAAGTGACAGTTGTTGTCAAATTACGAAAGACATGTTGATGAAATGGTCCAGCACAGATAGAACATGTAATCTGGATATATATGATAAACTAGCAACCTTTGTTTTGGATAGTAGTGTTGTTTCTACCGGTGGCAATATTACTATTCTAGGGGTCAATAGCGAGATCATCGTTATTGAAAACTATCAACCAGAATCCAGAAAAATTAGGTTGCAAGAGAATGTTAAGATTAATTCAATATTCTTGCAAGAATATGAAGACAATGGTATCGCATATAGAAACATTTGGGTCTCTGATCTTAACAGCATATTATGGGTCATAGATTTTTATACTGGGAAAGTAAAAGATACCATCAAGTTACATCACAAAATTTTAAAGTTTTGTGATAGCCTATCTCTTTCCTCCTCGTATGTTGGTCCAATAATATATGGAACAGATTGTTTAATATTATCAAGGGTGTGTGATTCTAATAGCCAATTGGAATTGTTGTCATTGTCGAATATTCCATTTAAATTCCAAGCCATAAGACCTAATTATCAAAATAATTGTATAGAAGCATTTGGTGAAAGTCACTACGAGCTAATGTTTAAGCCTGACTATATTTATAATAAAACATCAAAAAGTATAATTTTACAAGAGAATTTGATTGTCATTAAATATGCTAGATTGTCTCCATGTTCACCATTTCTCATTTGTATTGCTGTTGATCCAAGTGAAAATATTACATATTTGAAACTGTTTAGTATGCATAAAGAAAACTTTATTCAAAGTATTGATCTTTCAGCATCATATCCGCAAGCAATTGTTACTGATATTATTTCTGTTCCACATACAGAATCGAGAAATTCGAGCTTAGATTCAGATAGGAAATACAAGGATGAATTGCATCATGCTGAAAAGTTGATACTAGATGAATGTTTTATTGTATCATTAAATTATGAAATATCGGAATTTGAGGATCATGATAACATTTTGTTATACAGTATAGATGAAGAATTAGGTCAAATCACTTTTCAAAATAGTATTAGGACAGACTCGTCAGTAACATCTTTGTCTAATTTCATAAACAATACTTTTATAGCTAGTGGTGAATCAATTGAACTGTTCAAAATCAACTACTCAGTGAAATGGAATTCCTTTTTAATAAAATTGATATCAAATAAACTTGAAATGAATGGATTAATCAAGAGTATGATTAGTTTGGAAAAAGGAGATGGCATGTATAAAATACTGTTAGTTGACTTATTTAGAGGGTTGCGTGATATCAATCTCTCTTTGAATGAAAGCATTTCCCAAAAGAATAAAGAATTGACTTATGAGTTTCAGTTTGTCACGAGTTCTGAAGAGCATCCCCTTATCAGTGATATAAATCAATCTAAATTCATTTCCCATTTTGAATCAGTAGAGATAAATCATAACAGGTGGTTTGTCCTTGGTTTAGATTCGAACAATTTAAAGTTTTATTATCATGATGGTTCTGAAGGTGAATATGAAACCGCCGAATTATACTTACCTAATGAAATTTTAAATATTTGCAGTGTCAATGATAAAAGGTATGAATATTGGCAAGATGAAGATCAAGATGGGATTTTTACCTCCCAAAACATTCTATTTGTGATCACTACTAGGAATGGTGGTACTTACAGTATTCGTCAAGCTGAACAAGAAGTTCGATTATCTCGTGCAAAAAAGAATATATTGTTTCAACATCTACAGTTTATTACGGGTGATGAAGAGGAAAGTATGGAGGATGAAGAAGAGGATGAAGAAGAAGATTCAATAAGGATAATTGATAATAAAATAATATCGGAATATTCTTTAAACTTATAATAGAATACAAAAAACTAATGTTATATATGATTGTATGTTAATATATTTAAATATACATATGCATCATAATATTGGCAAGTTTGCCAAAGTTGAAGAGACACGCTTAAATTAATAAAGTTTCAATCTTGTCCTTGACGGCGTAGATTTGGTTCTTAATAGCAGAAGCATCGTTGGTGGTGATGGAAGCAGCAATGACTGGTCTGGAAACACCACAAGCTCTACCTAAAGCAGCTCTGGATGGGACGAAAACGTATGGAACGTTCTTATCTTCACATAATAATGGTAAATGTAAAAGAATTTCAATTGGTTCACAATCAGCGGCCATGATGATGAATTCAGAAATACCACGGTTTAAAGTCTTGGTAGCTTCGTTAGCACCCTTCTTTAATTGTCTTAAGTTGGTGGCTTGTTGAACAACATCTAAGATTTGTTGAGTTAAAGCAGCATCAGCTAATGGGAAAGCCTTTGGGTTTGGAGTAGCAGACATTTTATATTAATATGTTGGTGTTGTTGTTTTTAGTTATTCAAGTTCCTTGCAAATGGTGGGGTATTTGTGTAAAGTATGTATATAACTTAACAGATAGCTCGCTCGAATGGTCTCTTTTAAAGATTGAATAATAACGTAACTCAAGAAGTGATAACAAGTTTTAAAACTTTCGAGGTAAGATGAGATGAGATGAGCTTTACATTTATAATTTTAATTTTTGAAGAAATTTCAAATTTTCAAAATTTTTCACCTCTCGTCGGTGGTGATCAGCCCAGTTGGCGATTTCCTAAAACAGACACCTGAATATTGAATATCGAAATTAAAGATGGACCAGGATGGATGATAAAGGTTATAGGATGCGAATGGACGGATTGAATGCAGATTACTAACAAGGTATCATTGTAATCTGTTGAATTACATTGGGATATACTCTAGAACGTGTTATTTTCCTGATATTTTAGCAGTTTTTTTCCAGCGATCAAAATAGCACAGTTGTTATCTAGGTGAATCATGCCTAAGGGATATTCTCCATTATCAGGACAGGACTCTGATGCTTCATATCGTGAAGAGTCCCAGTTTTTGGGCAATGAATTAAATGATGCTTCAAATATAATCGATTTCAAAGCAATCATTCCAGAGACTAAGAATTTTGATGATTTTATTACTATTGACAGAATTGCAGAAGAAAATAGTCCCATTTTAACAGGTGCAGGGTCCAAGAAAGCATATACCACACGACATCGTTTAAACAGTGTTGGGAATGAGACTACTACCGATGACAATGAAAGAATAAATTTTAATTCCAAATATGGGAAATATAAGGGATTCATGTGGGATAGGTGTAAAACATTCATTACATTAACTACTGTGGCAATTACAATTGGTTGTTTTGCAGGTTTCATTCAAATCTTCACTGAAACATTGGTGAATTGGAAAACTGGCCACTGTGCAAGAAACATCCTTTTGAATAAATCGTTTTGTTGTAGTAACGTGGAATCTACATCAAGTAGCATATCAAGTCGATCCATTATAAGTCCATTTATGAAAAGACAAGAAATGGAATGTATAGACCAAGGTTTCTGGGTTGAATGGACTGGGACTGTATCACCCTTCATATTGTTTGTTTTCTTATCAGTAGCATTCGCTACTATCAGTACATTATTAGTTAAATATGTGGCACCAATGGCTACAGGTTCTGGTATTTCTGAAATTAAGGTTTGGGTCTCTGGGTTCGAATATAAGGCTGATTTTTTGAATTTTGCGACATTGATTGTCAAGAGTATTGCTTTACCCTTGGCTATTTCCGCTGGTCTTTCTTTAGGTAAAGAAGGACCTTCTGTTCATTATGCTACATGTTGTGCTTTTATTGTGACTAAATGGTTATTAAAGGATAATCTTACGTATTCGTCTCAATTTGAGTATTTAACCGCTGGTGGTGGCGCTGGTGTTGCAGTAGCCTTTGGTGCACCAATTGGTGGTGTTCTTTTCGGGCTAGAAGAACTATCTTCTGCTACTGATTTCAATGCTCAAACTTTGTGGAAATCTTATTATGTGGCATTAATTGCTGTGACAACTTTAAAAGTTATTGATCCATTTAGAAATGGTAAAATAATTTTATTTAATGTCACATACGATAAGAATTGGCGTGTTGGTGAATTACCCGTCTTCATAATTTTGGGTATCTTTGGTGGTCTTTATGGTAAATATATTAGTCAATTGAACATTGCATATGTTAATTTCCGTAAAAGATACTTGACCAGGTGGTCCACTCAAGAGATTATATCATTGGCTTTAATCACTGCATTATTATCATATTTCAATGAATTCTTGAAATTGGATATGACCGAGAGTATGGGTATTTTATTCCATGAATGTGTTTCTGGTGAAGCCAATGAAGATATGACAACATCATATTTCGAACATAGATTATGTTATTTGGATGAACATTCAAATTTGTTAGAGTTTTCAAAGATGTTATTTTCATTATTTTATGCTACATTTGTGAGAGCTTCATTGGTTATTGTTTCGTATGGTGCTAAAGTACCTGCTGGGATTTTTGTACCATCAATGGCTGTTGGTGCTACATTTGGTAGAGCGATAAGTTTAATTGTAGAGAGATTTATTAGTGGTCCCGGAGTGATTACCTCAGGTGCATATGCCTTTTTAGGTGCTGCTGGTGCTTTATGTGGTATTACAAATTTGACATTGACTGTTGTGGTTATTATGTTAGAATTGACAGGTGCATTCAATTACATTATTCCTACAATGATTGTTGTTGCTATAACTAGAATCATTATGTCCACTTCGGGTACGATGGGTATTGCAGATCAAATGATCATGGTCAATGGGTTCCCAATCTTAGAAATGGAAGATGATGAAGAAGGTGAAAGAGTGTTGGCTCAATATACAGCTCAAGATATTATGTCAAAGAAATTAATTGTATTGAATGAAACAATGTACATATCTGAATTAGAAAAATTAGTTTATGAATCCACAACAGATATATCAGTTAATGGGTTTCCTATTGTGGTTAATAATGATAAGATGGACCCAGATATGGAATGTATTGGATATGTTTTAAGAAGACATTTAGTCCAAAAATTAATGATGCAAGATATGAGTAGTAGTAATGCATCAAGAACACTTGTTCATTTTAATATCAATAAAGTGGTTAATGATTTAAATCCATTAGAATTTAGTTTTTGTGATATTGTGAATTCATCCCCACTAACAGTCAAGATTGATACCAGTACTGCTGTATTGTTCCGATTGTTTAAACATAATGGTTGTAAAGCTATAATGATTGAAAACCATGGGTTTTTGAAGGGGATCATTACAAGTAAAGATATAATACGATTTCAAAGATCAATTTTCAGAGAAAAATTTGGGACACGTTATCATTATAATGAAAAATTAAATGAAAGGATATGGGCTATGATACAACTTGTAATTAAAAAAGTATCTGGACAACATGATATTTAACTTTAAAAAAAAAATTATACATATATATATATATATATACAAAGCGAAATATAGCAACTTGTTAATTATACATTAAACTCCGGAGTGCGATTTGACGTATACTATTATGTGCAAAAAGATGCTGTTATTCACTTTTTTGCACGTAATAGCGTGCTGACACTAAAGATCTAAACCATTGTCAACGATTAATAGTTTGTTTGATAATTTTTTATGATTATATATGTATGATTTACTTATAAATTTTTTTGTATTTACTTTATATTTAATGTTGTATTTATATTTTAATTTTTTCACAAAGGGAAAAATATTGATAAAAAATTAAAAATAAACAAAATAAAGAGATAGAGAGAGTGGTTAGGAAGGGAAAGAAAAGAAACAAAATTATTCTGTAGAAACAGTAATTGTATGTTTTAATGATCAGTACAACTGGATTTCAGAGAATAAAACTTCAATAAATTATTTAACAAACAACGTCTTGAGTAGCTCTTGAGTTCAGTAACAAAGCGACAATCAACCCGTAAAGACCTAAAACTTCAGAGAAAATTAAGATTAAAATCATACCCACGAATAGTCTTGGTTGTTGAGCAGTACCTCTGACACCAGCGTCCCCGACAATACCAATAGCAAACCCAGCAGCTAACCCAGAAAGACCAACAGATAGACCTGCACCTAGTTGAATAAAACCGGTATATAGAGCTTGTTTTTGGCCCAAAGAGTAAACAACCAAGACGGAAACAACCAAACCATAAATGGCGATGATACCAGCCATAACGACTGGGACGATGGACTTGATCAACAGATCTGGTCTTAAGACACATGTAACACACACACCGACACCAGACTTAGCAGTACCGTAAGCAGCACCGAAGGAGGTGAAAATAATGGAAGCAGCACAACCAAGGGCACCAAAGAATGGAGCATAAACTGGGCATAAATCAGTCATCTTATAATATGTATATGGGTGGTTTGTAGATGTTGTAGTTAGTAGAAGATAATTGAGAACAACAATAAAGAACGTTAATTAATAATAGCCAATACGTCAAAACAAAGGGATTAGTGGTTGACACACGAGTAACCTTTAACTGATAACAATTAATTCGCTTCTTTAAATATCGAATTTTGAAAAAAAACCACCAATTTCTTCTTTGCTCTTTGCGTCCAAAAGTAAAAAAAAAAAAAAAAAAATAATAAATAAATAAAAGAGAGGCTCCGGGGTCACGTGAGCTCTGCAAAAGGGTAACGACGCTTCAACTCCATGGCGATTTGTGGTCAATTCGTATCACAATTGTGTGTTTGTATGTTGATATATTACTGTGGTGAGGTGTAGCGGCTGGTTGTACTCTTTTGTGTCTTCTTTTTGCTGAAAGATTGACTACTGTATGCTTGGATTTTTCAGAATATCAGAGTTTGTGACACCTTGAAGTATTTTGATTCATATACTGTGATATTATTTAATATCGAATTGATCCTGTCATATGGATCCAATCACTCCAAACTAACCTTGATCATCACCTTTATTTTTATTTTTATTTTTACGTTTACTCCTATCAATACATCTCTCTGAATGATAAATATTAAATCAAAAAAATATCCTTTTATAATGCTACATACACAATATATATATCTTATCCAAATATATGGAAGTAAAAGTTTACGATCTCTTGAAGAAACTTTCAATGGATCCTTGCTTGATTTTTTTCTTTGGTTGCGATGGAGTACTTTTTTTAGTTACACCAAATCGCGATAATGTAGACTTCGCATTGGATTTTGCTTTACTTGGTGATTTATTTGTTTGCACAGCCGGTTGCTGTCTCTTTGTGACGATATATCCGTCTTTATCAACATACGAAGAGGTGATTTCTTCTATAGATTCATCTCCAAGGGTTGCTTTACCGTTGGCTTCCTCTTTCTTCACCTCTTCGGGCTCGGAGGTGACCTCTTCTTCTCTAGTACTATTGCCTGGGAGGCCTTCATCTTTATTAATCGCCAATAATGACTCTTCCGCGGTAGTATCTAACAAACCTTCTAATTCAGTAGCGCTAATTTCCTTTTCTCTTTTCTCTGTCTTTCTTTCCTCCTCTTGTTTCTTTGGTTCATCAATATCCATATCATCATCGCTATCAACAAACAGTTTGTTAAGATCCTCCATTTGCGCCTTTCTCTTTGGATCTTTATTCAACTGCTGTAATTTATTAGCATTCTCTTCTTCTCTTCTTTGTTTCAATTCATTTTGTCTCTCAGTTTCTTTAGTTTCTTGAGCCTTTCTCATCTTAGCCAAGATCTCAGTGGATCTCAACCCTGTAGATTTCTTTGGTTTGGCAGTTTCTACAGTTTTATTACTAGCTGGTTCCGTCTTAGACCTTATACTACTACTACCATCAGTACCGTTATTATTATTATTATTATTATTGGTGTTGTTTTGGAAACTACTCTTCCCAACTTTTGAATCAGTTTGTGATCTTTTCACTGGCACAGCGACCACAGGCTTAACCGATGCTTTACCCTCTGAAACTAATTTATATGGATTAGTAATTAAATTGGATCCAGTTTCGTCCTTTAGATCATTAATTGGAATAAATTCATCATTCGGATTAAACGCATAAATAAAACAATCAACCAAAGCATCGCCATCAGCATCCCCATGATCATTCAAATCACTAACCACTTTCACCAAACCATCTTTAAAACACATTATAATCACCAAATTGAATTTCATGGTGGTAGTCGTCCTATAGTAATTATACATTATCTCTTTGGCATTCGAAGACCCAATCTTGAATTTGTTCATCAAATCTGTGAAAATCACTGAATGGCTCTTATTGAACAGCTCATCATTGATGTATTCTATATATTCACTGGTCATCCTATATACTTAACAAACTGAACAGTCGATTTTATGTTGCTTTTCCCTACCTATACGATGTGATATAATCTGTACTCTTTACGTGTATCGCGTCTTTTATTTCAATATCATCTCTAAATATTGAAATTGCAAAAAATATTCGTTAAGACAATGGGGTGTGATGATAATGAATGGGAAATGTTTGAAAAATGTACATAGTATATCGATGCTTACATATATACATATATATATATTCACGGTGTTCAAGTAAATAAGGCATCATTAGAATCATCTTCATTCCAACTTGAATGGAAAAACCATGAAAAGATGACAATACTAGAGTAAATGATTAGCCCACCACTAATACTCATTGCACAACTGACAGAATTAATCAATTGACAGTGGTAGAATACTAATGGCAGCGTTATCCCGCTTGTCACTAACATACCAGTACAGAAATGTCCAAAATCTGAAGCACCTTGACCAGAGTTGCCATCCAATGAATCATTCATAAATGAACTAGAACCATAATTTGATCTATTTTGGAATAATGAATTTGGGATTGGTGCTAGTAAAAAGATTAAAATATCATATAATGGATAATAGTTATGGAATAAGGCACACGAAAGGATAACTAATAGGAACCCCAAGGCTAGGAAACCTGAAAGTGAAATAATTTTTGTTAAGGGTGATACTTTAAATTGCATGATTAAGTTGTTTGTTTTTCTTCTTGTTCGCTTGGATGTGTAATGAACCAAATATATATGTGATCGTAAATCACTTGGTTACCAATTTGTTGCTGTTATTAGATATACCTTCTTTGATTGCCAATCGTTTTGAAATTGTGTTACTTTGACGTTACTACAATGTCTTGTTAAACTGCAATTAATTCATAAATTGAAACCAACCTTCCGGGTAAATTACCTACTTGAAACAGAATCCAAAGCATCCAACCTCAGTCCATCGCTCCCAGCTCCAAAGCAGCATAAACAAACTTGATATTACTTGATGATTATCATTACAGTAAGTATATAAACTAAATACAAGAAAATGTCAATTAAGACACGTAGGTATATATATATGAATGGCATACAAAATATTTATAAGAAAAAACGTTAAAAATAAAATAAAACATGTAAACACAATTTATTCATTTTTAGTTAAGTCCCATGAACTGTTAAAACTGATCAGTTATTACGTCTTAGAGGAAACTTTAAACCAATAAAGAGATAAATTTTTTTATTTATTTATCAGATCTATTTTTTGGTTTCACCGTTTTCGGAAGCATTAGATTGACCTTCATTGGCACCACCTTGGTTATTCTTGTACATTTGTTCAAATAATTTCATAGATGCGTTTTGTAATTCATCAGTCTTGGTCTTTAATTCATCTGGAGAGACTTCTTCACCGGATTGAGCCTTGGCGACTAATTCTCTTAAAGAGGCAATTTGATCTTTAACCTTTTGGGCTTCAGCCTTATCGACCTTACCTTCGAATTCCTTCAAAGAAGCTTCAGTATCATTAGTTAATTGATCGGCCTTGTTGGCAGTTTCAATGGACTTCTTTCTTTCTTCATCTTGAGTCTTGAACTTTTCAGCATCACTAACCATTTGTTCAATTTCAGATTCAGATAAACCAGAGGAACCGGCAACGGTGATAGAAGCATCCTTGTTAGAAGCCTTATCTCTGGCAGAAACGTTAATGATACCATCGGCATCAATATCGAAA
Source organism: Monosporozyma servazzii (assembly GCA_033807795.1). Lineage (NCBI taxonomy): Eukaryota > Fungi > Ascomycota > Saccharomycetes > Saccharomycetales > Saccharomycetaceae > Monosporozyma > Monosporozyma servazzii. The sequence continues at coordinate 111,729 of CP138603.1, read as the reverse complement.
GTGACTTCAATTTGTGGGACACCCTTTGGAGCAGGTGGGATACCAGCTAAATTGAAGTTACCAATTAATTTGTTATCTCTAACTAATTCTCTTTCACCTTGGAAGACTCTAATTTCGACAGAAGTTTGACCAGCAGCGGCAGTAGAGAAGATTTGAGACTTCTTAGTTGGAATAGTAGTGTTTCTTGGAATCAATCTAGTGAAAACACCACCTAAAGTTTCAATACCAAGAGATAATGGGGTAACATCTAATAATAAGACATCTGTGACTTCACCTGAAAGAACAGCACCTTGAATGGCAGCACCGATGGCGACAGCTTCATCTGGGTTGACAGCTTTAGATGGCTCTTTACCGAATAAACCTTTAACGGTTTCAACAACCTTAGGCATACGAGACATACCACCGACTAAAAGGACATCAGAGATATCAGAAGTGGCTAAATTAGCATCCTTCAAGGCCTTCTTGACTGGATCGATAGTTCTCTTAATTAATGGTTCGGTTAAAGTTTCAAATTGAGCTCTAGAGTATTTCAAGTTGATATGTTTTGGACCAGAGGCATCGGCAGTGATGAAAGGTAAGTTAATTTCAGTAGCCACGGTGGAAGATAATTCAATCTTGGCCTTTTCGGCAGCTTCTCTAATTCTTTGGACAGCAACACGGTCATTTTCTAGATCAATACCTGATTCAGCTTTGAATTTTTTCACGATTTCTCTTAAGAGAACAATATCGAAATCTTCACCACCCAAATGAGTGTCACCATTGGTAGATTTGACTTCGAAGACACCGTTGTCGATATCTAAGATGGAAATATCAAAAGTACCACCACCTAAATCGAAGACAGCAATGACTTTAGAGTCAGATTTTTCTAAACCATAGGCCAAGGCAGCGGCAGTTGGTTCATTAACCACACGTAAAACGTTCAACCCAACAATTTGACCAGCATCCTTGGTGGCTTGTCTTTGAGAATCGTTGAAATAGGCTGGGACGGTGACGACGGCGTTCTTGACGGTCTTACCCAAATAGGACTCGGCGGTTTCCTTCATCTTATTCAAGACGAACCCACCGATTTGAGCTGGAGAATAAGATTGGCCATTAGCTTCCACCCAGGCGTCACCATTGGTGTGCTTGACAATCTTATATGGAACTTGTTTGATATCACGTTGGACTTCAGCGTCTTCCCAACGACGACCAATCAATCTCTTTGTGGCGAAAAGAGTATTTTCTGGATTGACGACGGCTTGTCTCTTGGCTGGAATACCGACCAGTCTTTCCCCCTCTTTGCTGAAGGCAACGACGGATGGAGTAGTACGGGCACCTTCGGCATTTTCAATGATACGTGGAACTTTACCTTCCATGATGGCGACGGCAGAGTTGGTGGTACCTAAATCGATACCGATGACGGCACCTTGCACTTTAGTGGATTGCAAACGGGTGGTCGTTGAGGCCAAAGAGTTGACCAAGGGTCTAGTTGCGTTTCTGTTTTTGGATAACAAAGAAAGCATTTTGTTTTGTTGTGTTGTGGTGAATAATAATATGTATGTACAGGTGTATATGGGGGATATATATACAGTTAGCAGTCTGCTCTATGCGTAGCCAACAGTGGTCCTTTGGAACACAAGTCCTTTAAAGCTCCTCGTGTATTTATATGAAACCCGCCATTTTTGCAAAAGGCGCCACGGATTCTTCGAGGAGTCATTGGATTGCGCCGCCGTGCGGGGCGATCTTTCTGGCGCATTCCACATAATCGCCGCCTATATATATGTAGAGATGCAGATACAAGGTGGGCCAGTCTTGACGTGGGCGGTTAATCAACGTGGGGAACGGTAGAACAACAACAAATGCTGCCTGTTATTGATTTGGACCAAGTTGCCGGAGAGGGAGATCTGCTACCGCTGGTCAACCAAGTGCTGTTGAGAAGTGACACTTTTCTTTTGAAAAATTATGCCAACTCTGAGTCCCTGGGACGTTGGATTGAGTTGCTACGAGAGGATCATCAGATCACTCCGGGGGTTCCTGAATTCGACGGTGGTACTCTCACTGGTGTGCTGCCGCTAGACGACCAATTGAGTGTGGAACAGTATGTCAACGATGAGAATTTATCTGCTAGTACTTCTCCTTCCAATGTGAATTGTCAACATATTTTAAACAATCTATGGCCCATGGGTCAATTTTTCACGCAAACCGCTGTGAATTGTTATGATAAGAATAATGAGTCGGCGAGATTGGCTTCCAAGTTGACTAGATATGTTCAAACTGTTCCCGACGGAGATGAGGCAAGCACTCATAGTATTACTATCAATTCGTCAGGTCTTTTATCCTTTTTCCCACAAGCTACAGGGATTAGAGTGAAACCAATGACTGCCAGTATAGACGATAATGTATGGGAAACCATCGATGAACCAGATTGTATTTTGGTCCACACCGGGTCAGCTATACACGAGTTATCTGGGGGCACACATTCGACAACACCTATCCAAATCAATCCATTAATTTGCTCAATTTATTTGACCATATATCCAAGTCTTCAAGATAACAATGTCATGCAAACTTTCATGAGGGAACAAATCGTCGAGTTTCCTACCATGGGCCAGAAGTTTTACCCTCAAGAATATAATCGTATATTATTGAATCAAGAAGTTAAAAATTTGATCAAATTATTCCATTCCTGTGAAACGATCTTATCACTATATTCTGTCCAACGGCCAACCAATGGACAAATCAATGCATCGATACAAACCACTGTATTACCACAAGTCTCGACTATGTTGGGTTACAAGATTTCATTTCAACAGTTTTTGAAAATGATGACATTATGGCCCCAATGCTATGAAATGGAATACAATCGCATGGATGAAGATGATTTGGTCATTATTATTCCTCGAAATAATAAATTGATTTCGATGGTCAATGATTCTAGAAAATTGTCATATCGTAAACATGCATTGGCCTGGATTGATAACAACCTCACATCAACGGAGATCCCATTGTTTCAGTTGCCGCAAAGAAGGTTTGAACGGATGAGAGACGATGTGGATAACGAGAAGAAGAAGAGGAAGAAGACATCTAATGTATTGAAAAAAACGAACTATAATCAATCATTTGAAGAGAAACCATTTGATTCACAAACAAACCTGTTACAAAGAATCAAAATGAAAGAGAATGCATTGTTGATGAATAGAGACCATAAGGATAAAGTATACGATCAATTTTTAATGACGAAGATGAAACAAGTCAAGACCATCCTTCGAAATTTAGTTGTTGGGGAACCATACACGGGGACACAATTGACGGGCATGATTGTGGATTCGTTGTACGATGGTAATAATCCAATTGACCACCGTGAAGCAGGGATGATCTTGGATAAGTTGACTGAACAACATACAGAAATCAATGTTATCAGGACAGATAATGGGTTGAAAGTATATCGTTGGGAGACTCGATTGGTGTAATAATAGAATAATAGGAAACCAATCTGTTTATTTTTAATTGATATATATATTTATAGAACAACCATTTACAGTAGCAATAAACCAATTTGTTTATTATTAATTGATATAGATAGATAGAACAACCATTTATAGTAGCAATAAAGTAGTTTGTTTATTAATTGATATAGATAGATAGAACAACCATTTATAGTAGCAATAAACTAGTTTGTTTATTATTATTAATTAATATATGATATATATGAGATATAAAGATAAACAAAATCAAGATGGATTGCCATTTGAAAAAAGGATCAAAAAGTAGTGTTATTGGAAAAGAGCAAAAAGTATAAATAATCATTATCATAAGTATTTTTAAAATAATGTGTTTAAAGTCAAAATAAAGCGAACAAGGTCAGCTTAATTAGTTGGCTGGAGCATCCTTGAAAGAGATAGCAGCTTCTTCACCCATGGCAGCAATGATAGTGACGTTGACGTCTCTACCTTCGTCAAAGGCGTCTTGTAATTGGTCACCTAATTCACCTTCTGGCATCTTGATGTCATCCTTGGTTTCACCGTCGTTGGTCATCAAGGATAAGAAACCGTCATCAATGTCTAATAATTGGAATTCGGTTCTCTTGACGACTGGGACTTCCATGTTATGGGTGGATGGAGATAAATCTTCCAACTTCTTACCAGTGAAGATATCGATGGCGACCAAATGGACCTTGGCGTGACCATGCTTACCGGTCTTGGAGGTGGACATGTCGACAATCTTACAAGGTCTGCCCTTGATGACAACGAAACCGTTCTTTCTCAAAGCAGAACATTGTAATGGGTAGGTGGCAGAGGAACCGGCATCGGCGGTTTCGAAAGTATGTTCTTCGTCAGACATTGTATATATATGTGTTTGTGTGTGTGTTGTTGTGGCAGTGGTTAAGACGTCAAGAAAGAGCTAGCACAAGTGAAGATAAATAAACCAAGCAATCACACACCAATTGCCCTTCCAGATCTCTTCGCTCGAGCAGCGTCCCCGGCCACCTTATATATATTTGCGTCTTTGGCATTTTGCAATTTTTCATTCTCTCGAAGCTTTTCGCTGAAAAAATCTTCGAGCAAAAACTTTCAGCAAAAACTGAAAAATTTTCTGGGCTGCGGGGGTCACTCGCGACGGCGTGTTTACATATTCTGTTAGGGCATTCTGTGCAAGTTCAGCAATGTTTGATTGATCACAGGTTGAAAGAGATGAAGGAGACGCTACAGTTGCAAGCATTGATCTGTGTTTGTGTTTGTGTTGGAAGCTATAATTCGGCCAGACAAGAGTGGAAACGGATTGATCATGCTCTCGAGGTTCAGCAACAGCAAGGTGAGATTGCCCTGGATCATTCCTGCAATCACGATAATATCCATATGGGGACTACTGGTTTGGGTCCACGGCGTGTCGATGCTAACGCCCTGGGGGTTTGCCATTGGTGTCATCTCCACTTTCACAAGAACGAAGAGAAACTACGTGCCTAATTTCAACCATATCGAGGGGGTCGAATTCTACGATTTGAACAACTATGTCGGCCATGCCAACGGCTGGCAACGCAAGGACAGAATCCTGTTCTGTGTGCCCCTAAGAGACGCTGCAGAACATCTGCCAAGATTCTTCAAGCATTTGAACGAAATGACATACCCACACAACCTGGTAGATCTTTCATTTCTAGTATCAGATTCAAGTGACGATACAATGAATACTCTTCTTTCCAATTTGCAACAAGCACAGTCTCAAGAAAATAAATTGATGAGGTTCGGTAACATCGAAATCTTCGAAAAGGATTTCGGTCAAATCATCGGCCAATCCTTTAGTGACAGACACGGGTTTGCGGCTCAAGGTCCACGTCGTAAATTAATGGCCAGAGCCAGAAATTGGCTGGGATCAGTAGCCATCAAACCATACCATTCGTGGGTCTACTGGAGAGACGTCGATGTAGAAACAATCCCAACAACAATCATGGAAGACCTAATGCACCACGATAAAGACGTCATCGTCCCCAATGTATGGAGACCCTTACCAGATTGGCTAGGTAACATCCAACCTTACGATCTAAACTCATGGGTCGAATCCGATGCAGGGCTTGAATTAGCCGATGTCCTGGACGAAGATGCAGTCATCGTCGAGGGGTACCCTGAATATGCCACTTGGAGACCACATCTAGCATATATGAGAGACCCCAACGGTGATCCGGAAGTGGAAATGCATTTAGACGGGATCGGTGGTGTCTCAATCTTATCAAAGGCAAAAGTGTTCAGAAGTGGATCTCATTTCCCTGCATTTTCATTCGAAAAACATGCTGAAACAGAAGCGTTTGGTAAATTATCAAGAAGAATGGGGTACGATGTCATCGGGTTGCCACATTATGTCATCTGGCATATTTATGAACCATCCACAGAAGATTTAAAACATATGGCATGGATGGCTGAAGAAGAGAAAAAAAAATTGGAGGAAGGTAAAATTAAAGAATTCTACAAACGTGTTTGGGAAGTCGGCTTTGAAGACATGAGAGATGATTGGGAACAAGAACGTGACTATATCCTATTAAACATAGACTATACCATCCTTGACAATGTTAAACATGGCAAGATCGTCGTGGATTGGTCCGATGAAGGCGATGACAGTGATGTAGTAGAAGCCAAGATTGCTGATAAACAGCCAATTCAAGCTGATTTCGATCCAAAGAAAAATTGAATGTTGTTCTAATACTCTGTTATCCAACTTACTTGTTTTTATCTCAAAATCACTGCATAAAAATATACAAAATAATATACAAATATATCTGTGATCATTACCAACATATACACACACTTATATATAACTTTTAACTACTAATCTTAATTATTATACTAATAAGCAATAAAAGATATTTATAAATATATGTAAATATATTATATTTTGATTATTAATTTGTGACACTTTATTCGATTTTTACGGATTTAAAATGCAAATCGAAGCTGCTTTGATTGGTTATCCAAATAAGATCAGCAAGATGACAGATGCTTTTAAAAGAGAGATCAGCTGAGCATGGATTTTGTTCAACTGCTAATGTGCAAACTCTATCATTTAAGTAAATATTTCTAAGCACAACACTAAATCAAACTATCACTAACAAAAAATCTAAATATGGCTTTCGAAAAAGGTTCAGCAAAGAAAGGTTCTACACTTTTTAAGACAAGATGTCTACAATGTCATACCATCGAAGAAGGCGGTCCACACAAAGTGGGGCCAAATTTACACGGTATCTTTGGTAGAAATTCCGGGAAGGCTGCTGGCTATTCTTATACCGAAGCAAACATCAAGAAGAATGTTCTTTGGGATCAAGATAACATGTCTGAATATTTAACTAATCCAAAAAAATATATTCCTGGTACTAAGATGGCCTTTGCTGGTTTGAAAAAGGAAAAGGATAGAAACGATTTAATCACCTACATGATGAAAGCTTCTAAATAAATATTCTTTTTACCCCTCTGCCCCCTCAATGGGGATTTTTTACTTGCACATAGCTTCCTGATTAGTTTTTATTTATTAATTATTTATATATTTATTAATTATAATGTGATAAATTATAGTTTTACATTTAGTTTGATGGCAGACAACATGCCTTCAAAAATTGATTACTCTTCTTCGATTTCCACCTCGATTGGTTCCTTCTTCACTTGCTGCTGAGTGGGCTTTAGTTGTAAACTTTCATAATTAGCTTTATTCTTTTCACTTAACATATGTGTGAAAGATTTTTGTTGTTCTCTAGCATTCCAATTCAATTGTCTTGAAATACTATCAATAAATTCAGTTTCTCTAGCCTCAACAGTCGGGAACCAATATTGAGATGCACCAACGCTAACGTAATCACCCCTTTGTAATTCCATTTTATTTTTACCATCAAATGCCACCCATGCTGAGTTTCTTGATTTCACTGGAACTTTAATCTTTAATTTGATTGTGTCTGGCAAGATAATAGGTCTAAAACTTAAGGTATGTGGACAAATAGGAGTCACTGCAATTGCATTAACAGTTGGATACAGTAAAGATCCACCAGCACTCAATGAATACGCAGTGGAACCAGTAGGTGTAGCCACAATTAAACCATCCGCTTGTGCTACGGTCATCAATGAGTCGTTACCATACAATTCTAACATGGATAAGAAGGGACTTGGACCTCTGTCTACTGTCAATTCATTCAATACATGGAATGTGCCATTCAACTTCATCTTTACAATTTTATTACCATCCTCATTTAATTCATCTGTTTCGATACGTCTAAATAATTTACATTCTAATCTGAAACGTAAATTAGTCTTTACTTTATGATTTATTACTGAATTTAAACTATCTTGGAATGCTTCAAACTTGAAATTAGTTAAGAACCCAAGGGAACCTAAAGCAAATGATAATACAGGTGGAACATGCTTTTGGAAAATTGACGATACAAACATTACAGTACCGTCACCACCTAATGTCACGACTAAATCAAAGAAAACGTCATGTTGCTCAATAAATTTATTAGTCCAATACTGAACTCTATGTGAACAAGGTGAACGATTACTAATTGCTTCACACTCTTTGATAATATCTTTAACAGCAAACTTCTCATCACCATCTAATTGCTTGTCAACATAGATAGTCATATCAGGATATTTAGTCAATAACCATGCTGTTAACTCTCTAGTCAAAAAATATAAGCTATCATCATTCAATTTGGTGACAATCATCAAATTTTTAACGTTCACATCGACCATGATGTTGGTGATATCCTTATTCAACCTTCTTACATCCGAAGCAGCAGAAGCATATTGGAAATGAACATTAGAGGACGATTGTAAACCTGGAGCATCTTTCCTCAAAGAAGGGGATGACGATGTAGAGTCAGATGTACTAGAATTGCCACTACCGGTAGTAGTGAATTCTTGTAATTTTTGTTTAGTAATATTGATAGAAGAGCAAGTATGTTCGTTCATGTTGTGATGTGTGTCTTGATAGTTAATTTCCTACAGCTCAATGTGTTGTGAGTATAGTTAGTTAATCGTTTATATCTTGGTGTCTCCAATTAGATCAATAACAATCACATATACGAGACAAAATATCAATTAGTATAATCAACAAATCTTCTCCCTTTTATGGAATATCCCTTCGAGGGATGATAACTAAAATGGTTCCATTTGAAGATTAATGAAAAATCCTCTTTGCTTTCCTCTGCCCCTCAATCACATGAAAAGTGGGTGATGGATATTTGCAACTGTTCTCTTTTAATTGATCCATTTGGTATCGAACTTTGTTGTGCAATTCCGGTTGAGGCAGGCGATTAATTGCAAATATTGTCAAGTTTTCATGTTGGTTGCAGAGTGGTAGCTTATTCAAGTTCTTTTTCTTATAGAATTGTGAATAATTATAGTAATATACAACTAGATTGTAGACACACACAGACACAGAGACAGAGAGAGGGAAGGTTAGACAGATAGACACAGAGGTTTACTCATTATGGATCAAGAAGTCACGAAGAAAGAGAGAAAGAGACCACACACTCATCGTCAAATATCGAATGTAAGAACGCTGGATGAGGCGATGAAATGGAGACAAACACTGGTAAGAGATATACAGGACCGTCACAGCAAAGTGTTCGACCCATTGCTTGGCGATGACCAGTTACAGCAATATAACGACCAGCTGAATGAGTGGACTAAAGAGTTGAAGATGTGGGATTGGAATATTACCAACAAGTTACACGGCAGAATAAATTCCAACGATAGATTGAAGACACAACTGAAGAATGGTAAACTGATATTGGGGAAGTTGTATTTTGGCAGAGCCATTGAGCTGCCTGAGATCAAGGACCATTTGGATAAACAAGCAAGAAAGACTTTCCAAGTGGAAAGATTGATTGATGTCAAACGAATCGATTTAAACAACAAGAAATACACCACCACCAAGAAGTCTTTGATCTCCAAACTACAACGATTTGAAACACATTGGACCCCGATATTGCAAGATATAAACCATATTCCTCATGAAGATAGTCAGGCTTTGTTACAATTGAAACCAGTTTCTTTAACAGATATGGAAACATGGCTGGTTCAACGACGCAAACAAAAGTTGCTAGAACAACTTGATCTATGATCTATGTAATAATACACACACACACACACACACATATATATATATATAGAGTTACCCATACCAGTTTCTTAGTTGGCTACTGTATTTCATTGATTTCTTAGCGGAAATATTGCAATATTTCATTATTTAAAATAAACATAGTTTTAAATCCGGTTAAAGTCCAGTCCCCATCATGAACACGTCCCAATAAAGTAACCCAAACAGTCCACGACTCAAGCTATATAATAATATATTGCTACTTCTATCAATACAATTAGTTATATTAACCATGGAATACAGAGACAACAACTTCTCGCCTCTGGAGTCTGATATGTTGAAAGATTCTGATGCCCCTTCGAATCCAACGGGACGTAAACAACAACAACAACAAAAACAAGACAACGATAATAGAAATACAATTATTGAGGGCAACCCGCCGACAACCACTATGATCACGGGTTCCGCTAGAGATCCAGCTGATAGTAGATATTTGGATGCTATCAATAACCCAGCGTCGTCTTCTGACGCTTTGGCTGTTACAATATCTGAAACTTTAAGTAATAGCAATGATATCAATGCCACTTCTGCTACTATAGACGTCAAGGAGACCATTGATGTGGACACTGAACAAAATCAACAGTCAATGGAATCATATCTTTTGAATCAATTGAACAATGGTGATCAAAACAACAACAATAAAAGTGTACTTTCCACAGATAATAGTGTCAAGCAGAATATTGAAACTGACAAGAATCATTTATCAAAAATATCAGATCCCTCAAATCCAGATTCAAGCACTAATATGGGTTCTTTAAACTTCCCCAATGATACCACTAACAAAACATCTCAATCAACAACTGTTACCACCACCAATACGGATAACAATATGGATACTAATCCGGATGATAATAACAATTCCTCTTCAGAGGAGGATGGTATTCATAGACCTCATACAAGGAGCTATGTGGCTAAACAACATCAATTAGTGAAACAACAACGGAAGCAACAAAACAATGACCCAAACACTGATGCCATTGTTGATGAATTGAAATTTATGAGTGGTGCCAATACAATTCCGGATAATCAAATACCACAATCTTCGTTGTATGATACAAGTTACAATGCTGCTAATGTAATTGGTAATAATCCAACCAACCCAGATACTGAATTGACCACTACAACTTTTGATAATGCTGATGGCCGAGATACAGATAACAGCAATATTGCTAGTACCACCAATAATAACCCCAATAATAGTGAGCAGCCCTTCTATGTTAATGCTAAACAATATTACAGAATATTGAAAAGACGTTACGCCAGAGCTAAATTAGAAGAAAAATTACGTATATCTAGAGAACGTAAACCATATTTACATGAATCAAGACATAAACATGCAATGCGAAGACCAAGGGGTCAAGGTGGTAGGTTTTTGACTGCTGCAGAAATTAAGGCTTTAAAGGAAAAAGAAGCTACAGAAAAAGAGCCAAATGAAGATGATAAAGAAAATAACAATAATGATAAAGATAATATTCGTAATAATTGTAACACAAATAAAAATACTAGTGGGGATCCACATGATACAAAAATCACCAAAAATAAATCTAGTAATAAAAAAATTAAATCAACTAGAAATTCTCCTGTAAATAACTAAAGTGATTTGTATTTTTTTGTTGTTGGAAATAATCATCAACCCCAAATTGATATACATATAAATTTGAGAACAACGGAGATGAAACCGTTTTGTTCTTTGTGAAAACAAAATTTGTGGCGTCAAACAAGAAATGACAGAGTACAGGTTGAAACTTGTCTCCATCCTTGTATTTTAACCGCAGTTTGCATTTAAATATTCTAATCTATATTTATAAATAATTTCACAAATGTAATTTTTAATGAGATTTTATTCAAGTCATACAATACAATGTTGTATCCTGTTGTTTGTATTTATATAATTTTATTTTGTTTATATAAGGGCAGTGATATGTCGACAATATATATACTAAATAAAAACCGTTACCTCCCTCATTAATTACTCATAATTTGGTTCAATGCAATTTTAGATTCTTCACTTAATTGTGAAATGATAGCGTTAGTATCAATGCTTGGGTTGTTGGAACTTAAAAATTTCTTTAAATCAGCAGCAATGAAATTTTTGAAACCTTGGGTGAAATCTAATTCTGGAATTGGATCATTTGGTTTTTCACCAATGGATGCTAATTTACTAAATGAGGAACCAAATGTCGAAATCTCTTCCATATTGTCAAGATCAACATAGTCTGTATTAAGATGACCGATGTTATCACTGATAATATTTTTCACTGTAGTGTCTAAAGTTGCACTTAATAATGCTTGACCATATTTATTGATGAAAATTGAACTTTCACAAATTAATTTACAGATACCAACAATAGTAATCTTACGATCTAATAAATTAGCGATAGTAGGAACTGTAGGTATCACAAAAGTAGCCCATATTTGTTGGAAAATACCATCTTGTACTTCATCAATAAATTGAATCATAAAGTCGCCACCATATCTGAAAGTTAACAAATTCAAGAAGACAATTAATTTTTTGACATATCTTTCAGTCTTAGAGTTTTTTAATCTTTGTAGTAGAAGAACAGAAATTTGTTTCATATATGGCCTTAAAACATCCAGGTTCACTGTAAACATGATATCTTCTAATAATTCAAAACCATGAACCTCATAAGCCTTGGAAGCAATCAATCTTTGGAAAACACCTAAAACAGGGATTAAATCTGGAAAAATTGAAGCATCAGTTTTGATGAAAGCTCTTAACAATCTAGTAACTGCTGGAACGTTACCCTTTAATTCCCATACAGAAGGTGCCAATAGTGGTTGAGCTAATTGCTTGATGGAAGCTGGAACTGTTGAGCCCTTTTCAATACAGAATGATAGGATCTGGAATACATATGGAATAAATTCTTGAATATCTTCAGATAAGATATGCATGAAACTTGGCATCATGATTTCAATTAAAGCAGATAGCATTTCAACGTTAGAATAATTAAGAATAACACCAATTGATTCAAAAATATAATGGGAGAATCTTGGATTAGATGGGTTCTTAGAAACAATATTAACCACAGCAATTAGTTGATTCATTAGTTCTGGGTATATTGATACAATACTGTTTTCTGCAGTTTGTAGGACTCTGAAACTGGCCTTCATTAAGAATTCATTCTCAGCTAATTTCTCTGGAGACGACCCTTGCTTCATCATTAATCCAAATAAGTTTCTTAGTAAGATTTCTGCACTACCAGCAACGTCATCTTTAGTAAAAATGAATTTTGAAGAGGTAAACGATTCCCTGATTGTCAATATTCTTTCGATAGTAACAGCAGCATAAGTGTATAAGATATATTCATCAGATTGCAAGAAACCAGCTAATAATGGCATCAATTCAATTAGTTGGGCTTTACTCAATTGATTTCTGAAAACATAGATGAATTTGATAGCATCAACTCTTAAGATAATATGTGGGATGGATGGATTGGTTAAATCTGGTAAGATTTGGTTTTTGAAAAAATCAATAACATCTAATAGAGAGTTAGTAGAAGAAACACCATTGTTGGATAAAGTACCATTGATAGCTAAAGTGGAAAATAAATATATGTATAAATCTTTGAACTTCCAAAATTCAGCAGGGTTAGATTGATATTTTTCAAAGAATACTTTCATGTGACTTAGGAAAATATTTGTCACTAAATCACAATTGTTTTCCTTTAGTTCTTTTAAGAAATCAGTACAAGCTTTTCTTCTGGTATCACTGTCAGATCCTTCTAAATCTCTGCGAATGTATTCAATTGGATCATCTTCGAATAATTCAATATCAGCTTCACGTAATGTCACATTTGGTAAAATGATTTGTTCGGTGACTCTGTTCATAGCATCTTCACTATTGAAAATGGTGAAATGTCTGGGGTTACGACTGATAGCAGTTAAGAATGCCAAAGATTTAGAAACTAAAATATCATATTTAGGTTCTTCTGAAATAGAAGTCAATAATTGCCATGTGATTTCAATGAAACTGTCAATCATTGGACCAAATACATCTTCATATCTTGTTGTGTATAGTTGAACCACCTCTTGAATTGAAGATTTAACTTTAATTAAAGTGGTGACATGATCTGGATCATCAGGATCATCTAATAAAGGGTTATTATAGGACAAATATTTATGCAAAGTACCCATACCTTCAGTCATGTTATCTTCAAAGATTTCTGGGATATCTTGACAATTGAAATCATAATATAATTTGGTTAAAAGTAACAAAACATCCATAAGTTTAGTTAATTGTGGTAGATTGTTGGAATTGGCATCGATTTGGTCATCCACAGATCTCAATAAACTTAAAAATGGAACAGTGAAAACGTCAAGGACTAATTTGATCTCAAGAAACAATTCATCAGATCTGAATAGTGGTCTCCATCTTTTAAAAATGGAATGAGCGACGGTTAAGACACCTTTATTCAAAATCATATCATCTGGAGATAGTTTAGATGCTAAGTTTTGCAATAAATCTGGCCATTTTTTTGGGAAGTCAGAATCAGCAATTACAGAAATGGCTTCACCAACTTGAACTTGCAGATTGTTTGGCAAAGAGATCATCAATGGGACAATTTCTTTCTTAATTAATTCAACCTGATCAGCAGGTAATAGATGGTTACCACTTTCATCTACCCATTTTCTTCTAATGAAGTTCTTGAAGAAAAGAGCACCAGCTAGTCTGGTTGAGATTGGAAGGTTTGTAGATGCGACAACATGCAACAGAGTTAACCCAAATCCATCAATGTTTTCCAATTCTTTTAAGCTTCTCTCTGAACTCTTGGCGGTAGAGGCCACAACAGATTCAGAAAGAAGTCTTGCCACTGTTTCAATATCAGACATAATTGTAATATATTATCAATAATATGCTTCTGTTTGGGAGTATATCAATGCTTTATTTGTTTTTCACTTTATATATTATTCTAGCACCAAATTCTTAGTGGATTTGGATGTATATCTATACTTATATTTCAGTTGGATCAGTGATGTCTTCAATTGGACCAGTCTGTAATCACCAAAGTAATACTTTATTTGCACAAACAGTCGATTTGAAATCAAATAAATTTTTATTACTTTTTCTTCTTAAAAATTCATCACACAAAACTGAATAAAAACTAAAAATTGCAAAGGTGAATGGTACTTTAATCAATGACAGATATTGTTCATCCTAAAACGATATAAGATGGCGTAATACCCCATAGTTCACAGTCCTCGAAGTGGGATGTGTTTTTATAATTGGGGGAAACTTCTTTTTTTAGCGAAGTCTTTACATATCACTTTCACCTTATTGAGTAAAGGCCATCGTTAAATTTACTCTTGGGGTACATATTGGCCAAGACGCGATCTGTGCTACCGATCTGAGTCTCTGTGTTACTGGAAACAACAGGCAAAGCTCCATCATCCTTTGCAAATATGCGGATGCCTCTTAAATGCGTGTCCTTCCCATTATCATGGTTGAGAGGAAATGTTAATCTCATCACTTGACATTTGACTGGCAAAGTCATCTCTTTCTCATGTTTCGTATTCTTGTTACTGTCGTTTCTTCTGTAGCGTTCTTCGTAATGGCGTTCAGGTCTTCTTTCGTCGTAAAGATCTATGTCTTCATCCGTATGATTCTTTCTTTTCTGTGGGTAAGATGGGAACTTCTTGGCAAACCATTGCGTTATCCTTTGTATCCGCCATTCTTCATAATAAATAAGATCATTTATGCTATCACCAATATAAATCTTCATGACACTAGGACTGTATGATTCGTCAACTTCAAACCCAAAAAACAGAACTAGCATTGCGAGTTCAACTCTTTTATTGAAGTAAATATCCACAATATGTGGTTGACCACCATCACTTTGCCAAAATGATTCTGGATCATCATTAAGTACATTTTCGATTGGATGCATGACTTTGCTTGACGATGCTTTCCAGTAACAAAGCTTACTGATATCCACCATATTGTCTATTTTGTTGAAATGTCTGATACCTCTATTAAATCTTCTATGGAATAAGGTCTTTTCTTCTTGTGTTTCATTCACATTAGAGTCATCTTGATCTACCATGGAATCATTGTCATTTTTATTTACCTCGTTTTCACTAGAGGGCCCATCACTAAAAAATGGGTCCACTTCTACCAGGTTCTCTAGCTCCTCTTCTAGATAGATAATCCTCTGGAATCCTTGTTGTTCTTGCGTGATTGGAGTGAGTATATGATTTGGAGTAAGGGCATCTAAAACAGCATCGAATTTAGTGTTATTCATGGTTCTATTTAGCACAGTTTTTGCTGCTAAGGTAAGCTGAGTAGAGTAAATCAATCTTGATTGCAATTAGGTATCAATTGCGATTCTACAATGTCTATATGGTATTGCTAGTTTTGTAATTTGAATACCGCTTTACTCTTCTTAATAATGATAGATAACATTAATTAATTTTGAAATTTATGAAGAGACATACTAAGAAGCCCGTCTTAAACAATCCATATAGACATAAGACAGTTTTATAAATTATAAAGAGCAACCTATATATATATTGTTGTTATCACTATTGTTATTACCTCTTAATCGAGGCCAAAATCATCTTGATATGTTGATATCCAGTCCTCTCCTTTAACTAACATTTTTTTAGCTGAGATAATCATTTCATTTCTATCTCGATTAAAATCTCTTTTAAACTTTTCATACGTAGTTATCTTATCATACACCAGCATGTCTTGAGAGATTAATTGTAAATATTTCTTCCATAAGGCATATCTACTTAATATTGGTTCGCAATTCTTCCTCAATGGTTTTTTGCCCTTTGTATATGAACCATTTTTGACTCCATTCAGCACAACTTGCTCTAAAGTACTATTACTTGACTGGTAAAATACTTTTATAACACTCAGTGGGCTAGGTTCTTTGCCCTTGACAATATCATCTTGAAATGGTTTATTGCTGGATAAAATTTGGAAAGTGTGAACTGGATATGGACAATCTTTTATTCGATCTTCAAAGCATCTCTTTAGTGAAGATCGCGACTTTGAGTCTACATTAGGAATAATCATGTAGTCCAAATATATCGGTTCCTTCATCATATTATATGTAAATGCATTGTTTATCGAGATGACTTGACGGATACAGATTTTATCAGAACAAGATTTGGATAATGTTATCTTAGAATCTTGACGTCCAGGTTTTGTTCTCACATAACCCTTCTTTTTAAAGTTAAATCGTCCACGTAACGTTTCTTTATGATCTGGTAAAATATATTGATATGGATCATCATCAGACATATTGATTAATTTATCTTCATCTGTTGAGGAATCAATTGAATCCATACTGGCGTCACCACATGGTAGTCTGGATATGAATAGAGCCAAAGACCACTTTTCATTCCATCTAAATTTATTCCCACTGCTCATCAAATACTTAGAGGTTTCTCCTTTCTTCGATTGGATCATTTCATCAAGTAAAATTGCATTGAACCCTCGAATGGCTAATATTTCAGCATGACAATCGTGTAACATTTTACCACTGCTCCTTGCAAGATCACTATCGGGAGTAGCCTTAACACCAGTGGTTACTGTGATTATATCAAATGTATTACTGGGATGGTGCTTATCTATTGCCACAATTGCAGCTAATACTGTACATTCTTTGATGCCATTAGACTTATCTCTTGGTTTGCCTGTAGACTTTAATTTATCATATTCAATGTACACCTGTTCCGTAATAGAGTTGGCTAACTCATCTTGTGTCATCATGTACAATCCTTTCACTAATTTAACTTGATAAGTATTTGAAGATAAATATTAACTAGTCTAGTTTATCACTTCGAAAGTTGTATCATAAAAACATGCAAAATTATATCTAGATTTTATCACAAAACTGCCTAACTCATAATTTTAGAACTGTTACAAATATTTAATTGAATTATATGCTTACATACTTATTAAGTTATGGTCTTTAAACGTCAATGTTAAACTTGATATCAACAGAACCGATTATGTTTTCCAATCCACCCAAACGTCTGAATTTGGCTAGCAACAATTCCTTTTCCTTAAGAGCTTTAGCTTCTTTATCTTCTTCTATCTGTTTTTGCTCAGCTAGTGCTTTAGCCTTATCGTTTTCTTCTTGTTGCACTTCTTGATAATACATCTTGGTTCTGGTTTTCAATCTGCTAAATGGATCTGTCTTGGCATCAATAGTTGGAGTGTCTTCCTTCTTAACATGATCTGAATTTCTGACTTTATCCATATTCAATTTTCTGTTCTTCGAGGTTAAGGCCCCCAATTTCTTGGTACCAGCTTGGTCGTTTTCATGATGTTTTTCATACGTACTAATCCTCTTCTCAAGATTTCTTAATTGTGCAGAATATTTGGCAACGTCTCTTTCATTACCGTTTTCACGAGCATATTGCAGCTTACCTTTTAAGACAGTCTTCTCCAGAACCGCATTGGTACCAGAAAGTTTCTTATTAAATAACATTCTGTTCTTAACAATATCATCTGTTAGTTTTTCAGTTAATGGTTCACTGACAAAAGCCACTAATTCTTTAGATTTGTTATTGAGGACGTATGTGGTTGGCTTTGTCATGTTTGCCTTTTCTAATGAGTGAAAATATCTTTCATATTCATTTTGAGTAAATAGACCATCACTAAAGAAATTCATTTGAAATACCTTTCTATCCTTACCTTGTGTGACACCAAAATATTGATTTGTATAAAATTTGCCCATATTGTATGGCTTTTGTAAGAATACTTTTTCAATCTTGACCATACGGTACATTGGTTGACCAGAACGCTTATTCACACCGACATTAACTCTACCATAACAATTTTTGATTACATCGTTAAAACCAGGGTAAAAACAGAATTTAGCTACAAAAGAACGCCCAATTCTTAATTTATTGAAATCATTCAAATCAGATTCTCTTTCCACATCTTCAGCCCATTCAACCTCATCTTCACTTGGGGCCTCGTATTTCGACTTTCTGGCTAGAGGATTATAATCGGCCTCCTCATCCATATATTCTTCATCCTCATCCTTATACTCCTCTTCATAGTTGTCTTCCTCCTCTTCTTCATCATCTCTATATTCATCTTCATCATCGCTGTAATTTTTGTTTTGTTTCTTTTCTCTTTGTTTTTTCAATTGAGATAACTTAGAAGTTTTTAAATCTGAATGTCCAGTGGCGTGTGTAGTTCTTCCTGAAGATCTAACATTAGACACTTTATTACTATTAATTTCTTGTTGTCTCTTACGTTCCCTAAATAATCTTCTTTCTTGATATTTACGCATGATTTGAGATCTTTCGAATAACAAAGTTTCACGCTCCATTTCTGGCATCGATTCCAGATTTTCACGATCATTACTATCCTTATATTTACCTTCTAGTGGGAATGGATTAGCTTCCTCCTCTTCTTCTTCTTCGTAATTCGATTTTTCATTATTGTGACCACCGGCTGAAACAACATCAGGATTATAGTCATCTTCTTCCTCATCTTCATCACTATCTATATCAATCCTCCTCTTTTTGGAAGAAGTGTGGTCCTGTTGCATAGATCTCTTAGAAGTGGAAAGTAAAACTTCATCTTCTTCTTCTTCGTCGGCCCCAGCTAAGGCTAATAAATCTTCATCTAAATCAGACATTATCTTATTTCTTGTTATTTGTAATATATAACTACCACTTCAATGGGTACTTAATTGCTTGCTCACCTCAATATGCCTACTAATAACTTCATCAGATCCATAATGCTTAAGATGATTTTATTCAAAGCATTCATTTTTCAAATATTAAGAGATAATTGAAAAATTACATCGTAAAGTATGATAAACATAGACATATTAACAGCAAGTACTACAATTTCAACTAACATCTAACACACAATAATAGAGCACAGTATTTCCTTCAGAATAGAATATACTTATATAAAAGATTGTATAGATATCTATTTCTTAGCACCGTACTTGTTAATGGATTTACCATCTGGGATGGAGAAGAAAGTGTATGGCTTGCCGTCCTTTGGTAAAGAGTCTAATCTGAAGTAACCCTTTCTTTCAAATTGGATGATATCACCAACCTTCATGTCCTTGACGTTTAAGTCAGCAGTGGAGGCAGTGTGGAATTCAGTGTCTTTAGTTAAGAAATCTTCGAAACTTTCATCTTCTTCCAACTTATCCTTGCTGATTAAATGATCGAAATCAACTAAATCAACTGGAACAACATCTTCAGTGTCAGCCAACCAAGTTAACTTATGCTTAGTCTTCTTGAAGTCACCTTCCAAATGTAATTTACCTTCTAAAGAACCATCAGCGTTCTTCTTGGTAATGATGACATTACCCCAATCCATTAAAGTAACTTCTTCGTTAGCTTCGATTAAATCAGCATCATCTTTATCGATGATAACCTTGGCGTAGTAAATGACCTTCTTTTCACCAACATCTGGATTCTTCTTATGTTTTGGTTTCATTTCAATCTTTGGAGTTTCAGAAGCACCTTCAATGTGTAATTTGACTGGGTTGGTAATAGCAGTGTGTCTTGGAGCAATTGGGTCAATAACCTTCTTGTTGAAAGCCCAAATTAAATTCCATTCCAAGTTAATAACATTTCTAGATGGACCTTGAGACAAGATGAAGTTTCTTAAACCTTCAACAGTCATACCTCTTCTTCTAACACCTCTAACAGTTGGGAATCTTGGATCATCCCAGTTTTCGACTAAACCCTTGTCAACCATCCATTGTAATTTTCTCTTGGATAATAAGGTTCTAACGAAGTTGACACGAGCAAAATCCCAAATGTGGACCTTTCTTAAATGTAAAGCATTTAACATCCAGTCGTATTGAGCATTACGATCTCTGTATTCAATAGTTCTTAAAGCGTGAGTAACACCTTCAACAGCATCGACGATTGGAACACAGAAATCATAAGTTGGGTAAATCTTCCAAGTAGAACCAGTTCTGTGATGTGGGGTTAAGTTACATCTGTAAATAACTGGATCTCTTAAAGTTTTGTTTAAAGCCTTGTAATCGATCTTTGCACGAACACAGTTCTTTAAACCTTCTTCAGTACCATTCTTCATTTCTTCAGTGAAGATCTTTAAGTTTTCTTCAACAGAACGGTCTCTTCTAGCAGAAGCAATACCTTCCATACGTTCTTCTCTCATCTTTTCAGTTGGAGTATCATCACAGTAAGCACCACCTTCTTTGATTAATTGAACACACATGTCATACATTTGTTGGAAGTAATCAGAAGAATAAGTGATTCTGTCACCGTGAATACCTAATAATTTCAAATCTTCTAAGATGGAATCTTGGAATTCTTCCTTTTCCTTAGATGGGTTAGTATCATCGAATCTAATGATTAACTTACCCTTGTAAGCTTGGGCAAAATATTGGTTTAAGATGGCGGCTTTGGCATGACCGATATGTAAGTATCCAGATGGTTCAGGTGGGAAACGGGTGACAACTTCACCGATCTTGGCACCAGGTAAATCAATTTCAAAATTGGCCTTATGGGATTCCTTCTTCTTACCAACAGAGGAAGCTTTTTTAACTTCTTGTAAAGATTTGGTTAAAAATTCGTGGGAGCCACCAAAGATTGGGTCCAATTCCAAAAGAGAATACCAACGAGAAACGTTGACATCGACCTTGTTCTTGATAATGGAACCAACCATACCGTTGGATCTTAAAGCACCCCAGACGGCAATATCAGCAACAGAGTATTTTAATCCACCAAGAATGAAAGTTCTTAAGTTTAATTGTTGGTCTAGCTTTTCTAAAGTTTGAGATAACTTTTGGAAGTTCTTAACAACACATTCTTCTTCAGCAGTTTTAACCCATGGAGTGACAATTTCACCGTCAACAGATTCACCAAATACCAATGGGAATGCAGCAATTAATCTGTTGAAAGCGTCAGTGGCATCTTCATTGAAGACTACTGGTGCAGCTTTCTTGTCATCGACAAATTCGATGGTAACAGCGTCTGGTGTATGACCGTTGATGATACGAGCAGCAATCAAAGAGGCGTAAGAAACCACAGGGGCCTTACCGTTGATAACTAAAGTAGCAGACATCGTGAGAGGACTGATTGGTTTCTTTATCTGTAAGTTTGTAACAAGTATTCAGTTCTAATTGAAAGCTGACAGCATCACTTTCCTAAATATTTCAAATTTGGTTGATTTCGTTGTGAAAGAAAGAAAAAAAGAGAGAGATGGGAATTCCGGGTAAAATGAAAAATTTCTCGACTGTTAAGATAAATAATAGCAGCTTCTATTGAAGATGATGAGATGAGATGGGCAAAGTTGGATTGATCTTTACAGTTGGGAACGTTGGAGGACACAAAGTTTTAAGCAAGATTAATTAGTTGAATCTGGAAGATAAGCTAAAGACAAATTATATTACAATGGCAATTTCAGCAAGTCTATTCATTAACCAAAAGGGAACCACTACAGCTCTTAAACAGCCAAAGGAAGTTGGATTCTATTCGAGAAACCAACAAGGTGAAATCTTCCCATTCGACGATGGAAAGTTGAAATATTATTATTTACCAAACAACGATATAAATAAAGAGATTGATTTAAACAGTGGGTTCAAAAAATTTAAGAACTGTCAATGTGATTTTAAAGATGTGGCTACTTTAGAACCAATTTTAGAAACAATTATTGGTTATGAAACTTCAAAGGGCAAACAATTGAAATCGGATATTATTGCCCATGGGGAAACCATTACCAAATTAATCTGTTCATCGTTTGAAAATTCTAATGTCAACCCCATTAATATGAGACTAGCCTCTTACAAAGGTCAATTATACATTAAAGATATGACGTTACAACAAAAAGTGAAGAAGCAAATTGACCTTAAAGGATATATCCAGTATAAGTTTGAAACTATGAGTACAGTAACACAACCTATTGCATTAATTGAGAGGGACACCATCGATAGAAGATATAGAAAGATATCAAATGATGGTGACAAATATTGTTCATTAATAAGGACCGGTGTTGGTAATGCCAAAATTCTAATTGAGGGTGGCATTAGCTGTATATATGATTTCAAACAAGAGGGCAAAGATAATTTGAAACATTATGCCAACCTCGGTGTATCCCCATTGGTATCAAATTTAAATGAATCACATAAATTCGAAAACGTCATCTTCAAAGATTGGTTGAGAAGCTTTTTAACTGGTGTACCAAGAATTATATATGGGTTTTATGATGATAAACATATTTTGAAGACCGTGGAGGAATACGCTACTGAGGAGATACCAGTCCTTTTCAAAGAACACAACCCAGAGTTGGCTACTAAGTGTACTAATGCCATAAAATGGTATGGGTTATTAGCGGAATGGCTGTTGAAAGTCGTTCCTCGTGAAAATGAAGCAGATTTGATTAGACCTTTTAAGTTGATCTTAGAAGACAATCACTTGAAATTGATTGAGATCGAAAGTGAAGATCCCGAATATGATGGATTAGTGAATGGTGAAGATCTGTTAAGTAATAAATATAAAGCATGGAAAACTCAATCTAAATAAGTCATTCGTATTGTAAGGAAAGTTTACAATAATAAACTAATCGAAAAAAGAATATATAATTATATGCATTACATTTATAAAGATTGTTTCTATAATAGTATCATAGAATAAATCTATGTTTGTTTAAAGCCAAATGAAATTTGATGCCGTCTAATTCAGGAGTCGTCTTAGCTATAGTTCGTAATTCGTTTAGAATCGTGAGTCTTGGATCTTTACTTGTTGGAACCATTTTCACATGTGTGATTATCACATTTAAATCAAATCGAGAATTCAAGTCCCGGTTATATTTACGATGTAGGTCCTTCAAATTATCAATTAAATGTTGAGGAGAAAGGTGGCCATACAATTGTTCATCTCTATAATTACAAGTACTGGAACATTCAATAAATATACCGCTTATTTCATCAAAGGGGATATGGTCTGCCAAATAATCCCAAAATGAATCTAGTAAGTCAAACCCAGTCTCCTTTCCATCTATATGTTGATTGTAATCAGTGTCACCAAAAAAATCAGCGCATTCTTATTAATTCTGTCTCTGAGAAGATATACGGTACTAAACACTCTACTCCCATCGATCACTTTTGTGCCATGGCATATTTTGAACGGAAGCATTTCCCAGTTAGGGAATGCATTTACGTTATGAATTTGGGATTGTTTCAACGTTTCAATATGAAGATTACTTGATTCTTGGTTAGTTAGATTTGGCCATATTATATCATTGAAAACATGCGTCTGTAATGCTTCGGCAGTGAAATTTAAACCATATAACGTTTTATTTGACGGTAGGTCTCTTTCAAACATAAGGGGAGAATTCAAGATCATCCCATTGATATGATCTAAATGAGGATGGGTAATGTAATAACTTTCAATCCCCTGATATATGGAATATGCCTTTTCAAGCACTGTAGATCTATCATTTAATGTCTCAATCATCTTGTTCGAGAAACCTACCTTAACGTTTGGATTATTGTTTTGAACCGGTTTAGATAATTTTATTCTTTTAGATCTCCTCTTGTAATATTTATCTTCATCGTGGTGATATTGATTCAAACTTCTGAAATACTTATGGAAATCGTCATTGACCTCATCACCATCCACAGTTAAATCTTCGTTTGAGCAAACAAGGGTATCCATGATATGACCTACACCGGCACCACCATCCACGCATAGTGAATTTAATTCACTCGAATCAAATGGGCGGACCATGAAACATTGTGTCGATGATTCAGAAGGTCCACCAAGTCCACCCAATATTATAACTTCAAAGCTGACCATGTTCGTAAATATCGTAGTTTGTAAAATAAAGTCAGCGTAATAGTCAGATATCTATTAATTTTGACAGCTCTTTTATTTGACTGTCCCTATATGTGTAGTTCAGTGTATGTGGTAATATATCAAATGGCTGAATAAGAACCTCTTTATTATGTATTTGTGTGCCATTCATGCAAAACAGTCAATGATTTTCAGGAAACATATTCTTTAGCTCTTTTTTACATTACATTTCACATATTCTTCTAAAAAAAAAATATGGAACTACAAGAAATATCGCAAATCATTGAAAATTTGGTCTGGGGAAGGCTTACGATTATCTTAAAACGAAGAATAGACTCAACCAGTATAATAAATGTAGACGTAAATTGGTAAATATGATGAAGATATATATATATATTGAGATTATGTTGTAATTATGTATAGTAGGCTTATACCTTTTGGGTACCGTAACCTTTGATATCCTTAGCAAAGTTCCAGCTCATATTTTCAACTTGTAGGCCTTGCTTGAAAATTAGACCTTGATCTTTGTCAATGATAGCTAAGGAGAACTTTCTGGAAGAACGAGCGTCTCTGTAGTATAACACTTTCATGGATTCTAATATGGTCTTTTGAGCTAAGGCTAAATCGGTCTTGGCAATATCTTCTTCGCGATCAATAACACGTCTTAATAACGGAACAGCTAAATGAGCACCAAACCCTGTAGCTAATGTTGGAGATGAGTACGTTACACCCAATAGATTAACATATTTTAAAAATGGCTCGCCATTTTCTGTACCTGCTACAATTAATGCATTAAATAATGGGTTCATCTTGGATCTACGTGAATACATCACTGTGGATAAATATTCGAAAATATAACTTGGCTTTAAAGCTTCATCGTCTTCAGCATGTGAATTGTCATAATTGTTTTCAATCTCAAGGTCAGATAACATTTCTTCAATATGTTGCATATCAGAAATATCACCAGAAATCCCGACAACTGTGTTTTTACCTACTGGAAACAATCTTTCGACATCAGTAAAACGTAATAAAGAGCCGTAAGCACCTAAGTTATCGGCTGCAATGATAACACCGTTATCATATTTCATTGAAATGACAGAAGTACCAGTAATAATTGGTTGTTGAGTGTTCATTTTAGGAAATGGGGAGGTATGTGCAATTGAATCATTGTAAGCACCGTATGTTTCATCGGAAGGTCTTCCCCAGCTGAATGGATCGTGGTTCATATTTTTAATTGGTTATGAGTGTGTGTTGTTATCAGTTATCGATGCTTTATAACCCTTCTTAGTTGTGGCAAATTATTTTATTCTCTTTAATTTTAATTATACTCTTTTATTTTCAAATTTTGTCAAACACTTAAAAAGATTGTATAATAAAGAGAAAGAGAGGACCAGGGTAAGCAAGCACAGTTCATGTGTTTATAACCTTGAGCCATCACCAATTGATGGAATTCAATCTTTTCAATCTGTTTAGTTGGGGAATTGTCATTAGTTGAACCAATTGAGGGTCCAGTCCGTTGTTCACACGTGAAATTAAGTCGGATAATGTATAGCTTCCTAACAAAGTATTTACAAGAATTGGATTAAAGTTGAGAGTTGACAGGAGTATTCCACCACTTTTCATATCTTCCTCCATGAAATCTTCCTCTGTAAAATCATCAGTGGCTTCTTTCCAAATTAGTTGAGTCATACAATGAGCCAGAACTGGAATGTCATCTCTTGCCACAAAGAATAATTCAAATTTTGGGAATGGCAAGAAATAGAATACCTTCCAAAATATATCTTTATCATACAAATATGTATCTGATTTGTATTCAATTATAACTTTTATTCTTTTATATTCTGCTAAGCATGAGCTGATGACATCGGAATAATGTAGCCTATTAGACCCATCTTTTTGGAAGAATTTTCCCAATTCCATACGAATCACACAGGTACAACTATTCAAGATTAGATCGCACTCAGTGATTAGCTCACGCTCTATAATTGTGCAGCATTGACCACTTTGGTTGATTAAGTATTGTAATAGCTTGTAATTTTTATTGATTTTATTTACATTGAAGATAATTAATCTGTCTTTTATGTCCAATTGAGAATTTAAATTGAAATGAAAATCAAATAAGCCGGATTCCTCTTCTTGGGGCATTTTCATTGCACCCGTCCTCTTTTTAGATGAATTTTGGAAGCTTGATTCTGTTGTCTTTTCAAAGATACCACTCTGAAATATTTCAGAAACATCTTCTTCCATTGAATCTGTTGTTAACGCTGCGCTACCCATGTGTTGAATTTTACTTTGTTCAAAGGATGTTCTCTTCCTTTTGATTAAAGATTGTAAATCAGAATCAAGAAATGATCTTTTTTGTGGCATTAATGATGTGTTTATTTTAGTATTTTCAGTAGGATCTGCATTGCTTGAAGTGTCATCGTCAGTAGAATTATCTCTTGATATTTCCTTCTCTTTTGGATCAACTGAAGCTGTAATCAAATCAGGGCCTTTATTATTAATAGTGTTGGTTGTATTTATTTGGATGGTTGAAAAGAACGCTTTTTTGGCATCATATAATTCAAGATCTGTATTTGGAATATAATTGAGAGTAATTGGAGTGTTTGGGATGCTAAATCCAATCAAACCTATTTTCTCTTCTTCGATTTCCTTAATTATCAAAGGATTGTTCCACTTACTGAACGGGGCCCACTTCATCTGCTTTAATTTGGAACTAGATAATGTCCAATATTTTTTCACTTTCACTTTCCTGATTCTATTTCTTGGTAATTTATCACAAGCTAATTTAAAGAACTCCAATTTATGAAACTGAATGTCAAAAAGTTTGTCTTCCAGTTCTCTAAAAAAATTATCAGCAATTTTGCTCGATTCTTCTTTCAAGTTGACTTCCCAAGTTTGTATATTAATTGGTAATTTTATTTTATTACTATCTTGAGTAAATAGGTTAGCATTAAGTAGAAATCGGCAGATTGTATCCAGAGGTTTGACAGCTAAAGGATTTTCAGGAATAATTCCTTGAATTGACGAATCTATTAACTTCTCATGTATTATTTCATTGAATTGTCCTAACTCTTTCATAGGGATCAATTTTTTAATGACATGTTTTGGTGGTCTGTACAGTGAACCAGGTAAAAAAATCTCACTCACAACAAATGAATTTTCTTGTAGACAGCATAATGGACTGTCTGTATCAACCTTCTTGGAGGGAAGTTGTGCGATATATTGAAGATAAGGAACCTCTTCTTTTTTAAGTTTAATTCTTTCCTTTTGAAGTTCTTCTACTCTGATAACCTGGTTTGTATTTGTGGGAATAATTGGGGTATTTCTTGTCTCTAATTTTGATATCATAGACCCACAAGCAGAATATTTTGTTATTAATTTCTCAATGATAAAATCATATTTTCTTGTATGATCATCAATTGTGTCTGATGAAGTGGCTATTTTGTGAATAGCCTTATTCAATGTTTTTGCTTCTTTCTTTTTCAAGGATATTCTTTCTTTTGCAAATTGATTAAGATAGCCGCCCACCAGATTAAATTGTGGTAATTCAACTATAGGAGGAATCCAAAGCTCTTGGTACATTTTCGTTATTGTTGTGGAAATAGTGCAATAAATTTATGAACACTTCTAATGACAAATGCTTATAT
The DNA here is from genome assembly GCA_033807795.1 of Monosporozyma servazzii. Classification (NCBI taxonomy): domain Eukaryota; kingdom Fungi; phylum Ascomycota; class Saccharomycetes; order Saccharomycetales; family Saccharomycetaceae; genus Monosporozyma; species Monosporozyma servazzii. Next base: position 83,686 of record CP138603.1, on the reverse strand, counting down.
AGGTTATTTTTCGTTATTTGATGTTGTCTCTTTCCTGATGACATGCACTTTTTAACAATTTGTAAAAAAATTGTTATTTTTTAACCTGGACTTGAGAACAATATATATATACGGATGCTTTTAACATTAGACTCATGAAGACTAGTCACAGTTACCTTCATATATACTTACCGAACCTTAACTCTCAATCTTAAACATCATGAAAAGCATAATAATATTTTACTACAATTTTTTATTATTACATCAATCTATATTATAAATAAAGTTTATTTAGTTTGAATATATATTGAAAAATTCCCTTCTTGGACATACAAGGCAATTTAATTGAGCGCTGCTGTGTCAGACACAATTTCTAATAGATCATCTTCAGCATTGTTGGTGGTATCTTCAGGGTCTGATGTTACGAAAAGATTCCTGCTCCCTCGTTCTACATTATTTTTCATATTTTCTACATCTGAACCCGGAGGGATATTTACATCCTCATCACTTTCATCATCGATATTCATCACTATCATTTCATTTGAATCGGCATTAATATCATCCAATAGGACAGGATGACTTTCATCGTTAGAGAAAGGTCTAATATTTTTTAAGGTTGCTGTACTTTCAGTTAGCTCTACTAATGTATTATAACGCGAAACAAATCTGGGTCTTAATTCGATATTACCCATTAGACATGGTGGAATATTTGATTCATTATTCGCTTCAGATCTGGATTTTAGTATCTGGAAAACAGTTTGAATGTCTTCAAAAGAAATTTGGTTATTGTAAATATTATCCTCACATAATGATATGTCCAACGCTGGAAAGTTAATCAAAATTTCCTTGGTGGTAAATTTTATCTTATTGTAATAAGCTTCCAAAAAGTGACGAACGGTAGACATTAGAATATTACTGGGATCAGTATTGATGCCATTATTACGGCAAATAATTGGATATGCAGTAGTTGAATCGTCTCCATTTACACCATTACTATCAGGATCTTGGCAGTCATATAATAGAAATGTGTCATTTCCATAAGTAAGTAGTACTTTATTAGCTGGCTTTTGTAGAAGGTTCTTTGCCACCTGCCTAATATTGGAATCTCTATCATCATCATCCGAATATGCTTCTGCCATCTCATTATCCGAATCATAGTTCAAGAGATCTTCTTCCATTTGGTCGATATTGCTATCATCAACCACAACACCTGTATCATTAATTGTGAACTTGTCATTGCCGTGTTCAGCTTCCATGCCTACTTCGTTGGTTGGCTCGTCAGCAATTTCTTCAGGAAGCTCTACTGGAGAGCCCACAAATGTAGGATTTTCTTCCGTTTTTGATGTTACGTTCATATCAACTCAAAATTCTACTATAATGATACCGTTAGCTAGTAGTCTCTTGTCGCAATTATGGGTTGTAATAGTACTTGGCAACTTTTTGTTCAGCCTTAAATTTTAAATAATATCAAAAATTAGATTTAAACAAAAATTAAATTCAGAAAGCTCGGCGGCTTTTAATCACTTTCAATTAAACATCACACGAGCCAGTCCTAGGTTGAACATTTCAACATCTGACACTTCATCAATTCAAATAAAAGGTAAATTTACCAATAAAAACAACATGGTCACAAGGTTTGACAAATTTAATCCCAATCCATCAAATAAGAAACTTTGGCTAAAAAGTATGTTTGGAATTATATTTATCTCAAGGATAAGAATATTTCTACTAACAATGTTATGTTTTTCTGTGGAACGATTTAATTAGGAAATTCAAATAAGAATAACAACGATAGTTTTGAAGAGCTTGATGATTTAGAAGAAAATGAAGATGAATCAATTTATTCCAATTTTAGTAAAAGAAAAGGTGAGAGAAAGAATCCTCTAACTAAAATCTTTACGGCCCCTTTACAACATAATCAATTGTTAGACACAGACGATAGTGACAATGAGATATTTCCCAGTATAAATAATACGACTTTTGACAGTGAAGAACTATTTACAAAACCAGGCCTTTCCCGGAGCTATATTAATGATGAAAATGATATACATATTGGTCATGTCTTACAGGATGAGAACATCAACAAACCATTTATCAAGAAAAGAAAATGTGTTCAAGTACGAAAGGAAAACAGTAAGGATATAAGTGCGACTGAATCATCTCAAATCTCTGTAAGTGCTTTACCAGAGCAATACCGAAGTATATTCAAGTTTCCAACTTTCAACAAAATGCAGTCTATGGCTTTTGATTCAATTTACAACTCTAATGAAAATTGTATAGTCTCTTCTCCAACTGGATCGGGGAAGACAGTACTTTTCGAACTGGCAATTGTGAGTCTTCTACAAAATTTACATGAACTAGATATCATTAATTTGAAGATTCTATACATTGCCCCAACTAAATCGTTATGTTCTGAAATATTAAGCAAATGGGAAAAGTCATTTTTAGATTTGAAAGTTGGAATGTTTACTGGAGACACCAAGTACAAGGAATCCGAGAATATTAAGAAATCCAATATTATAATAACAACTCCTGAGAAATGGGATTTATTAACGAGAAAGTGGGAAGACTACAGTAAACTTTTCCATTTAGTGAGATTGATATTAGTCGATGAAATACATACGATTGGCGAGAACCGCGGAGCCACTTTAGAGGTTGTTTTAACCCGAATGAATATATTATGTACTGACATTAGGTTCATTGCTGCAAGTGCAACTATACCCAACATCACTGATATTGCAGATTGGTTAAAGTCTAGTAATGGGAAACCGGCAAAAACACTAACCTTCAATGATGAGTTCAGACAGGTGTATTTGGAGAAACATGTTTATGGCTTCCCCTTTTATAACAAAAATGAATTTCAAAAAGATGCTTCATACAATTCGAAACTCCCTGATATTATTCTCAAACATTATAAGAAGAAACCTGTGCTAATATTTTGTCCCACAAGGTCTTCAACTATCTCCACTGCAAAATATTTGTGTAAAAATTTCCCTGTTTACCAATTGAACAACAAAGATACCAGATCGATAAAGATAAATGATAATGTATTGAGAGATTGTGTAACTCAAGGAATCGCATTCCATAATGCAGGGCTTTCGTTAGATGATAGAAATGCAATAGAACAGAATTTTATAAGAGGGAAGATAAAGATCCTATGTTCAACATCAACGCTAGCTGTCGGTGTCAACCTTCCTGCCTATCTAGCTATCATCAAAGGTACTAGTATATGGAACGTTCATGAAAATAAAGACTATTCGAATTTGGATATTCTGCAAATGATCGGGAGAGCAGGACGTCCCCAATTTGAGAAAGAAGGCTGCGCTCTCATTCTAACAGATACAAACAAAAAGGAACATTTTGAAAATCTTCTAGATGGGAATGATATGCTTGAAAGCACACTACATTTAAATTTATATGAACATTTGTGCTCTGAGATTTCACTTCAGACAATAACAAGTGATAAAGATGCAATTAAATGGTTACGATGCACATTTTTATATGTTCGATATCATAAGAATCCAACTTTTTATCAACAAATTAGAAAAGCTATTAACAAAGACCATGATCCTGACTTTCAACTAGTTTCGTTTTGTACCACATTGATAAATGAGTTGATTCAAGAAGACCTTGTAGAAAATTTGAATGACAGATTTGTTTGCTCGTTATATGGTAAGGCTATGGTAAGACATTACATTCTATTTGCAACAATGAAATCTTTCATTAAGGCCAAGAGCAATTTGTCAATCGAACAGGCTCTTAATTTACTAGTTCAAAGTCAAGAATTTAAAGACTTGAGAATTCGTCAAAATGAGAAACGTTTTTACAAAGAAATCAATGTTTCACCATTGATTAGATACCCATTTCTTACAGAGAAGAAACAGAGTAAAATTATAGATCAAACATATCAGAAAATCTCGCTATTAATTCAATATGAATTAGGTGGTTTAGAATTTCCTCTCTTCGAATGGTCGTCTAAAATCCGCGCCACAGTTGTTCAAGATCGGCTATTAATTTTTAAACATTGCCAAAGGTTACTAAAATGTATGGTCGACACTTTTATTAATAAAAAGGATGGTAATTCTTTGAAAAACTCTTTATTTTTACTGAGATGTATTAATGGTAATACATGGGAGGATTCCACTGGCATTTTACGTCAATTAAAATTAATTGGACTTGTTGCATATCGTAAATTAATAAATCAAGGTGTGTCAACATTTCATGATATTACAGAGTTGAGTGAAGATCAGATTGAATATTATCTTGGGTTGAAAATTGGGTTAGGAAATAAGATTAAAGAAGATGTATCTCTTCTACCATCACTAAAATTAAGAATGAAACCTGATAAATATGTTGAAACTACCAATTCAAAAGTTGGAGTTACTTTCAAAGTAGAGATATCTGCCATATTTAAATCAATAATGTGGCATGGTAAATATTTATCTATAGATTGTGAAACAGTGGATCAAAATGGAAATTTACTAGACTTCAGAAGAGTTTCATTAAATCAATTAAAGTCTCCTAAATCATTTCGAATCGAGACTACTGTTGAAAGTACAGATTTTAAATTATCCTTTTTATTAAACTGTCAAGAAATTGCTGGAATTGGTCAAATTATTGAGTTTACGTTTTCAGATATCGATAATCAATATAAGAGACTGATCAAAACTTCCCCTAAACACAAAACTCTTGATCAATGTTTGTTTACTCCAGAAAAACCCAATGATGATCATTTATTATCTGATGATAGTATATTCGATGATATAAGTGAAGAAAAGGGAAGTTTTAAGGATACAACTATCAATAGCCATAACACGAGACATGAAGCAAATTTAGATATATCTATTTTAACCAAAGAAGATCACCTCCCAGACACAGATACAAATTTACTTCAACGAGAAAGTCAAAGACAATTACTACCCAATGGAAACTATGAATGCAACCATTTTTGTAAAGAGAAGAGTCAATGTAGACATTATTGCTGTAAAGATGGTATTCCTAAAAATCTGGTGAAGACATCTGCATATTTTAAACCAACAAGTAGGAAACCCATTACGCATGGACAATATTCCCTCAAACAATTACAAGATTATAAGTATAAAGAAAATAATGAAAGAAATACAGTTCATCGTGTGTCCACAGATGATAAAATATATGAACCCATGGTAAATATGAGACCAGCTGCGTGTGTTGAAGAAATCCAATTAAATAACGATAGTGAAATCGAAGAAGAGGATGAGGGAAAATGTGACAGTGAACTTGGAAAAAAGGATGAGGGAAAATATGACAGTGAAATTGAAGAAGAGAATGAAGGGAACTTTGATAGTTGCCAAGATATGTCACATTGCCAAGTGATCTCATCACAAGAAAATGATTTCATAACAAATAGTGATAGCAATATTGCTAGAGAAAACAAGATATCACCAAGCCATGATATTCCAAGAAATATGGTAATTGATTCAGAAAGTTCAAGTGAAGAAACAAGTGAAGAAGAAAACATTATTCAAAAGTTTCTTGGCTCAGATGTCGAAATCAACTAGCTACATATGTAGAAGTATTCTATTTAATAATAATAAAACAAAACGTAATAAAAAAACATAGTGGAATGATGTAGATGTTTATCATTTTAAAAATTAAGAGTATATTGAACAATTTATATAGAGTCTAACAAGGTAATCTTGTATATGTATAAAATATATGTATATATTTAATTTGATAAAAATAGAGAGAGATAAAATAAAAGAGGATTCATAATATCATAAAATCGTTAAGAATAAAATCTGTGGAAAAAAGATGATTAGGAATCAAGGACACCAACGGATAAACCAGCAGCTAATCTCTTTTGAGCTAAAGCAGCAATGACGGCAGCACCGGCACCGGAACCATCTTCAGCAGCGGTTAAGATAATTGGATAAGAGGAAGCTTCACCCTTTTCCCAACCGAAAATATCTCTTAGACCTTGAGCGGCTTGTTCTTTGAAATCTGGGTATCTGTTGAAGACGGAACCATCACAAGCAACGGAACCGGAAGTGTAACCTCTCTTCTTGAAGACACCGGCAATACCACAAACACCTAATCTAGCGGATCTGGAACCGATCAATTCACAAATTCTTCTGATGACCTTACGTTCTTGAACGGTGGTCTTGATACCAAGTTCAGATTCTAGGATTTCGTCGGTATCTTCCAAGTTTTCGAATGGATCTTCTTCGATTCTGGATGGGTAAGAAGTGTCCATGACGAATGGCTTGTTCAATTTGGTGATATCTTGGTCCTTTAAGATTAAGCCCTTGGAATGTAAATCTAACATGGCTAGTCTTAATAGTTCACCCAAGTAGTAACCGGAGGACATCTTTTCGAAAGTTTGTTGACCTGGTCTTGGAGAATCTTGATCGATTTGGATATCGTATTTGTTTCTTGGAAGGACAACGTGTTCGTTATCGAAGGAACCGTATTCACAGTTGATGGCCATGACGGATTCGGCTGGGATGTCGTCGGATAATTGACCTTCTAGTTTTGGAATATCCTTGACGACATCGTAGTAGGCACCGTTGACACCGGTACCGAAGATGACACCCATCTTGGTGTCACCGTTGGTGTATAGAGAGGCGACTAAAGTACCTGTGGTGTCGTTAATCAAAGCGACGACATCGATGGAGACGTTTCTCTTTTCGATTTCGGCCTTTAACATTGGGACGACATCGTGGCCTTCGACGTTTGGAATATCGAAACCTTTAGTCCATCTTTGTAAGACACCGGAGTTGATCTTATTTTGAGAAGCTGGGAATGAGAAGGTGAAACCTAATGGTAGAGGCTTGTCGACACCTTGTGGGAATTGTTCGTCGACGAAACTTTTCAAACAGTCAGCGATGAAACCGAATAATTCTTGTGGGTTTTGGGTGGTTCTCATTTCTTCAGGTAACTTATATTTGGATTGAGTGGAATCGAAAGTTCTGTCACCGCCTAATTTGATTAGGACGACTCTTAAGTTTGTTCCACCAAGATCGATGGCTAAGTAGTCACCGGATTCTTTACCAGTTGGGTATTCCATGACCCAACCTGGGATCATTGGGATGTTACCACCCTTTTTGGAAAGACCTTTGTCTAGTTCTGAAACGAAATGTTCAGAGATCTTGATCAATTGTTCACTGGAGACAGAGAATTGTTGTTCTAAAGTGGCTAATTCGGATAATAGTTCTTGAGGAACATCGAACATGGAGCCTTTTCTAGCAGGTGGTTTTTTTGGGCCTAAATGAACCATTGTGTATTTGATTGATTGATAGTTTGTTTGTTTGTGATATTGTATATATAAATAAGAATATAAATAAGTAAGAGTATAAATAAGTAAGAGTATAAATAAGTAAGAATAAGTAGGTAAAGAGAAAATATAAATATTGTGGGGAAGGGAATCTAAGATGACATGAAAAGAAGATGGAAAGGGTTCTGCTTATATATGTCAGGAAAAGACACGACGGAATGAGTGACGAAGGGAAAGATTTGTGGATAATTCGACCACGGTGACAAAACAATTGAACCAGACAGGAACCTGAGAGAAAAAGTGTAGATTCCAATTGACTTGTGAGATAAAATTGTTCGAGGACAATCCATTCTCAGTAGTATCAGTATTGTACTGAGTGTATTTATTATATTTAGTATCAGATGAAATATTCAAAAATGTATGAAGACAAAGAGAACAATAGCGATGTCCTCTCTCGACAATAGCCGTTTCTCATCGCCAACAAAAATTTCAAGATCAAATTGCGAAAATGACGAAAAAGAAAAGACGGCACTCGGTTTATAGTGCCTGAGATAGTGGGGCGGCCACTACTGCAGAGCCATTAGTGCAGAGCCACTAGTGCAGAGCCCCCATTGCATCTTTGCCAGCTTACTTCTACAGTTGTTTATCTACAGATGTATCTACACAAATATCTATATATGTTTCTGGCGACAGATCCTGGTGGGGCCACCCCACAGAGGCAAAGAAATGACTGTGAGGGGCATTGCGACCGGCTTTTACAAAATACTGCGAGCACTGCAATGTTTCAATGTCAGAATGCACGGCAACAAACAAACAAACAAGCAGCGAACAATGCGCCGAGCGGGTTTTCGCCAGATCACGCTGTACGACGCGCCAGCATTCTGCGCAACGTTGCAATATATGATCTGGGGAAGTTTACCCGCTTTTTGTCGCCGGTTTATCGCCGGGCTCGTCGATAGTGCGCCGGCAAACACCACTTAACCCCGGACGGAATGCATCTGGTACAATACAAATATACAGGTTCACTTACTCCAGATTTAATTCAGAGAGGCATTGCACCAACAACACAGTAATCGAATTATCATACGTCAGCTAGGCAAGTCAATTCAACAATAGACAGTGCACATTCTGACATCTATACGCAGACTTGTACCCCACACAGTATTATGTAATATTAACATGCTATTTTGTAATATCTTATAGACATAATACTTTGAATCAATAGATAGTGTTTCTTCACAAATTTAAACACACCAACACATAACGATATATCCGTATTTCTTTACATTTAACTTTAATAGATAGACGTATATTCAATTTTCAACAAATATCTGTATATCCTAATGTAAGCATTTAACTTTAATAGATAGACGTATATTCAATTTTTAACAAATATCTGTATATCCTAATGTAAGCATTTAACTTTAATAGATATATGTATATTTAACTGAATAGATATATGTATATTTTATATTTACCTTTAATAGATATAACACAACTATTTAAGACGCACCACCATAAATACCCAAATAACTATATTGAACTAAACTTAAAGGAATAAAAGCATGATGGTGATCGTAATGTTCAATAAGGTCAAATGTAGTATTGAACGAACTCAATTGGCCACAACTACTCTCTTTACAATGTAAATCCCTCCATAATAATGGCACCTCTTCTTCACCGTATACATTGTCTATCGACGCATTGACACTACTTGCTGGACTACTATTGGAATCTAACATCACATTATTTATATTCGTATACTCATCAGTCATCGTAGTACTGTCATTTCTATTGATATTTTTATAGTCATCAGTCAACGTGGTACTGTTACTATCAATATTTGTATATTTACCATTCATTGTGGTACTGTTAGTATGACCCCCAGATTCATATAATCAATCTTACCATCAAATAATGGTTCTGAAAGAACCATAGATGTATCGTAATCATCACTCCTATTACTCAATGAGGGAGATGGTAATTGCGCCATGGCAATATTCTCTTGATAAGTTAACCCATTATCATTAATCAACTTATTGGATACAGCAGTTTTAGCTTTACTGGTATCGTATATACTATACTCTTCGGGACGTAAAGGTGGCAAGCCAGTAAATTTACTCACCACATGATATTCTAAAATATGATTGATTAAATCATCACATAAATGATATTCAGCAGTACATGGTGCATAAGGACATTTTAACTGAGTTTGAGGTTCAGGCTTTTGTTGTGGCGGTGGTACCAACTGCTCGTGCTTGATCTCTTGCTGTTGGGATGGTGGCAACATCTGGTCGTACTCGGTCTCTTGCTGTTGTGCGGGTTCAATTTGGCTTTGCTTGATTTCTTGCTGTTGTGTGGGTTCCATTTGGTTTTGTTTCAAATTGTTTTGATTAAAGGATTCTTCAATTTGTTTCTGCGTGATATTCTTGGACATCTGTGATGTTTCTAAATTGAACTCCTTAATCTCTTGATGTTGTGGTTTCAAATTTTGTAAAGACATTTCAGTAAACGAAGCCAATAAAGTCTCTGCTTCTTTCACATTCCCTTCTTTTAGTTTCTTTTCATATTGACGTTTAGCTCTATTAGCATGAGACGCTAAATGTCTTTTCAGTTGTTGATTGGTAATGAAACCTTTCCCACATAGTTCACATTTACGTGGTTTTTCTTGTGCATGAGTCCATTTATGTACTCTCAAATGACATGGCCTAATAAATCCCTTCCCACATCCTGGAATATCACAGATATAAGGTCTTTCATTCGTGTGGGCTGATTGATGCTGCTGCAAAAGAAACGCACGCATATATTCTTTACCACACCCTTCTACTGGACATTTATATTTTTTAACTTTTGGCTTGTTGGTTTCGACATTCCTATCCGTTATAACAGTACTACTCATTTCTAGTTATCTGTTAATTTTTTTGTCTGTTAATATTATTTATATTTGTATTCTAGCTAAACTTATTTCTCACTCAACTTGTGATATGTCTGGCTTGTATAGACGTTATTATCTATCCTTTTAAGTACTGTGACTTCTAAATGTAACTAGCTTTAGTAACTTCATTCTGAGATTAATAATCATTCTTATTTCTTTTTTTTCTTTCTTTCTACACTTTTTTTTTCAAAAAGAAAAATCGTACCTCGCATATTTCAATTCCGTCTCTATTCGGTAAGTCCAGTTATCTGCTCCGAAATTACCAACAAATTATCCAGATGACACACAACGTTTCATTCACAACAACAAACCGTGTCAAAAGTGTTACTTTATTCATCCATGGCAACTCTAACATATGCAAATGCATAAATATATTAATAAAAATAAACGTTGCTTAAAGCAGTTACAAATATATATACACTGTAAGAGAGTTTATGAATTTAACTCTATCGAAAACAGCAGGTTACTGAAAACAAAATTAAAAGGAGAGGCTGTCTTCTTCAAACTTCATCCATTCATCCGTCTAATTCACCGTGGTTATTTGGCGTCAATAGAACCTTGATGTTGGTATCCTTATGGTTCATCAACTCCAAGAAACCCTTTTCCCAACCATCTTCAATTTTTTGTCTACCGGTGATCAAATGTTCACACTCTTTAGGATCGATCTTCTTCTTTTCAAATGCATCAACGACTTGCTTAAAATCTTCTACTGTATAACCAATAGAACCAGTTAAATTCTTCTCTTGTAATGTAATATCCATTGGGTTAAAATTTAATCCTTTGCCCCAAATGGCAACGTTACAATAAGTACCTCTAAAATGAATAGCAGCAATACCTGTATTGAAAGTTGGTGCAACACCAGAACAGTCAAAGGCAAAATCAAACCCTTTATTACCTTCTGTAATCGAACGTAATTCGGAAATAGCATTATCACCATGCTTTGAAGGATCAAATGTTTCCACATTGAATCTTTCAGCCAATTCTCTTCTGATAGATGCCAGTTCACTAACAACAATCTTCTTAGCACCTTTGGCCTTTAACACCAGGATCATGGCTAGCCCAATTGGACCTGCACCAAGAATTAAAGCAGTCTTACCAGGGGTAAAATTAGCTACACGAGAACCATGCCATGCAACAGACAATGGCTCCACTAAAGCACCAACATCCATAGGTAAGAAATCAGGTAATTTAACGACATGATGTTCAATGGTTTCCATCGTGTCTGCAAACCCTCCAGAAACTACACCCAAACCACTGAAACCAGCATATTCACAACAGTTTTCGTATCCTTCATTACAAGCATCACATATTGGTGTGTTAGCAAATTTGGCATTGGGCCAACGATGCTTATCAACACAACTAGCACTTGCTTCGACGACGACTCGGTCCCCTACTTTAAATTGAGTCACGGCTGGTCCAATAGCTTTCACATAACCACTCACCTCGTGTCCAAGAGCCTGGGGCAGTTCATTTTCACTTAACTTATGTCTGTGGCCATCTTTAGGGAAAAAGATTGGATGACTTGCCTCATGCAAGTCACTACCACACAATCCTACAAACGAGGGGCTTATTAGTAGACTATCAGGGGAAGTAAGCTTTGGTTCTGGCAAACTATCTGTGAAATGTATATCACCTTCTTTAAAATAAGCTAAACCTCTCATCTTTAAAATTGAATTTCGTTGGATTGTTCTAGGAGCAGTTGAAGAATAAAAGAATTTTTGACTAACTGATCTGTATATCAATTCCCTTTGAAAGACTAATTTGGAATACATTGAATAAATTAGGACATTTGTCAAAGCCTTCTGCCACTCAACACGGAATACACATTTACTCAATAAGAGAAATCTGTTTAAGGTTTATATATGCTTCCAAAAGCAACATTAAAACAACCGACCTCATGCACCTAGGTATGATCTATTATCTGAATATACTATCTAATCAGCTAATAATTCGCCAGATTGCAATTCTTCCAGTTACAAAGGGTAAAAATCCCTAATCAATCGATCGAGAAGCTACGGACCAAATGAGATTTGAATAATAGTTCAATCAACGACCCCCACATCATAACTGGTTTCTCGGATAGAATACCATGAGATAAAAGTGGTGTGATTTATATTGAAAGCTTTATCTTAAATTATATGTTTCAGTTTTCCGGTTTCTTCAAACAAACGAAATATTCGAATTTTGGAGGAAGATCAGGAGAGTCATAACAATGGCCACCCCAATTGATGGTCAAGCCGTTTTAATAAACGAAAGTAGTAAGACTTGATTTGATTTATGCACACTGATAGGCAACGGTAAAATATTATTTCCACTACAAATAGCTAGGTTACACAGTCAACAAAAATCAATGAAAAATTAATATACACTACTGAACTTTGTCCTCTTGAAAGTGTTGCCAAATGTCAACTCAATCCACTGATCCGGGTGTTTTAAGTCCCATCGTAAGAAGTGTAAACGATATATCAAAGTTATATCAGTAGGTTCACCGCTCTCTGAAAGTTATTATTACAGTTTTCTTAAGACACAGTTCCATTGACGAATCATCTACAGAAGGAAATTTCCAATATAAATTGGAATTACAACAGTTCTGTAACTTACAAAAGGATCAATGGATTATTGAAATAATTTTATATTTGATAACAGTGTAACTGCGGTTTAATGAGTGGTATGGTTGAAAGTGCTCGCTTAGCATTTTTTAGCACTATCATATCAATATCCCGTCAAGAATAGAAGGAAAACACTTAGTACTCCTGCCTTTAATTGCTTTCAATTTGATTCAACTGCTTAGTAAGGCTGAATTCCTCTCTCGCGTGAAATACCCCAATAGGCGAGATATAATTAACCCATTGTCATTCATGCTAGTTTTAAATCATTCTGTAAATATCATATATGCCCTTCAAACAATCAGTTTGTTATCAGGAAATATTTCTGATTAAACCTTGAGGATTTCTAATATCTAGGTACAAGGCTACATTTGTCAAAACTTTTAACTAGATCCAAAACGTTTTGAAGTTGATTTGTCAATAAATATAATTACTTTATAAGCTTCCGTTAAAAAAACATCGTTACCATACCCTCGATAAAAAGGTCTACAAACCAAATGTCTTGGATTTCTTTTTCTATCAGGTTGATGCCTGAGTAGTATGAAGTTGTCAACATATGAATTTGGCATCTTCGAAAACTACGCTAGGAAGTTTATGCAACATATCCATCTTTAAAACCGTTTGGACCTTGGGAACAATAAATCGCGGTTTACTATGTGTTTTGGACCTTGGAGACGAAAATGCATATACATTTCATTATTGTCAGTTTCACGTGTGTACCTTAATATTTTGCTTAATTATTTTTATATCACCCAGTTTTACTCAGATACGATAAGAGTGTGGGAGCATAACAAGTCGGGACGGTGAAATGGTTGCGAACTTACTGGGTTCTTATAAGAAGTAGTAAACTCTACCGTGGCACTTTAGGTTTATCATTATAAATTCTTACGCTCTCTTGATACAGTCTACGAAAAAGTAAAGAAGAGTAAAATAGATATATTTTATATATATTTATATACTTACTTCTAATTTATATTATTATATTATTGATAAATATAGCTAACACATGTTTTGCTTATCTTTTAATTAGAATTGAAGTGCTTCTTTTGATATTAAAAGACAAATAATATATAATCATAGAATACACATTCAACTATTTTCAACGTTATTGCATTCGTTATCAATGCCACCATATGTATTGAAATATAATTCACCATGAATAGCGGTACCCGTAGCACCTGATTCAAGATCTTGAACAGAACCTGAGCCTCCAAAACCTACTCCGGCGCAAAATTTCGAACCTCTATGATTCATCAATACCTCAGTAGCACCAGAAGATAGTGCACTAAAATTATGAGAATTTACTTGCTGAACGTCCTCCACAGCAATATTTCTATTAACGTTATCAAATTTGTAAGTAACAAATATCAGTTCTAACCCATAATCACCAGGTATCTGGCCACGTTTTGTCAAATAATTGTTTCTGATAAGAGGCTCCCCAGGAATTGTGTCGGCTACCAATAGGGTTAAATCATGTAGGGTTCCATTATTCATGTGAACAGCAACATGTTTCCCAAAACTACTTGAAAATTGAATATGAGAGGGAATGAAAGAATTGGTGGACAACATCTTTTTTCCCTAAGATTGACTCAGAAGAGTAAAACGTTATGTTAAAAAGACCCTTATCTTTCAAAGTTGTTACATCCTTAGTCTGTAAATCAGTGATATTAGCAGCTAATATTGTCGAACAGCGCATATGTGTATTTGCAGCATCTGAATCACCTGCACTACCATCATAACTTATGGATGCAACGGCTGCAAGTAATGTTTGCACCACTGCACCACCAATACAGCATGTATTTGATCCACCACACCATTTACAAACGCTTACAATAGAACCTTCCTAAGCCACAGCAGTTTCCCAGCCAATGCCTACTACAATCTTTCCTCCCATAAATGTATATGTACCACGTTTGGATAATGCATAACAGGTGGCTGTTGATGCCAGTAATACTAAAACACCCTAAAACTTCCTATATTTCATTACTGATATTCACTCTAGAGTTCTTATTTTGCATCCAATTGAAAAAATCAAAAATAAAATTAGATATAAAAGATGTTTTACGTTAAAGTATAATACAAGCTATAGTCTTTATATCATTTGGTTTTATGTCACTGAAACGAACAGTTTGTCTGCTATTCTATGAAACCAATCAGAGAAAATTCAATTGATACTCTTAAGATCCCACATATTGCCGCGGGATAACAGTAAGCTCGCAAAATTATGCAGTTAATTTTCAATTGATATTCGTAAGATCCCAAATTTTACCCGGGATAACAGTAATTTTGCAAAATTATGCACTTAACTTTCAATTGATAATCGTAAGATCACAACTACATAAAATGCCAAGATATTGTTTTGCAAATACTTTTTGTTGCATTATAAAAATCAAAGTATATTAACAGGTAAAATAATTTAAACCAAAATCTTTTCGGCAAGATTAAACTGATGATTCTCTAAAGCCATCAATGTTTGAGGTAACGCAATTGAAACTCAAACAAATATGATAAGGTCAAATGTTGAAGGAAATAAAACGGTTAGTAAAATTAGTATTATTTCATCGTCTATAATCACCCTCATAACTCTATTTTTGATAATATTTGTTAGTGATACCTTTCAATTTACTACTGAAAGTTCTTTAATTCAGGTACAAATAGGATGGGAGTCACTTATCACGTGGTATAGCACTATTTTCTTTTTTGACATCTTGATGGCCAGGTCCCTGATGGCACATATTTTTTGTAATTTATTGGCTTTTTTAATGATGTTTTTAGTCGCTACCAGTAGGTACTTAAAATAATTAGTAAATAAAATTTTCGCATTCATGCTCTATCATATATTCAAAACTATATATTGAATTAATATCGATTTGTTAACAGAAGTTCGTATATTTCAATATCATTTTCATCTTCTTTTTTGAATTTATATCAAAGTTTGCTCAAAAATATTCAGTTAAACAAATGAACTTCATTTAAGAACGACAAAAGTGAGCTTCTTATGGAAAAATTATATCTTTGGGTTTTTGTGCATACAGCTAACTATGAATACAGCAACAAGATAAACTGAATCTTCAATACACCCTGCAATACCACAACATGCAATCAAGTTGAGTTTGCCATATTAAAGAGATGATTTAATGAAATTTCCCCCATTTGCAGACCACCCGCACCTGTTTGACAATGAGTGCTTGTAAACAACGGCATATGCTATAGCACATTTTATCCAATGCAGACCTATATTATGGGACGTCTATCGATCTCCCATTATGATTACAGCTACTCTCAATAAACTACAACAATGCCACATCAGTTACACCAACGTCGACACACACCTTAACCACCGTGTACATGACAACACCTTGAACTAGTATTGCGACTCTGGCAACAGCATCTGTATGGAATATTGATGACGCTGCTGACTTGGATCACTATAGCCTCCATACGAATATTATGATACCACACTTACATGGCATCCACCGTTCAGATGTCCACCATTGGATTGACTAATAAAGACTACAGCATATTCTTTCTCTCACTCGTCTCTCATAACAGTCTATATCTAGGAACTTATTCGATAGACATCACAGATAAATTATTGGATAACTCACTGGACAAATGCTTAAAACATCGAATCAACAACCAATTCTTTGCATGCTGGCTAATTGATCATCTGCATTAAATCTAAACAATTGGGAAGCCATCAACTACTACCGTGATCTTACTACAGTTCAATAAATTAGGAATATGACAGGGTGCAACTATACTGGGGGATTATCCTTTCGACAGATGAACCACTTACAATGTAAGAATATCGCAACCACAACGTACCAGCACACTATATCAAAGATGTATTTACCAGCGTTCATTACTCATCCAATGACCAACTTGCTCGATCCCACTGCTCGTTGTATTATCTCTCTGTGTGTGATGAATTGCTGGATCTATTTCATTTTCATTTTCATGCCCACTGGAATCAATATTATTCCCATAGCAATGCTCCTTCAATGATATCAATATACAATACCGTAACCTCATGTTTTGAATTGCCACTATATCTTCACCATCCGTTTAACTTGAATTAACTCACGAATATATATTAACATCAGATGATCGTTCTGGTGAAGAAATATAGTTGAGTCAGTGATACTATACAATTTATGCACTCTTATATATATAACCAATCTAACTGATTCACCCGCTGATCGTTCCTTACTTTCATAAACAGTTTGTTAGTTCAACAGCACCAAACAACTTAAATTATAGGGATTGCAATAATGAGGCAGGTTGATAGATATTACCCATATAATATAATTGTATTAACCTGTGGCACTGCATGAAACTGTGATGTTGACAAGTTGGAACAGCATCATGACTGAAACCGACCCAGCATAGCAAACTACTCCAAATAATACCATTTCCAATGAACTCTTGACTATCCTGAGGCGGCTAATTAGCCGCTTGTTTGTAAACAAATCCGTCTCTGAATATTTTACAAACTCTAAAAATTAATTTGATGAAGAGCAGAGATTGCCAACTGGACACTACTTATGGAATAGGCAATACACACAACCAGACCCTCCAGAGATTCCAAAAGCTGTCAATGCACTACCATAATATGGAGAAACACATTTTTCGAGTTCATCAGCATCACAAACTAAGAACCACTGATTACCACGACAATATATTTTCCAAAATATGATTCTGAAAAAGACGTAATTGAAACTGCTACTATTGGGAAACACACCAACTGTGAACCGTCCACTTACTTCTAGTGTGATTACTAATGTATTATGAAATGCATCTATGAGCAATAATAAATATTTGGATGTTGTCTCAACTCAAGTCAACCAAATATGGCAAATTCAAGAAATTTGATCTGAATCTCTATAATAAAGGGTCCAAATGGCCAAATTTGAAACCCACTCTCAAACTACAAAAACACTACCACTGTAAATACCACATGAATGTGAGCCCAGAACTGCAACGGAATCCCAATTCCCATAAGACTTTACCAACCTCCATATTTTGATGAAGTGGCTGCGTTTCAAGGGAACAATCTTAACATATGAACATGATTCGACCACAACCGGTTCTCTGCTATACTACATTTAAATTGCATTACTAGTGAAAATTACTCACAAGTTGGTTTACATTTGGCGAACGTACAAGCGTCGAAGGTACTATAAATATTGCCAAATATTATTTCAGACACACATCACTTCAAAACGCTGCCAATGTTAGTGAACAAAAGAAAACAATGATTCTCAATACTATTAGTTCTTGTTAAAAAGCATACAGTTTTACAACTAACCTTGAAGGAACTTTTGTTCGATAGCCGTACATCATATATACACTAGAAATACTTCTAAAACAAGAATCTTATATCTTGAAAAGAAACGTTTGAAGTTTAAAAACAAAATTTGGACCTTGGAAACAAGATATGGACCTTGAGAACAAGAAATTTCCCAAAGGTCACATTCGATTAGTCTAGGCTAGTCACACTTTTCTTTACCTTTTTAACTGTTGTAGACCCATTATTTTTTTGTTGTATCCTTTCATACAGTTGATTCCAGATCTCAAAATACTGGCTCAACTTTCTTTCATCTTTATTAGTGGATTGAGAGGAGGCAACAATCCTATCTCTGATATTTTTAAGTTTCTTTAATGTGTCATCAGATTGTATTAACCTATCCAAATCCTTTTCATTTTTAATTTCTCCCTCTTGTTGCAACAGATAATCATGTAACGTATCATAAAATTTGTGTAAAGCTGGGTTTTTGAAATCACCAGGGTTATAGCAATTACGTAGAGTAAAATTGTTCACGATTGCTTCAGTAACAGTGAAGAGAGCGTTGTCTACTGATGTGTCCTTCCTATTCATATCATATGAAACCAAATCTGGAATCTTTCTAATTTCATCAACAAATGGCATTCTAAACATGAAAAAGCCTTCATTTCTATCGTTTTCTGCACTAGGACTTAATATATATAATGCAGCATTACCATTGCTTCTTGGTTTGCCCCATATCAAAGCTACCTTTCTCAGCGCACGCATACTTTTGAACAATGGTGTAAATATTTTAGTGGATCCAATGTATTGCTCTTCGTCTGGATAGATAAACACAGATTTGTCAATGTTATTAAAAAAATGAACACATTTCTCTTCAGAACGGAACCCAATTAATTTGAATTGCGCATCCTTATTTCCGCAAACTTCATCAATTTCTGACTCTTCCTTTTCGTCTAGCTCGATCTTAATATCACCAAATTGATAAACTTTATGTAATTCCGAAGGTGGGATAATCTCGGCAGTTTTAGGATGAAGATATTTTCGAGATGAGAATGCTTCTTCTTGGATGTTATCATGTTCGTAAACCAATTTATATTTGGAGCCCGGTGTCTCTTTTCCTGTGACATTATACCCTCTGATCCCGATCTTGATTCCCATTTCCTCAGATATTATCAATGGACAACGAAATGACAACCGTTTCATATCCCTTGCATAGAGAACTTTGGATCTTATGACATCGATTGATATCGGTGTCACATTTGGTACGATATATTTTCCATTTTTGATAAGTGAACCACTATTTAAAATGTCACTGTAGAAAGAGGTGTCAAACTTATTCGATTCATCTTCAAAGAAGAACGTTGTAATACTGACAAAGTTTTCGTCATATAGATCTGCTGTAATTTGTTTTAGCCTACTTCTAGCAGCTTGATCGTTTGCTTCTGTTGGGGTATCGTTGTTTGTGAATAGAAACACTTTACTGAAAGTATAAGAAGATTGATCTGGAAAGGTTTTTGTTATTTGTTCTTGGACAAAAGTAAATACATTTTCCAACGGTGTCGTGGATTGGGACGGCTTGAAATACGATTCTAAAGTGTATCTACCTAGTTTCACGTCTTGAATCAAATCTGACACTCGTTTCATACCTGCGATGTTAATGTTTCGTAATGCGACCAATTCATATATCCCATTTGGACAGTTTTCTCTCCCTGAATGGTATAAGAAGCAAGCTATCCCACTGTCTGGTTTAATAATCACCAATTGGGTCATTAGCTCCAAAAGGGACTCCAATATCTCAAGTAAATATGATTCAGATGATTTTCCCGGAGGGGTATTAAAAATGGAATCATTCAATTCAATACAAAACACAATGGCCTCATGTGGTATTAACTTTTTAAATTGGTCGTCCATATTGTCTCTGTTCATGATTGAGTATGTTCTTTTGTTGTAATGCTATTACTGAGTTTGATTGTTTTATAGCTATTTAACTTTTTTGAATGTATATTTTTCAAATTTATCTTTAAATAATATCAGTCGACTGTTATGTGATATTCATAAGGCTAAAAAGACAAATGGATACAATACAATACAATTGTCCCACAAACAGAATAAACATCTTTTCAATTATTATTTGGTTCTGTTTAATGATAGTCACATGAAAAATAAAATGAGTCAGTTTCGATAGATAAAAACAACTGGTAAGTACACATTTTACCCAATACTGAATTGTCCAGTTCCTCTTATTATTTTGTCTGTTTACAAGGCTGATATAATAAAAAAACTGGTGTCTCTAATCCTGGTTAGCTTATAGGGTAAAGGGTTGCCTTGATTCAAAATACGAAGGAGCTTATTTTCAAATATGGATCATCCAGAGATTGGATACTCTTATGAGCATTTGTAAGCTGAGTGTAATTTACTTTAGGCGATATTATTTTGCAGTACATCGAATATACAATTCCTCAATTAACATAATTTACACCTGCTATATCATAATGAATTTCCTGAATGCAACTATTGACACAGATAAACAAACAGCTTATTAAAATCTATACTATCTTTTATATTATTATATTTTGAAAAGACACTGTGTTTTAACAACAACTCAAATGAGTCACATCTTGATGATTTGTTATGAGCCATTTAATTCATTCTCAAATCTTTTGAGTCTGAATATCGCGATATCTAGATTAATATTGCTAGAAAGATCGTTACAGGTATAGACAGTTTATGGAATATTATATGGTTTGTATTTGATTATAGTATAATGTATGCATAAAACTTTATATATTTAATACATTTTTTTAGTATAAGCTATGGAATCTACAGATTAAATATACCCAACAGCAATAAAAATATGTTTTAAATGTAAGTAAACATATGAAATAGCCAAGATTAACAAAACAAATCAATTTTATTTAATGCTTTTCTGTTCCTTTCTTTGAGTCACTATTTGGTTATTCCTTTTCAAACCTGAAAGAATTGCTTTTGCCATATATAAATAGAAAACAATACCGTCAACACAATCCACCCTACATCAATGAACAACAAATTAACCTCTTTTTTTACCTCAATATCTTAATCTAGTGAAAATCAACACATATGTTTTGACCGACCCCAAAATTACTGCTACAAAACCTAAGTATCATTGCTTTTTTAATGACCAGTATAAGGTCTAAAAATTAGTGCATTCAAATGTTGCAGCTGCAAATAAACCGCCAGATTCCATTTTAGATGCAAAGCAGAACTGAAAACATTATTAAAAGAAGGGAGTAAATATAAAATTAAGATAGAATATCTTTGTTTCATATGTGTTCAAGAACTAAACCATCATCCAAGTGAAGTTTTATTCAAATCTTCGAAAAACAGTCACCCCTTTACGCTAATTATTGCGTGAATCAATAAGTTGGTAAAATGTGTCAGAAAAACTCCGATGTTATTTTTTTCTTGAGAAGGACTGGGCAATTAATTTTTTGCTAAACAAACCTCAAGTATAATTGATTTAATAGCAAAGGCGCTGAATGAGAGCATTCACATTTTTTGGGTTTCAGCAAAAATTTCTAACTGCCTTTTATACCAAGGTTTATGTCATCACTGTCAAACTTTAGTTGTAATAAGATAATATATCATTTCAGGAAAAAAATATTTTTGAATAAATTTACCAGAAGGTTCCTGAAGATATGTCGCGTAACGAAGAACATAGCATGAGCCCATCCCCATTTGAAAAACGTCCACCTTTTTCTTCTGGTTCTTCTGAAGTGTCCGATGATATTTCTCACTTTCAAAAAAAAAATAACAAATCCATCACGAGTCAGACCCCTATTGCTTCCCCAATGAAAGAAGAACGCAAAAGATTGGAAAAATTGAACAAAAAAATTGATTTCATTGAAGATGTAAGAGCAACATTCGGACTTTGTTTCTTTGTGTCAAGTGGTGCTTCTACATTTTTATTAGGGGCACCTGGTAAAGTATTTGGTATGTCAATCTATTCTATTTTGCTAAGTTTTCATTTTTTATCACTTTCATGTCTATGTATGGTTCACTACAAACTTCTCCCACCACTGATCAATGAGCGCAGTATCCTAAGCTATAGAGTTAAAGGGCAAGGCCGTTATCCACCAGCGTATCATTTATCTAACAATGAAATATTTTGGTGTTACATAAGAATTTTATTTCCAATTTTAACTAATGGAGGAATTTGGATCTATTTATCGTACCGAGATTTACAAGTTGATTGGAAAGAATACGATGAACGTCAAAAACTTTTAGGTGTTTGTTTAGTATTGGGGACCTTACTGCTATTTGTCTCTTTATCTACAATTTTAAACCTAGACCATCGTTATTGGAAACCCGAAATAAAGAAACATAAAACAGAACAGAGAAAAGAGGATAGCAACAAAAGAGTCAATTTACAAACTGATGACTTAATGTGTGTAAAAGATGAACTAAAAGCGGAAAATATGGAAGAAATAAGAAAACTAAGAAATGAAATACTGGAAAAAGATGCTTCATATACCAAACTATTACAGGAAAAGGATGCCTTTAATCTCAAAATAAAAATGGAAACTGATGTGATATTAAAGGAACTGCAGGAAAGAGACAAGGAAAAAGATAAAATACTCTCCGAATTATCTCAGAATTTTGAAATATTAAAACGCGAACGCAAACCTAAATAGTAAATACCAATAGTTCCACAAGGACATGAAAACTTCAAAGAAGAGCAATAAAAGTACCGGTATAATTTGCTAATCACCTAAACTTCCAGGGTACTGAATCCTGGCTGTTTATATATATGGAATGCACATATATATGCTTGCTAGTTTTAAGTAATTAAAAATTATTTTTATTATTACTATGCTTCATGCAACTCATCTTATAAAATAACAGATTCTTGATGACATTTAATGAACATAAAACCAGATACGTTAGCGATTTTGTTTAAATAATACAAAATATCTGTTAAAAATAATTTATTGCTAATTAAGTGATACTTATATATTGTAGTAAAAGTACTATTATTTTTCACAGAGTACACATTTGCTAAATTAATTGTTGTAAAAGAACTGTATCAGTATCTTGTAGCTATTAAATTTTATCTGTTTTTTTGTAAGAAATGGGAAATGCCCTAATCAAAAGGAAAAAATGCATCAAGGCCAAAATAAATCCATAGGTCCAACTATTTGTGGTAATTAGTACACTTTTCAAAAGAGTAAATTTGTTTTGCGATCTCATTATTCATATTAAGAATCATATAAAAACAAGTCAACGATGATCTACCTGTTTGTTATGGTTTTTTCTTAAAGCATACAGTAGATGTCATGCATGAACACAGTACATATTTCTATAAAGATGATCATTATAAAATTGAATTATGACTTGCAAGCATTTATTCCTTGTCCCAGCCAAGCTTCAAAGCTTCTTCATGAGTTGGGTAATCGGTGTAACCGTGCTCAGTCATGGTGTAGAATGTATCTCTGTCATATTTGTTTAATGGCAAACCGTCCTTCAATCGTTGGACCATATCTGGGTTGGCAATCCATAGTCTACCATAGGCAGCTAAAGTTCTGTCGTCTTTGATAATATTCTTGACAATTTCTGGGTGGTAAGCCAAGTCACCAGCACGAATGATTGGACCCTTCCAGATGGAATAGGCGAAATTGTTGGTGACAGTTTCATCACATTCCAACCCTTCGGCTAAGAATGGATTTAAAACTATAGGTTCAACCAAATGGATGTATGCTAATCTCTTCCCTTCCTTGGCTCTCTTCTCCAATTCACCGATGACATGGGCATATTGGGCTAGGATTAATGGTTCAGCACTACCGGATTGACTACCATAGGTACCCCATGGAGAGAAACGGATACCAACTTTTTCGTGACCAACGGCTTCAATAAGAGCATCGACAACCTCTAAAGTGAAACGAGCTCTGTTTTCGATGGATCCACCGTATTCATCGGTTCTGTTGTTGGAGATTGGGTCTAGGAATTGGTTTAGTAGGTAACCGCTGGCCGAGTGGATTTCCACACCATCGGCACCAGCAGCAATAGCGTTCTTGGCAGCTTGGACGTAATCAGCGATGTGTTGTTTAATTTCATCTTTGGTTAAAGCATGCTGTGGGTTGTTAGCCTTTAAAGCCTTTTGTTTAGTTTCTTCATCCATGTAGAGATCGTGAGAGGCAGAGACATACTTAAAACCATCTCTAGCTAAAGAATCTGGGAAGGCCTGCCTACCTAAATTCCATAATTGGACGTAGACATATGATTTATTGTCATGGATCTTCCTGCAGATCTTGGTCCATTCAACGACTTGTTCTTCAGACCAAATACCTGGAACATTATCGAAACCACCTGCAGCAGCTGAAATGATAGTAGCCTCAGTGATGATAAGGGAGCCAGGATATTTAGATCTTTGATCATAGTATTCAGCAGCCCATTCTTTGTTAGGGACATGACTGGGATAATGAGCTCTCATACGTGTCAGTGGTGGGCAGACCGCACGATGTTGCAGTTGCATTTTACCGATTCGAATTGGCTTGAATAAGTTGGTGTCGGCTAATGGGACTGGGGTGAAATCTTTGGAGAAAGGCATGTTTTGTTGTGTTTGTTAGAATGTTGGTTCTTGTTGTGTTGTCTAAAGGCGAGCTCACAAGAGAGCATTTCGCATTAATCTGTTCAACCAGGTAAGCATTTATATATAGTTTTTTCAATGTAGATGGCCTATTCAATCAGAGATCATCTAGATTTGTAAAACAATGAGGTTGGTTCTTCTTCCAGTTTCCTTGTTTTTTATTTCCTTTTCCTCGGCATTACAAAGCAATCTTACACTTTAATTAAGAGATGGCCTAAACTTCCTATGCAATAATACCTCATATGTGGAGTAGCCATCGCCCAAAATGGAGAAAAAACAGTTACGTGATTAGTTACTGTGGGTAAATCTCTCGAAAGGTGCCAATATTAGTAAGAAAAGTTGTTTCTTCCTTCCTTTATTTCCATACAAATTGCAGCTCCATTGTAAGATAGTGAGAAACCAGTGATATTCCATTTGTTCAGCGGAAATAACAATCTCGCTGTTATTTGAACTCCGCGGCCAGTTTTTTTTTGGAGCAATTTTAGAAAATAACCATTACTGTTTTTTTAGTAAGACGTTCGAAGCAGAGAAAACAGGTCTATAAACTATATTTTAAAGTTTATAATGTTTGCATAGAGAAAATATCTGTATAAATGCTCATCATAAAGTAAATTTACGAGTTGCAATCATTAATTACTTTTTTAAAGTACTCTTTCAAAGCCTTATAACTTTTGTGTAGAACTGACTACACTTCCAGTTATCAGTGTTCAGTCATTTGATCACTTATCAGCTAAATTCTATAAAGATACTGAAACCAGTATGTTGAATCGAATGGCTTCATTCAGCAATTGGATGGTGTTCATATGTGACCAGTGTTGTTTATGAGTCAATAATTCAATAACTAAAATATATATTGCTTACAATGGAAATAATAGTACTGTTTAACTATATTTTAGTGAATCAGCAAATTACCACTTATCTGATGCTATTAATACCCTTAACCATTAGTTGGTACGTAGTGGGATGAGTATTGTTTTGTATTGGAAAGTGTATAGCAACACAACATGGCAATATACACCTGCTTTGCAATAGAAATGAAATCCAAGCTGTGATTACTGGGAGTGTCTCTTTTATAATTTTTTTTTTTCAATATTATTTAGATTTTGTAAAGTAAGCTTGAAACACTACTGTATATAGAGGGATAGAATAAAGAAGTTGTTGCCGATTAACGTATTTAAAAGATTGTGCTAGCTTCTTGACGTTGGATCAAAGAGATTAACTAGTTCTGTATCTATCCACAGTATATCGATATCAAATATGCTAACAATCAACGAGAGATTTTGTGTTATCGATGGGTGGATTGTCGATATAGAAGACATGGAAGTTGTGTCCCGAAACTTTATTAGAACTTTATTCACAGGGGATGAAAAGAGAAAACTAGCTGAGGTCGAAGGTTTGAAAGTGTTCAGTGAAATTGATACAAGCAGTACAGTGCTTGTCAATAGTACTTCTGAGGAATTGTTTCACTATGTTAAGACTGAGGATGTTGAATTTGTGACAATGGCTGGAAGAGTTGTTGCAAAAAATAGCGAGGCACATAAACGCGGTAGAAAATCTGTAATTAATGAGTTTACGTTGAAATGTCATGCTATTACGGTAGGACGTAAAATTAAATGTTATCTACATCTTACAGTCCAGAACAGAGATACTCAGTTACAGTCGAGCATTCATGAGATTCCAGTCGAGCACAGGACTGAGGGGAGCAGTTTTTTCACCAATATTGTTAAAGTGCAAGAACTTAAATTTACCAGAGATGATTATAACATATTGAAGAATTTAGTATTGCAAAATGAAAGCCATGCTAAGTACATTGCTGGGGACATGATGAAAATATTGAAGGAGCAAGGTTCCATTAAGACTATTGGAGTTTTTGGAAGGAGTATTTACCGAGGAGGTGATAGATTTATCAAGGATCTGTTACCAGAGACATTGGCTACGGTAGGATCACGCATTTCATACTTATTACTGGTGCTGAAATGTTGTGACAAACTGTCAATTTTTTCCAAATACAAATCCACAGCAGATAGAGTTGCTGGCATTACTAAAAACTGCCACACAGCAACTCAGCTGGCCGAATTCATTGCTGAACAGGTCAGTGTTCTGAGTGAAGATGGCGGAGACACTGAATTCTGGAAGACATGGG
Source organism: Monosporozyma servazzii (assembly GCA_033807795.1). Lineage (NCBI taxonomy): Eukaryota > Fungi > Ascomycota > Saccharomycetes > Saccharomycetales > Saccharomycetaceae > Monosporozyma > Monosporozyma servazzii. The sequence continues at coordinate 56,853 of CP138603.1, read as the reverse complement.
TTTTTCTAGGCGCCTTTGATTTCAGTTCATGGGAGAATTATGACCACCTATGCCCATGTGTGTCTATATTTGATTACAAACATTTATTGGAAAGTCTAATGTGGGTGTTCCGCTGTGGTGGTCTTATTTACGGGGAAGATAAACAAGCTGTGGTGGAAAGATGGACCCCGGACAGGGAATCAGGCATACATTTCGTGGATGATATTAAAAACTTGTACACACATGCCATTGATGAGGCAGAGGTTTCTGCTTTGGCCCTCGCCCGCGTGAGACAGGAGGAGCAGTATGTTACTGTAAAGAATAGAGTGTTGTCCTATAGAATTATAGGTGGTGCTTTGAATGAGCTTACAGATGAGTTTGATAAATCAGTGGAGGAACTGTCCCAGTGGCTGAGCTTTGGTAATTTCGATCAGTTATACTCTATCACAATAGGTTCACATGGCAAAACATTCGAAGAAGACCAGTCAGCTGTTAGCATTCTGCATAACTTTGGATGGGATGCTTTCCAGAGCATTAAAATGAGATGGAGAGTACCGGGAGACAAGAACGATGCCAACATATTGAAGCGAGTTAAAGACATAATAGCGGATTTAAACAAATTAATCATGGCAATTGTGTGGATATCGACGGGTATGCCAATGAGGTATGCTGAGCTGGCGACATTGACATATGCAGGTGTATCCAGAAACATATACATCGATGAGGCCAACAAGAGGTTGTATCTGAATATCAAATATAAAAAGAATCAGAAGTTTATAAAAAGAAGCCTGTTTCTGACTGATGGTGTATCGAGGAGATTATGGTGGACAATAGCCATCGTGCGTACCTTTGCCTTTGTTACATTTTATGATGAGATCGGCGAGTATAATGAAAGAGGAGTCATTGACGAGCTGTATAGAGAAGTCTCCGATGATGTCAGAAAAGAAGACTTGGCTTTAGAGGATGAGGACACTGTCAATGATGCTGTGGCCGCTAGCGATGAATTTCTACGTCAAGTTAAGGAAGACATCAGAACAGGATCAGATACAACTGCCTCCGTACTGAAGATGTTTGCTTTTGTCGATATCAAGAGCCATCGTTTGTTTAAGTTGCAGCAGGTTCGTGATGTACTAAAAGTTACCAAGCATAGAACTAAACCATCCTACCACAACATGTCTGCCTTGTGGAAAACGTTCATCATTCCCAAGCTGAATTTGGATGATGGAAATAGTATATCTGACGTGGCTGATTCCAGAGACTCAATTAGTGCGGTTTCAAAGGGCAATGAGTTGACGTTCTCTGATATGGCTGCCGCCCATGCGCTATTTCAGAAGGCAATTGGCCTCCCTGGCTAGACAACAACGTAGAAAGATAAGCCACAAGAAGTAATGCGACAAGAACCTGCGACTATTGAGCGTAAATGAAATGTGGCAAAGAATATTTTGATGAGTGCTAGCACCATGGCCTTGGTTGCAATTATAAGTCACTTAATTGTGTAGAGGAAAGGATATTATTTTCTTGAATATCGCACTCTCTAGGTTGTTACAATCAAGATTATCGAAGAGATGGAGTGCTTGTCAGTTGTAGTATTGATGCTTTTCGCCATAAGATTGATAACGATGCACCATAATGTACACTTTTGCATTCTAGTAGTCCCTGAATGAACCACTCTAGACGTCAGATTGTATGTGTAAATACTTGATTTATTCTCTGCTTGTTTATGTAATTTCTGTAAATCCATTATTCACCTATTTAATGACAGCTTGAAAACAGCTATTATTCCATTTGAATATAAATCAGGTATTGTAGCTTAGCTTAGAACAATCATGCAACCTAATTTCCATTTGGAATGTCATGATTTCATTTATTGGTTGTAACTGAGATACATTATTCCCAGTTTGATTGAGATATGTTTAATATTGTCCATACCCGGCAATTTATAGTTGTTATCTTCACCCAGAGCTTGGAAATGGGTGTGTATCAGGCGTTACGTTAGGTGGAGTCGATACCGCTATTACTACCATTGCACTCTGTAGCTCAGATGACTCTGCTTAATAAGTATGATTCTGGTCACACAGAGTCAAGGTAAACCTGAGATGTGTATTGGAGTATTTACTCTATATAGATGTGTCAACCGATATTGATGCCGACTAGTCACAGCCTACACTCCTGTTGAACCTTTGAAATCAAATCAGAGAATGTTTTCAAATATTCACAAAGCCTCGGCCGAGATAAAGAAAGCCTCGGCCGAGGTTGATAAAACTCTCGCCGAAAGCAAGAAAAAAACAAACTCGGCCGATGGTGCTGAAATATTTTTTCCCATTAAGAAAGGAAAACGATTTTATTTTGTCCAAATTGGTAAGTGACTAAACGATCTTGATCCAAAAACTTGGTAAAACCATTTTATATATAAGCACCCAGGTTGAACTTTCTATATCTGTATGGGGTAGTTTGTATAACTGTATTGTTAAAAGAAGGATACAAAAAAAAATCACCATTCCACAACCTATACAATTAAACAACAATCAAACATGAGTCTAGTCAAGCAAGTTCCATTTGGACAAACGGGTATGAAGATTTCTCCAATCATCGTGGGGTGCATGTCTTATGGTTCCAAAGAGTGGTTTCCATGGTGTTTGGAAGACGAGGATAAGATCTTTGAAATCTTGAAATTTTGTTACGACAATGGGCTAAGAACCTTTGACACTGCGAATGCTTACTCTAACGGTAGATCTGAAAGGATTCTGGGCAAATTTTTGAAGAAGTACAATATCAACAGAGAAACCGTGGTTATCATGACCAAGGTATTTTTCCCAGTGGATGAAAAATTGGGCGTGTTTAATCTATTGGGAAAAGATTTGGACACTGAAGTTGGCGTTCAACTTGCTAATCAAAGGGGGTTGTCGCGTAAACACATTTTCGCAAGTGCAAAGGCGTCGATGGAAAGATTGGGCACTTACATCGATGTGCTACAAGTTCATAGAATGGACAATGACACTCCAATGAGGGAGATTATGAGGTCTCTGAACGACGTGGTCGAGGCAGGGTATACCCGCTACATTGGTTGTTCCACCATGAGAGCCACCGAGACTGTCGAGCTGCAAATGATTGCGGACAAGTATGAATGGTTCCAGTTTGTCAATCTTCAAACCCAATACAGTTTATTGTACAGGGAAGACGAAAGGGAGTTGATTCCATATGCCAAGAGACATGGTTTAGCCATGACCCCATGGTCTCCCAACGCTAGAGGTTTATTAACTAGACCTGTTACCGAGCAAAACACCAAGAGAAATGAAGTCGACAAAAGAATCTTCCCAATGGATGAGGTTAACACTGAGATTGTGAACAGGGTTGAAGAGTTGGCCAAAAAACATCATGTGTCGATGGCCACTGTTTTGATTGGCTGGGTGTTGAGTAAGGAGTATTGTCCAATTGTTGGGATGAGCAGTGTTGAAAGAGTGCAAGAAGAAATTGATGCAACAAAATTCCATCTCTCTGAGGAAGAAACCAAATATATAGAAGAGCCATACAAACCAAGAGAAGTATTCATCTGAAGGGGAAGTTACTAAAAAGAATATATATCTGTTTCTCTTTAGTGTGTTATATAGGTTTCTATGTAAGATACTATAAATATATTTGACCAGTTATTATTCTAAAATAAAATATGCTTTGGTGGTGGGAATGGTAAGTTAAACTAGATTTGATAACTCTATGACATATTGAAGGAATAGTATCAGAATGAGTTAATCTTTTGATATAAAATTTAGAATGTTTCAACTAATTAGAAGTAGTAGTTTCTGTTGCATTATGTATAGATGTTTAATAATAAATTGAAACAATAATTGGTACTTTATAATAAAAATGAGAATAGGTTCATCAGTATGAATTATATAAAGTCAATACATAAATATATTGTAATGTGATATGAGTTTGTCGTTAATATGGGTAGTATTTATGGAAGGTATACGATGTCAGGATATTCCATAGAGTATCTGGTTGATGCCATTGATGGAGTACATATTGCTTCTAAAATATCAGATCCATTAATTATTTATGTATCGTTTCGTAAGTAGCAAAATAATATTAGACATAGGAAGCACTAGTCTGATAGTTTATTGAAATGCCTATCACTTAATGAATCCCAACCAGTTCCGTACGATTTGCTCATACGCGGCTGTGTCAATGGGCATAACACTGGTAAAATAAGCACCATGAAAATATATCATCAACATAATGTAAATATATTGAATAAAGTGTGTCCGTTTCTTGGTAATAATTTATACAGAGTAAGTATGGCTATTATAAAGTGTAGACAACGTCATACGGTGTGGTGTTAAGGATATTATTTCAATATTATACCATAGGAACATTGAGTTTATCAAATAGATCAACACGGAAAGGGTGGTACGGTGTATCAGATCATTGCTGAGTAGTACGTTCTTCTTTTGGTTTTGAAATAAAAGAAAGGAATACAAAATCAGGTGATTCTATGCCTTATCTGAATAAGTGCTAGTACAGTTGGATATTATCGATTCATATTTGGTTATGTCTATTTCAAATAAACACCGACAGTAACAACTCTCATATCTTTGAGTGGTGTTGCTGTTTCATTTCCAATGTGAGTTTCTGTGAAGCAGATAAACTTTTAATTACTTAGATGTTGAATAACGATGATTAATGGCCATAATTAGGAGGGAGGGGCCGATTTGATCAAACTGTCAACTTCCTTTTATACAAGTGTGATGACTATATAGGCAGCTTGAATTAGGTAGGCAGTATTGCTTTATCGCATAATATGATTCCAACAAAGTGATTTTTATCGAGACATATCAATAGATCAATGATCTAACAAGATAGTATTATTTATTTTACCAAGGTTAAAATAATCAATAGAAAAAAGATTATTCGAGGGACTTCACGCTTATATTAGTACAGGACCGGTAAGAGTTTTCCATGGCATGTGTGAAAAACATTTTACAATTTAACGATGAATACACTGATATTTGTAAATTAAATGATTATATTAAAGCTTCCTATTTACGGTGTGATTCTTGAACACAGACAACAGTTTGGCATTACCATGAAAAGTTGAGTGTTAATATGATATACTGGTGGATGATTCATTGATTTGTTATCTGGTAATGTGGTAATCATTTAAAGATAGCTGTTTTATTAGTTCTTGGTAACTACATGGGCCACATATGTATTCATTAGAGTCTTGACTGTTCGTATTAGTTTATTCTACCTTTCAAAGTTCAAATAAGGTAGACTGGTAGATAGAATGAATAAATTGATATTTCTGTATTGTTGGAATCCATCTTGGAGGAAAATCACTGGGTGTGGCATTGCGTAATCTGATTACTAAAATAATGCATTGATATCTGATATTCAGTGGATAAATCTACAAACAAATGAATTAAGAATGCAGTCTCGCCATGCTCTGTTAATTATCTTGATTATACCAATTGTGACATTTTTCTAGATGAAAGCAATATCCATATTGAAGGTATTTTGTAACGACAATTTACAACAGAAGATGAACCATTCACATGTGCACTATTAACGGTAATAGAATCAGATATTCCATCAGTGCAATCAAGTATTATAACTAATTAGATATAGTTTTTAGTTTGACCATTTTTAGGGCATTATAATAATGTGTAGAAGTAGTAACTGGCATGCTTGAGTACGTCTAACAGCATCCTGATAGATGAATTACTATTCTATAAAATGTATTCAATTTAAATATGAGAATTATGCATTGAAATGTTTAATGATAATACTGCAGATATAGGTATAATAGGAGGTTGCTGAGACGTAAGCTGAGATAATGGTGTAATATTCAAAAGAGTCGGTGTGGTACGGTAGCAGTTCTAATAATATTTAGAAGCAATGCGCCATGTTTAGTGACGTTGGGGGTCATTTCCATAACTGTCACTGGAAGTTTCTTAGAAATTAATAAAAACAAAAATGGAACATAAAGAAGAGGAAGGAGAGAAAAAAGAGAGAAACATCACTAAAGTGGTAGTATCCCTGATCATCTATTTATAAGCTGGTGTCAGATTACTATTTCGTCAGGTAGGGAATAAACTGGCTTACTGTTTAAATCTACACAAGACACTGTACTGAACAGCGTTGATATATGGTCAAGACTAGTACAGCAAGGTGATAGTGTGTCATATTGGAATACATCAAGATGGTGCTACCACAGATGGGAGTTAGTATGTTTCTGTACTGTGGATAACATATAGTGTGGATGACAAAGTAACCATTATTTGACCCTCAGGTTATGCATAGGTGTAGCTGTGTGTTTTCAACGCTGTCTTTATCTGCGATCATCCCATTGATTATCTTGTTGAAGTTGTGCATTTCATTGAATGTTGTTTTATTAAACTGGTCAATTAATTATTGCATTGTTACATCACTGTGACGTTCCATCAAAGTAATAAACTGGTTAAAGTATGGTACGGTTCAAATGGTGAATTGGTACAAGTAATAATGTATTGTTAGTTTAAAATACAGAATACTGGGATGTTCCAACTGAGTATGGTATGTATCCTTGCATGTTGTTTGGGAAGTCTTGCAATGGCCATGCAGTATTAATAGAATGGTAATAGAAATAATCGTAACGATTGATAGTATAGGGAGTTAATGTAATGAGAGTATGGTAAACTTGTTTGTGTGAATAAAGTATGAATTATATAGTAAATATAAAATGAGATTCGTGAGATTATCAGTATAATTGATGTTATTGATAAAGAAAGTAATATGGGAATAAAACGTAGGAATAGAGTTGATAGTGAATATGTAAGTAGTGATAATAATACGTTTATGGCAGTGATGTATTAGACCAATGATAAAGGGAAACAAATTGGTGTGTCTGAATATGAATATAAGTGGAGGCCCAGATACCATGGTTAGAGTATAGTAAAAATATGGCAGTCTTGTTAAAATAGTAATGTTAACGGTAGTATGTAAGAATGGAGTTGATGGGAACAATAAAAAGAAGAGGAGTGATTATTGTGAGCATGGTAGTAATGATAATATAGTGATTGGCATGTAAATAAGAGAAGAGTGGGATATAGTAATGGTCATCGAGTAAATAATAGTAACGCGTATAAAAATGAAAATGATATGTATGAATAGTAATACGGTTGAACGTGGTGACATGAGCAATGGGAAATGTGGAGAGCAGGGAGAATAACGATAAAAGTATTGATGTGGTTAATGGTAATAGTTCTGATAGTATGAATGGGTGATAATATAGTCAAGATGAAGAATATCGATAGAGTGATGAGAAGAGGTGTAGAAGGGTAATGTGTAGTGGTGAGTATAATATTTGCAATATATGATGGGAGTTAGAGAAATAATGCAGTTAGGTGATAAGTAAGTAGTGCTAGGTACAATGGTGATGTAGTTGCAGGGGTAATATAAAATTAAATAAGAATAATGAGTTGGTTAAAGTAGTAATAGTGATGGGTGAATTGGATGGCAGTGACAGTTTGGTTAATAATGGTAGTGGTTATAGAGAGTAGTATCCTAATAGGGTGAAGGAGTCGAGTAATGATGTAAAAGTGAAAATAATAAAATTAGAAAAGTTAGAGAATGAATATAAGAGTAGCGGTAATAATGTTAATAAAAATGGAATAGAGGAGCAAAGTATAAGGTGGTGTAAAGATTGATTGAGTGTTTAGATTCAATGGTTTGATACTATTGTTAATGATAGGTTTTGGTAATATAATGTAATTAGGAATATGATTTGATGAAAATATTAATAAACGTTAATATCGTGGTGAGTGTTAACAATGTTATGACAGGACATGATCGTACGGTAGTATATTGGGTGTTTATGGCTATTTCAATGGTAATGTTGTTGAAATATATAGTTGATTTGCATAGCTGGAATAATATAATAAAAGTTAACAGTATAATAATGGGGTAGGATAAACTTGTGATAATTGTGATGGGTAATAAAAAAAGCAGCCATAATAATTATGAGAGTGGTAATAGTAATAATTAAGATAGTGGTTAATAATAATGTTTATGTAAAATATGGTAGTGTAATATATTAGATTGGTGATAATAATTATGGATATGTGTATGAATAGAATTAAGAAGAGGAATGCATGAAGTAATGATAGTTAATTATTATAGTTATGTATGAGTAATATAGTTAAAGAGTGCAATAATGATGAAAAGGATGATGGTATGGTAATAAGCTCAATGATAGTAGCAAGAGTAGTAGAGTTAAAAGTAATGATAATAAAGGGATAAGAAAGTTAATGAGTGATTGATAAGATGTGGATGGGGTTTGTAAATATGGGTAATGTGGATTATAGTTAAGTATTTCATAGTAATGAATGGATAATGTCATGTAAAGAGAGAGAATGAAATATAATATTATCATAAGAGTGAGAGTAGTAATGAATATATGTAATTTAATATGGTTGGTAGCAATGATGATTGTTTAGAAGAAGCGGAATGGTTATGGTATTCTTGTAATGGTAGTGATGTTAAAAGTAATAATGGTTATACAAAGAGGGATGGTAAAAAGGAAGTAGGTGTTCCGATGATCATGATAAGAATTAATAAGAATAAGAATAAAATGAAAATTGTAAGCATGGGAGTGGGGCAGTTAATATAAATATTAGAGTGGGAATTGGAGTAATATATAGAGATAGTGATCATATAGTAGATGATGTTTGAGTTATGCATTGGTGGATATTTAAGTAAAGCGGGATCAGTGATGAAATGTTTGGTTAATAGAGGTAAACAATTCAGAAGAACATGGAATATTATATAATCAAGAATAATGTGATAATTAGTTGGAAGGAGTAGTGATAATAATATTGAAAATGTAATAAAAGCGAGTGTGTTAAATATATAAAGCACAAATAGATGATTAAAAGTAGAGGATGGGTAATGATAACGGTAACGATAATAGATAGATGAGTCATGGTAACAGTGATAAAGATGAGAATAATTAAAGATGGTGATATAGTCAAAATGTCAAAGTAATAAGACAGTAAATAAAAGTGATGTCAATGGTGTGATAACGATAGTATAGTTAAGTGTAGATATAATGGGAATAGTTCAGTAGTGATAAAACAGTTGAGATAAATATTATCAATAATAATGATGGTAGACACAATGATTATAGAAATGGTGGTAATGATGAGAAGGATAGTCAGAATATTATAGGTAATTAGAGTGATAAGAGTTGTAGTAATCATTAGAGTTGTTAATAGTAGATGTAGACATTGTAAGAATATAGTAGTGATGATGATGGTGTAATTGGATTATGTCATATAAATATAGAAATGAATGGTTGTTATGGTTAGTGATAATAATATAGTAGCATAGTTAATAAGAGTAGTAATGGGTATGATAATAATGGAAAGAATGGCTATTAGAATTAGCGTTAAAAGAGGATATATTAAATATAGAAAAGTAATGATAATATGGTAAATGAGTGGGGTATATGGGGATATATGGATGGTAAGAAGAGTAATCAGAGTAAAGGTAAATATTATGATAAGAGTAATATTAACTGGGTAGTAATAATGGTAAGGTAAGAATATATAGATGATGTAAGTAGAATGAGGGTATTAGAACATTGGTGGGTGTTTAAATGTGGTAATGATGTAATATAGTTGATAATCGTAGTATGTAGGGATGTGTGGATGGTTTGAATTGAAATAAAAAAGGAATGGTAATAATGATAATGGTAGTGGTAAGGGTAATGAGAAGAAGCATTATCGGTTAAAATGGATTATAGTAAGAGCAATCAATATCAATGGTTGTAATATAGATTGTAATAAGGATAAGAGTGATGATGGTTAACATTGTTGGTATGGTAAGGGTGTAATATGAGTAGAAATAATGGAGGGGATAATGGTTATAATATGATAGTAAGAATATTTAGAGTAATATAAATAATAAGAGTAATGATGATGATAGTAGAAATTATAATAAGAATATAATTTGGATTAAAAGGAATATAGTAGATGATAATAATGATGAGAGTAATTCAAGTGATGATGATGATAATAAAAGCGTTAATATGATTATTAGATCATGTAATGTAGATGGAGAAATGAGTAGTCGGGAAGAGAAATAGTAATAAAGGTAATAATAATAGAATGATTAAAGGTATAATAAAAGTTAAGCGTAATAGTATGGTGATAAGTAATGATAATATGGAGAATATAGTTAATAATGATAGTGATATAGATACTTAGAGTAGTGAGAATAATGATAGTAATAATAATGATAGTGATAAATATGATAATGAGAATGGGATATATAGTTGAATAGTGGTGATATGAGAGTATTATTGTTAATAAGAATATGAAAAATGGTAGTTATAGTGATAGAAAGATGATCAATAAATGATAATAATGTAGGTTGGATTATAGAAAATATAGTATATGTTTATAATGATGATATGGTAGCAATGACTATAAAAATAGTAAATTAAATAGTAAAGTTAGAGATCATAAGAATGGTAATGATATTGTTAATAAGATTGTTAGTAAACATAGTAGTTTAGGTGATAGGAAGTGTGATTGAATCTTTAGATGGTATAATAGTAATAGTTAGTTATGATATTGTGAAGAAGAGTCAGTCAGAGTAGTAATGGTTATGATAATATGGGATATGAATGATGGTAATATAGGTGTATTAATGACAGTAGGAATAATAATTCGATATTCGAATGGTATAATATAAGTAATGGTAAAAAGATGGCAATAGGATATAAAGTTATGGAGGTGGAAATAATTGGATGTTGAAATGGTATAATAAATGTTAGGAGTATTGGTATGGTGAATAGTAAGTATAGTAAGTAATAATAGTAGTAATAATTAATAGTGATGGGAGTAGTAAGATTCATAAGAATATAGTAGAATTACAGTGATATATAGAAGTAATATATGTAATCATATGTAATCATATCTAATTATATGTAATAATATAGTTTATAAATGTAGTAATAGTAGTATAGTTAATGGGAATAGGGAATATATAAAGTAATAAATGAGGGTAATATAGGAGAAGTATTGGTAATAAAAAGAAAATGGTAATGGTAATGGGGATGGTTCGGTAGTTATGGTGTGTTTATGAAATAATATGAATGAGAAGTGGGTGTATATGAGTTTGTTTATTTTAATATATGGTAATTTATATTTGTTTATGTAATGATAATAAAAGTATTAAATGTAGTAATATAGGTTTGATAATAATATGATATAGTAACTGAGGGTAGAGGAATGTAGCTTTAGCTACATTTCTCTGCCCGAACGATAAGTTGGGATGTTGAGGGATAGCTTTTGAGATCGAGGAAAGTTGCGTTTGGTGATATTCGCGGATTTATACAATGGGTGATTTTGTAATCACAATAAGTATTATATATTGGACAATTGATTTTTATAGTGAGGTATTGTTTTCGAACAAAGCCGCGCGCAGTGAACAAAGAAGCGGGCGTCTTGTGAAAAACCATTTTCATGCAGCGCGCATTGTGGTGTATTTGGACAATGGGCAGTGTGCCGCCAATACAATGGGGCGTGCGTATGGGATAGCAACGGGTATTGTGTTGTGGCCACAGTGGTAATTTTGCATTTGTAGCAAAAGTGTAGTTTGGGGATTGCGTTTGTCGATTGAATACCCATCTGAAAAGCAGATTTGTTGTTGAAATGCTTTACGGTAATGTTTTTGATTTTTGTGTATATATGCTGTATGCTTTTGGAAATTTTTAGTGATATGTATTTGAATGTTCTATTTCTTACGTATTTTGTTTTGGTCACTGTAAAATTTTATCATTCCATAAAATACTAATGTTGATTCAGATGAAGAGTATCACAGCTACAGGGTGTTCTTCCAAACACTTGTTCAGTTGGCAAGATGTTTCAGAATAAAGATTCTTACTTTACACTGATGTTGTCATTATGATTGTTACTGTTACAGCTAATGCTTTGGATGAATTTTAGTATACTGTTAGATGTAGTGGTATTGCTATCGTCATCAACCAATAATAGATGGGCCAGTAATCACTGGTTAGATCAATAATAGATGGGCCAGTAATCACTGGTTAGATGCCAGACTAACCAGTCCGATCTCTGATCGTCTATTTGATAAATCCCTTCATTCAACCAATAATAGATGCCAGACTAACCAGTCCGATCTCTGATCGTCTATTTGATAAATCCCTTCATTCAACCAATAATAGATGCCAGACTAACCAGTCCGATCTCTGATCGTCTATTTAATAAATCCCTTCATTCAACCAATAATAGATGCCAGACTAACCAGTCCGATCTCTGATCGTCTATTTAATAAATCCCTTCATTCAACCAATAATAGATGCCAGACTAACCAGTCCGATCTCTGATCGTCTATTTGATAAATCCCTTCATTCAATTAAGGTAAGTGTGCTCTTCTGAAAATTTCATCTTTACTCTTTCCAAAATGAACGTGGTTGTCATTACCTTTGTAATTTTTTATTGAAGGTGTACTGAATTATTGATAAACAGTTTCAAGATTAAGATGTTGATATTTGGTATCTTAAGATTCCATAACAAAATTTTACACTAATTAACTGATCGGTTACATTAGGATTGTTTCATTTTACTTAAAGTTACTGTTAAACTTAAGATTGGTTACTATTAAATCTAATATTAATTTATGTTAAACTTAAGATTGGTTAGTGTTAAACTTAATACTAATTTATGTTAAACTTAAGATTGGTTAGTGTTAAACTTAATACTAATTTATGTTAAATGTAATATTGGTCAATGTTAAATTAAATATTGGTTACTGTTAAACTTGAGATTGGTTAGTGTTAAACTTAATACTGGTCAATCTTAAATCTAATATTGGTCAATGTTAAATGTAATATTGGTTGATGTTAAATGTAATATTGGTTAGTGTTAAACTTAATACTGGTCAATCTTAAATGTAATATTTGTTAATGTTAAACTTAATATTGGTTAATGTTAAATCTAAGGTTGATTCATGTTAAATCTAATAGTTCATATGTACTCATGCTAACTACTACAGCCAGGTTCTGGTTGAATTCTGTGACTGGTAATGTATCTTTCTTCATATCTGCCTCTAGAAACATCCTATATACTCTTCCCATCCTCGGAAACGTTCTCTTTCAAAAAGCAAAGTTAAAATTTTAAAAACTGAATTTTTAATTGATTAATATTTATCACCACTTTAGAATCAATAAAAACGAATGATAGACATGATCTAGTTAAACTAAAGAGTTCCAATGGCTTATGTCAAATATCCAGATACTCATCAAAGGTAACCATATCAGTTGGTTTGACCTTACACTACGGTTTCTTAATAATATTGAGTTGGGAACATTGTCACTTTTACATACCAGAATTGTAATCATATGAAGTTCCCAGTTGCTTCCTTTACAAAAATACCTATTGATATGATTTTCACATTCAATTATTAGATTAGTGTCTGTATCTGTTTCTACTATTACTGGATTTTACCAACATTCAGCGATGCAACAGATATTGAATATTTTTCTCGAAATTATCCATAAACAGTGTCAACATCAAAACACAAATATTTACTATTTGAGTAATACATAACAATTTCAAACATGAATAATTGAACCTTTAATTCAAAGAATGATTCATGTTACTTATGATTTCCAGTACTGCTGATAGAATCTTAATTTGGTGGAATGTTAACAAAAAAGAGACAAATCTGAAATTAAGCATAATTACTGGTAGCTATGATTATTGTTCCTTTAAAGATTGGTTACTGTTAAATTAATACTAGTTAATGTTAAACTTAAGATTACTTACTGTTAAATTAAAGAATTGGTCACTGGTGAATTAAAGAATGGTTCATGTTAAATCTAATACTGGTTAATGATAAATTACAGAGTGGTTAATGTTAAATTAAAGAATGGTTACTATTAAATTAAAGAGTGGTTAATGATAAATTACAGAGTGGTTAATGTTAAATTAAAGAATGGTTACTATTAAATTAAAGAGTGGTTAATGATAAATTACAGAGTGGTTAATGTTAAATTAAAGAATGGTTACTATTAAATTAAAGAGTGGTTAATGATAAATTACAGAGTGGTTAATGTTAAATTACAGAGTGGTTAATGATAAATTAAGATTGGTTAATGATAAATTAAAGATTGGTTAATGATAAATTAAAGATTGGTTAATGATAAATTACAGAGTGGTTAATGATAAATTAAGATTGGTTAATGATAAATTACAGATTGGTTAATGATAAATTAAGATTGGTTAATGATAAATTACAGATTGGTTAATGATAAATTACAGAGTGGTTAATGATAAATTACAGAGTGGTTAATGATAAATTACAGAGTGGTTAATGTTAAATCTAAGATTACTTAATCTTAAATTAAATACTGGTTACCATTTAATCTAATACTGGTTACTGCTAAATCTAAGATTACTTACTGTTCAATCTAATACTGGTTGATGTTAAAATGAGATTACTTACGGTTAAATCTAATACTGGTTACTGTTAAGCTTAAGATTGGTTAATTGTAAATCTAAGATTAATTACTATTAAATTAAAGAATTATTAATGTTAAATCTATGGTTTGCTAATATTAAATTAAAGAATTGTTAATGTTAAATTAAAGATTGGTTACTCCTAAATTAAAGAATTGTTAATGATAAATCTAAGACTGGTTACTATTAAATTAAGATTGGTTAATGTTAAATCTAATATTGGTTAATGTTAAATCTAATACTGGTTAATGTTAAATTAAAGATTGGTCAATGTTAAACTTTAGAATGGTTAATGTTAAATTTAAGATTACCAAGAATAAGATAGACACTACGTTTAAACCAATGGGGAATCAAATGATCCAGTATTAAGTAGTGGCATTGAAAATGATCAAAGTTATTATTACTGGTTGTAGTATGGTTAAGATACAAAGGTGAAAGTGTTACAGAAATAAATAAAGGTAATATCATGTTGGTCAATACTTAAGTTAAGCATATGGGACCTCACTTCAACCATTGCAAACAACGTAGAATAATCGCATCTGGTAGATTGGTTAGCATTCATTTGATGTTACATGTTATACAGTTCCCTTATTTGACCAGTGTATATATTCATATAATGTTCTTGTATATTTGATCAATTCCATATGGGATGGGCATCGCAGGCATCGCAGACATCGCAGCCAGAGAAAAAGGGAAAGAAATCTGGTAGATGTGTCAAAATGCGATTTGACCCCATTTTTCCCCTGGCCGTTTCCAAACTTGAAAATCGTCGACGAAAAATCCCGCGAATCAACAACGCGAAAAACTTTTTCTCTTGTTTTCTTGAAAATTCAGCGCCGCGGACAAGCTGGTATTGTTTTCTTAAACGATGTCTCCGAGCCAGACAATGCGGCGCATGATGTCACTGTCTGTACAATAGAATACGTCGTTTGATCTTGCAGCAGGCCAAGAATGCGCTTCCTATTAGGGAAACTGTGGTGCGATGGCAATAATACAATAGATCCCAGTAGCAACTTGTGGAAGCATTCAAAAACTGTGGTGGCAATAGTAATATTATTCAATAGTGCGGCTGTTGTTGTTACTGTTCCATCATTTGGTTACCGTGACAACCGATGAATACGACTACTTTCCTCGGAAACTTCGAGTTCATTCCGTTATCATCAATCCGATGAGTCTGTAGCCAGGGGCCATGTAAAACTCCGTTGTTTGTGTATCTTAGGAACTAAACCAACTGGCGAAGACACATGTTGGCAACCCCCCTTAAAGTGACCATGTGAAACTTAATCGTCCAATAATTAGAGCTGTATCTGCAGTGTACGGCCTGTTACCATGTATTTTAATGATTAAATTTTTGTCAAATTGATTTTTTATGTTTTTATTTAAAATATTGTTATTGGAAAGTATTACTTAACATACTATTACCATATATTAAATTAACAAATCTGTTACTGGCATGATAAGAATAAACTTAACACACTTTACAAAGGAAAGTTTGTACTGTGGTTTCAATGCAATTAATTAATAGTGTGTGATTCTTGTGGAAAACGGAAATTACATTGACAAACCTGAATTGACAGGCGTTTCAAGTGTTCTAGTGGGTTTATATAGAAAGTAGAGGTCTTGTCTGGCTGTATAAAGCCATTAAATAAGGTACTGCACATACAAAAAGTTTGACTTATATGTGTTTTTAATTATTGGTTTTTCTTATTTCAATAAAATATAGGTGATTATGGGGAATGCAAGAAATAAAAGTTATGCTGTTAAATTGGTCATAATTTGTTGTGGGGTTGGGTGGCCTAACATTTGCAAGTGTCCTTACAAAATGCTGAGCAAAACGTCGAGTTAGTATGATCATATATTGTACATACTGGAGAAGTGTATCTACACGGGCGGGTAATGTTGAATTTAAGAAAAATATTAGTCTGTTTTTAAAAGAGTGAATGAAATGGAATATGATCCCAGTAACTGTTATACTAGTATGCAAACTACATGCCTTATACCATTTCAGCTCCGGATTTGTAGTCCAATGTAAGAAACCAAGTTCAAAATAAGAAAAAATGGATGAACATGGGAGCTTGTACCTATTTCAGATTGTTGAGGCATAGTGTTACAGCTGGCTCAATATCCAAAACATAGCCATTTCTGTTTGGTAGTTAGAATAATACCACGAGTCGATTAGTCAATCTTACTATATTGTAATCCAAGAATACTGGCTTCTTACAATTTGCAAATACCACAGATCCTATATGGTTGTAATTGCATTCTCAAGAAAATAGGTTTAGTCGCATCACTGCAATGTTCCTTTGTATGTTCATCTTAAATTATTTCTTGCATATTGTCCAGCTATAATTTGTGATGGGCAAGTAGGCTCAATTTCATTTGGCTCTTTCTTTATATTAGATAAGTTTGGTTGGTTGGTCGTTTTATTCGAAGAAACTAAAAAATACAAAGTTCTTCTGAAAATTTTTAACCAAGTCAAAATAAGCTATAATAAACACTTCTTGTCAATGAAAGTAAATTGAAAAGTAAATTAACAACAACAATACCCAAAGAACAAATATGATTATAATTAATGAAAGGATTTGTGTCATCGATGGATGGATTGTAGATTTAGTTATCCGTGAAGTCGTATCCAAAAAGCACACCTTACAATTTATCACAGCAGATGAAAAAAGAGAACTAGCTAAAGTTAAAGGATTAAAAGTGTTCAAAGACTTTGAAACTACAAATACTGTTCTTATCGAATCTTTTTCTGAAGAGTTATTTAAATATATAAAGACTGAAAATGTCCAATTTGTCACATTGGCTGGAAGGGTTGTGAGAAAAGACAGTGGACCCCACAAAAGAGCTAAAAAATCGGTTACCAATGAGACTACTCACCTATGCCATGAAGTTAAATTAGGGGCAAGAAATAAAGGTTACATACACCTTGTCCCTCCTCAACCAGTTTGCATGTATTATCCCATTCTGTTGAACCCTCCACAACTAACCAAGACATGGGACAACTCCATCTTCACAAAAATTATCAAAGTGCATGAATTTAACTTCACCAAGGAAGATCACAGTATTCTGTCTAGATTAGTTTTAAAAAATGACACTGGTCCTAAACAAATTGCCGGTAAGATGATGACAATACTTAAGGTTGCTGCTTCCAAGAAAGCCGTCGGTTATTTTACAAAAGACTTTCACGGTAGATTTACTAACTTTATCAAAGATCTGAACCTATCAACCTTGGCCCAGTATGGCTCACGAATCTCGTTTACACTTTTGTTATTGGAGTGCTGTGACGAAATATCTATCTTTGACAATCACAGCGAGACTGCCAAAACTGTAGCTGATCGTCTTAAAGTGTGTGAAACCCCTTCTCAAAAGGCCGAAGCCATGGGTAATATGGTTAGTGGCCTGAGTGAAGGAACTGGAGACACTGAATTCTGGATGAAAGTTGTTTTTCTGGGTGCCTTTGATTTTGCTGCATGGGGGAACTATAAGGAAGAATGCCCATGTGTTCCCGTAATCAAATACAGATATTTCTTGGACAGTATAATGTGGCTGTTTAGGTACGGTGGTGTGCTTTATTTACTTGACAAAGAAGTTGCAATCGGAAGGTGGACCGCAACAGAAGCTCCCGGTACTGATTTTGTAGGAAACATCAAAAAGTTGTACTATTCTGTTTCCAAAGAAGCAGATACTGTTTCCGAAACAGCTGTCCGTGTCACACAAATGGATGAAAGTGTCTTGGTCAAGGACAGACACTTATCGTTTTCGTTTATAGGCTGTGCTTTGAAAGAACTTACTGCCTCTTTTGACTCAAATGTAAAAAAACTGTCACAGTGGGTAAAGTTTAGTGATTTCAACCAATTTCACTTTGACACAATCGGTGCTCCCCACAAGTCATTCCACGAGGATCACTCTAAAAACAGCCTGCTAGAAAATTTCAGCGGTGATGAATTAATAGCCAGGACCTTCAGATGGAGAGACCTAGCAATCAGTACTGATGAGAAGACACTAAAAGATATTAAAAACATTGTTGGTATATTAAATCAATCTGTAATGGTGATGGTGTGGATGTCAACAGGTATGCCTATGAGGTTCCCTGAGCTATGCACTTTGTCATTTGCTGGTAAGTCGAGAAACATCTATATCGACCCCCACATGAGACGCCTGTTTCTTAATGTCAAGTACAATAAGAACGGTAAATTTACCAACAGAATCCTTTTTATGACTGATGGCGTGTCAAGAAGGTTGTGGTGGACTATTACACTATTACGCCTGTTCATCCTTAGTGCTTTTGAAAACGAGATTGGAAATTATGATAAAAAGGTTTTTATTAGAGAACTCACCCAACAGATTACACAGGATATTGACGATGATGAGGAAATTTTACAAGATGAAGATATTCTAGACGAAAATATTGCCACCAGCACTGAGTTTATCAATCAATTTTCAAATGAAGTCGTGCCCGTTTCCAATGCAGCTGGCAGTGACAATCCCGGTATCTTAACCCTGGGGATGTTTGCATTTGTAGACATTCATCATCGTAGTTTGTTTAAATTAAAGTATTTCAACAATATGTTGAAGAGTTTCCCAGAAGGTAGGAAGGAAAAAGAAAAACATTCCATAAGCACCTGGAGACAGGGTGCGGCAGCTCTCTGGAAACATTTTATCATATCCAGGGTAAATGTGAATGTCGATGAGCGTGTCGCTTCAGGATTTGGTCACACTCCACAAACCCTTGATCAGA
Source organism: Monosporozyma servazzii (assembly GCA_033807795.1). NCBI lineage: Eukaryota > Fungi > Ascomycota > Saccharomycetes > Saccharomycetales > Saccharomycetaceae > Monosporozyma > Monosporozyma servazzii. The sequence goes on along the minus strand of CP138603.1, from coordinate 37,611 downwards.
GTTATGGTGTTGACAAAAGCTTCACCGGGGGAGTGACTTTAATTTCATAGCGATGTCTACTGCTTGTCGTTTGTTCCACGAGGCTATTGGTCATACATTTGAAAATGATAATAAAATTTGGAAGCCTTTCAAGATGGCTGACAATCCAATGGACGGTTATGATTTGGTAGAAGCAGGTAAACGTTACTTCGATTCGACAGACTTTGATTATAAGTCACAACAGCAAATGTTATTTACAACCATGGTTCTGGCCAGCGACAATAGAAAAGTGGCAGGGCTACAAGCACCCACCGCCTTTGGTAAGTCTTTGACCTTCACCTTACCCATGATGGTTTTGAAACAGCGTAGCAAATTTCACTATGTCAGCTTTGTATGTGTACCATACGAAGCGTTGAAAATTGCAACTATCAAAAAACTTGAAAAAGGTGGATTGATTGCCAGGGACATAGGAAGGTTTACTAGTGGTGACAACCGCACTGAAGTAGCTTCGGCCGATGTTTTTGTCGGCTGTCTTGAATCGTTCAAAAACGGTAAAATGGAGCCCCTCATCAAAAGATGGGAACAGAATCATGGGTCGGACACCAAGCTTGGGTACCTGGTTTTTGATGAAGCCCATACACTTTTCCTCGAAGCTTCTTTCAGACCTTCCATTAATAACATCAAAGGTTTATTTTGGGAAAAATGGAAGAAGACTTTGTTTCTCTCTGCTACTATGGATGAACATTTGTTTAACAAAATTATGAAGCAAAGGGAAATACCAGACAACATCAAACAATCCAGGTTGTTTGTAAATGTCATCGATGAACTCCCAGCTGTTAACATCGAATCTAACGTTGAGAGTTTCAACGATAGAGACATTACTGCACAGACCACAAGACTTATCAAGAATTTCTTGAACAACACTGCCAATTCAAAAGCGGTATTCTTTTTCAGCTCTAAAAAAAGATTACATAACGTATATAGGTTGGTTGGTGGTAATTCGGCGGTAGGTATGGTGGACGGTGATTGCTTGGATCATGTCAAACAAGAAATCTTTAACGATTTTGAAGACGAGTTTTCCAGTACGAGAATAGTTCTGGGGACAAAATTGTTGTCGAATGGATTAGACTGTAAGACTGTTCAGTTTATTTGTTTGGTAGATTGTGATGTTAACTGTATTGATTATCTTCAGATGGTAGGTCGCATTCGGAATTGGGGTTATGTAAAAGTATTGACAGTTGCGGGGAAGAAGCCTAACCCGACGATTTCAGAAATTAACAGCATGTTTTCTCCAATTGATTGGACACGTTGTGTGTCGGAATCTGTTGCCGACTTCTACAACATTCCTTTTGAGGATCATGATGGTTGCTGTAACGTTATTAAGGGGGATGCTCGAATTGAAGCAATCAAAAAGTTGGTCGAAAGGGATGAAACACAGGGGCCATTCAATGAGGCTGATGCGGTAGTTAGACAAGATGAAAATGGAACAAACACCCAGCTTGCTCTAACACAGCAGGTTCAGAAGTTGCTATTGAGGGGAGGAAGTAACACAATATTAAAAACGTGGAAACATATTTTGGGAGAGGTGAACTGTAGCACTACACAGGCTTTGCTGCTTAATGTCCCACCCAAACACATTGTAACTTGGGATGACGATATTTCGTCTACCCTTTGTGACAACTGTTTGATGCGAAAACATAATGGTCTAAACTGTACTCCTATTGGTAAAATTATTGGGGATTTGGTTTACGAATACCTGGCTATCCAAAAGATTGTCAGGGATAAAGAGGCATACATCAAGGAAAAGAATATAGTTACCCATAGAGGTGCTTCTTTGGCTATGTTATACATGTTGAAGAGCCAGAAAGGGACTATAGGAACACAATTCAATCTGATGACTGTTGCAGTCAGGAGAGATCCTCAGCACGCAGAAGATAAGATGTCATGTTTATTTAATCCCGTTGCAAAATTTAAAATGTTCGTGGGCTTCATATGCAAGAGAAACATCAACGTTATGTTGCTTGTGTGTGAGAATGAAGTGGTGGATTGCTCCTCATCGTATTCCGACATGTCTAATTATTATTCTTCAGTATTTCGCGATAGGGAAAATATTAATGATATTGCCATGTACGATGATAGTGCAATGTTTGCCACTTACAAAAAGCAAACACTGGCCAATTTTGAGGCGTGGTTTAAAGCAAACCTGAATAAGAAACAGGAGGAGTTTGTTCATAAGGTTCTAGGACGTTTAGAATATATACCGGTACTAATAACAATGATATGGGCACTGTTTGAGAGCGGTAAATACAAGACGCTTTTGAAAGTCGACGTAATGCTTGATCACTTTGAATATGCAACCACGTTCCCTGTGTTTTTCAAATACATGTGTTCTTGGGTGCTGTACCGCAGACAGAGAGTTCCGTTATATTCTGTATTCTTGGGGTTTTTGATGGGCAACTCTAGCCCTCTTCAAAGGAATTATGATTATGTCATGCATTCAAGAACCGTGGAAGAACCGGTATAAGTTCGTGTTAGTAGTGTATCCTTTTTTTTATATAAATGTATCACAATCTGTATAGTAGAATAATAATCTTTAAATTGTATGAGACAGTAGTCTATTTTACTTCAATGATTCCTAATTAAACTGGCTGTAGTCAGAATTGCCTTCAGTTTTTGAGAGTAGCTGAAGTGGGCTCAGACGATATACGTTTCTTGGTTTATTCCCATCTAAAAGTATATGGCATGAAGGAGTTGGATTTGACATCCTTAATTCCTCCTTTGTATCAACCGCCACTCTAGCACTGTGTGACGGATTATTTAGTGTAGTGTTGCCCAGTGATGAAGAAGTGTTCTTTTATCTTTTCTCTTTTTATTTGATTTAAAAAATTTCAAAATAAAAAAAATCGAAAAAATTTACAGCAAGAATATATAGAGGGTTATATACGTGAAGAGGCAGCAGTGTGTTGTCATAGAATGTGCTGGAGTTAATGCATTGAATTTATGAATACACTTGGGTAGTGTCCCTTTCTAATGATCGATTGGTTTGCTGTAGTGACAATGCTTAATGAAGTAATGAGTCTTGGTTTTTCTCTATTTTACGATACTAAATGAAATAGCAATGATTCTTCTGTTAATAAATACAGTTGGCCACTTAATCTTTGTTCAATGGAAAGGTGGTGAATGCAATGACCATAACAGTGTGGGCTAAATTTGATGTTAGATAGATGAGCAATCCATAAGAGCAGCACTTTTGTAGGAGAGTTTGCTAGTTGCCAAATTTATGTAACAATATTAGTTTATGTTATAACATTAATATCCCGTGTAGCTCATTAAATGTTTATGGGTTGTCAATTAATTCCACATGCTTATTAACATTATCAATTATTTGGAAACATGGGGCAGTTCATGTTAGTCATGTTAAAAAGGATTGGTAATTTGATTTGTTGCAATTAACTGTTTGACAGAACCCAGCCTTGGTAATGAATTGAGTAGATTGTGTCTCATTGAATCTTGACTACATTATCTGGTTTTTAGTTCTTTACTAATTATCAAAGTTAAATATTAACAGTCAATAGGATATGAGTGGGAAATGTCAATATGTTGTCACTTTTGCATTGATTGAACAAACTGTAAGCAGTTGCTATTCTTATTTGGAGTTTATCGTATAGTTTATTTCTATTAATATTGTTTAATTGAGGAAACAATCTTGATTTGTTCTACGATGGGTTTGGCAATATTATGATATCATTGAAAAAATACAGCGATTACATACTTTGGAATTAAAGTAACACTCCCAATATATCTATTCCAATGGAGAAATGCTCTTGTGGACCTTATTGAAGTTTGATATGAGCAGTGTGCAGATTAGGCTTGATCAGTGTTTTAGTTTTCCAAGAGATATTGAGCCTGTAAGATAATGATTAAATACATTAGTAAAGTACCAGCAATTAGGGAATGACCTTAGTTATCCAGATTTGTTCTGTTTTGTTGTTAGAAATGAGTGATGTGGAAAATATTATTTGCTGGGTTGATCTGTGTTGCTTCATAATCAGTCAAAAACTATTATCAAAATACATCTCCAGTAACCAAGTTAAATCAATATATCTCATTTATTTGTGATTTAGAAACCAGATTAAGAACCAGATGCCAGTTGTTGAGTTACAAGCAAAGATTCAATCAAGCATTAAATATCAGTGAATAATCAACAGTATCAAAAATTGATGTGATTGACTAGGGTGTATTACCCAGTGTCATTTGAAACAGTAATGTGCATCGATTTATATTAGCAGGGTGGTCATGTTATTCAGTACTCTAGATTTGTTGGGTATCTGTGAATCAGTAATGAACATCAATTAGCACATCGATCTCTGACAGCATGTATGTTCACTGTTGATGAGTAATGCTATCAGTTCAGTACGGCAGTGTAAATATGTAACAGTAAATGCTTGTTATAAGTGCAGTGTGTCATGTTGAGTGGTTGTTGTGTTGGTCTGTTTGTATGTTTCCTTGGAATGTGTTCGTTTCTCGTTTAAATTATTTTTATTCAAATAAAAAAAAAATTTTCAGAGGAAAAAATACAAATAAGAAAAATTATCAGAGAGATAATACAGATAGGGAAAGGCTACAGCAAGAGTAGAGAGAGGATTATATATGGGCTAAGTTAAAAGTGGTGGATGTCCGCTGGGTTGTTTGATTAGTTGAATAGCATTTATCTGGACAGTGTTTTGTTAATGATAGATAGATTTGTTCCAGGTGGCAATGTTTAATTCAAGAGAAAAAATAATGAATATTAGCTTGTCTTTATTTGTAGTTAATCATCTGGTTTACATTTAATCATGTTCAACTGGGGTATAAATCAACGGAATCAAGCCAACGCATCTTTTGTGTATTTATGTTGCTGAATGTTGTAATTAACTGAGCGTAGTAAAATGATCTTGTGTTGAAGTTATAGTAATACTACGATATAAACTAGTAGCACCACATCTGCTATTTGGTAAAACTTGGCCATATTCATTACACCACAGCAGTATGCTTAGTTTGCTTCGTTGAACCTTTTATGAACTGTGATGGCTTGGTACAGCTGATAATTTGACATTTCAATTCATTAATATCAGCCAATATGTTAAGCTTAATTTGAAATAACGATGTTGTTATTGATAAATATATGTTTCAGTTGATTGCAGTTATTGCATCTATTAGGCAATTGTAATATAAACCGTCGAATTAAAAGTGAGTTGGTAATAATATAAATGTTTTCATTGCAATGTTTCATCTTTTATTAAGAAATACATTTTCCCCGCATGAAAAGTCCGGCTTGAACAATTTGGCAAAAAAGCAATGATAAATTGTTAATGTAGAAAAACCAAGGATTAGGTGGTCTGTGTTTTACAATAAAGCATCAAAAGTCTATCATACCTTGTAGCAAACAGTGTTCTATTTTATAATATTTGAGTAAATGTTACATTTCACTTTATATTAGACCAGTAAGAGTTCTCCATATCATGTATCATAAAGCAGGGAAGTATTGGTATTTGCGGATTAAGTGATCATATTAAAGTTTCCCAGGGGCGATGTGAATCCTAGATAGCAATAATAGTTGAATGTAATTATGTTTTGCAGTTAATGGATCAGCATGGTAGTTCATTGTTGTCTGGTTATAATTTAAAGATAACTATTTTATTAGTTGTTAGTAAATTAATGAGCCAGACATGGCATATAATCATTGGAATCCCGATTGTTGGTATTGCTTTATTGTGATATTAATTCCTAGGATAAGATAGGCAGGTAGGTGGAAGTGAAATACTAGAAATGGCGATATTTCTGCATTGTTAAAATTAATATTGGCGGGAAATCACTGGATGTGACATTGTGTAATCTGATTTATTACCTGTATTGATATGTAGTGAATATATCAACCAGCAAATGAATTAAGAACGTAGTCTTGCCATGTTCTGTTGATCTACTTAATATTAAGAATTTTGCCATTTTTCATGATAAAAGTAATTTTCATATTGATGGTGTTTTGTAACAGCAATTCACAACAGTAGGTCAACCATTCAATAGTGCATGAGTAACGGTAGTATAATTAGACATTAGATTGAAATAATTTTAGTCCAGGTAAGAATAATAGTTAATTAGATTGTGAGTAGATCTTTTCTATAAAATTATAATAATGTGTAGAAGTAGGAACTATCCATTCTTGAGAAAAGTTTAACATCTCGATGGTGAAGACATCAGGTTTATATGAATTGTATGTGGCTTAAATCTGAGAATGATGCATTGAAATGTTGAATAACGGTACTGTGTTGTAGGTATAATTGCAACTTTGGATGTCACTGAGACGTTAGGTCAGATAATTATCTAAGGAGTCAGCGTGGTAATGTGGAAAGCAAACCGGATTGAAGAGCCTGTGGTTATGTGTCATTTCGTTATTGTGAGCATCTACTGGAATTGTTATATTTCATACTTATCAGTGGAAGTTTCTTTGAATTTAATAAAAAATTAAAAAATTAAAAATTAAAATGGAACGAGAGAAACGATAAAGAAGAGGAAGGAGAGGGAGACATCAGTGAAACAGTAGTAACTCTGGAAAATGGTAATTCATTTGTGAAAAATGGTTTGTATTAGTTTGCCACATTTGTTCTGGAACATCAAAGCTAGTCTACGTTTCTTGGTGAAATGCTATCTTTCCCAATACTTGGTGTTATTCACTGTTCAAACATCATATTATTCGTGTAGTGTGTATCTGTAGATTTGCCGTGTTTTGTTTTACCATAATATATATTGCTGATGTGTCAGTGGTGGAAACGTGCTCGATATCTCTTCGAATTTATGTTTTCAATTTTATAAATTCTTGGAAAACTTGGAAATTTATTTCTAAATATCTTCCCATCTCCGTCTATTTTTAAACTTTGAAAAACTTAATATTTATTTCTTTATCCTCCCGTTTATCCGTCTCTCCGTCTCTCCGTCTCTCCGTCTTTCCGTCTTTCCGTCTTCCCGTCTTCCCGTCTTTCCGTATTTTTTATTTTTCATTTTTTCAAATTTTGGAAAAATTAAATATTTCTTTCTATTCTCGCGCTGTCGCATTTTCCCGTGATTTTATTTTTCATTTTTTTCAAATTCTGAAAATTTTGGAAATTTATTTCTATCCTCGCGCTGTCGCATTTTCCCGTGATTTTATTTTGTCGATATGAAATTTCAATTTCAATCTTGGACATTCCGCGGATGAGCATCTTGATCCGCGGAGTGAAATTGAAAAATATTGAAAAAATGAAAAACAAATTTTTGACCGAGAAATATAGAAAAAGTTGAAAGACTCCGTTCCTCAAGGATCTACATTGAAAAATAAAGCGCGCCTGACAGGTTTCGAACAGGGGTATGGTAGATTATGGAATATTGTTTTGGAAGTCTTGTAATGATCAATGCATGTATGTATCAGCAGCTAAACGTTAGAGGAATCAGATTTGGTCATAACATAAAAAAGAACACGTAAAAGTATGGGCGGGTAATCTAGGGCTTGGTTAAAATTAGGTAGGGTTCAGTGAAGTTGATATTAGGGCTGAGTACATGCAATGTAGGGTTTAATGTAAATAAATGATTGTTATAGTTGTTAATGATGACAGTAATATAGCTGATAAATGTTGAAATAATGGTGATGAAATGATAAAAGATTGTTAAAATAGAATAGAAAGTTAGTGTAGTATGATGAAAGTAAGCAATATAGATATAATATGGGTAATGGAAAATATAATTTGATGTATAAATATTGTTGTGATTGCAAGAGTGGTGATTATGATAGTTATAGTAAGAGTATTAGTTATTAAGAAGATCATGGTAATAGTTAAAGTGAAAAAGGTAAGCTGATGATTATAATATATTAGTAATCATCGTGGGAATAAGAGTAGTGATGAGTTAAGTATTAGTATGGGTAGTCAGAGAATCGAGTAATAATAATAGTGATGGTAGTATTAAAGTATAGTAGTAATTATATATAACAAGAGTAATAGTTATTGTAGCAAATGAGTGTAGAGAATAGATGATGATGATAAAAAAAGTATCGGTAATTATAATTATAATCGAAGATAGTAAGAAATATATTATGTATGATATGAAGGTTGGCAATGATAGAAATAGAATGTTCAACAAGATTAATATTATAATTTAATAATATGATAATGGTAATTGATAGAGAAATGATGTATGTGTTTTTATGCGGATGATAAGAAGAATGATTGTATTAAGTCGTATATATACTGAGCATAGTAAAAGGTGCCGAAGGCAGCTTTACTATGCGAAAAAGTCAACGGGCGAGTAGTAAATGTCACCGAATTTTGCGCGATCTTGTCAACGACGAGAATTGCCGAAATTTTCGTATATGTGGTGTCTTGGGTTTCCTGTGTTCGAACGGAGAGGACCCAACTTTTTTATTTTTTTTATTTTTTTACATTTTTGTAATGAAAGTACGAAACTAAAGATAAAGTTTTTACTGCAATTTACACGCTTGGTTGAAGCCTACCCATCCACATCATTGATATTTAAGGGATAAGCGGGTAATGATACCACAAATACACAGAATATAAATATACAGGTTGATCTCATTGCTCATGAAATGTTACAAGGTTTTCTGCTATTTTAATCATTTTTCATAATGAGCCATTTACTCCTTATGTGTTGTACTGCTAAGACTAATTATTGCTATCAAATTCTAGTAGTACACTGGCAAAGGCAAGTATGCCCAAAACCTTCCATATACCTATATTTCCCTCTAAACGTTTCTTGTTGAAGCTTCTCAAACATCTTAATTCAGTGAATTGTCCCCTTCCCGATTCTTTTAAACCAAGAAATGCTGTTTTCAAGTATGGTCAAGTAAAGGAAAATACATGATGTCGTCTCAATGACCTATGCAAACCGTTAAAATGTTTAATCTTTTTGATAGTGGTGATGTTACAATAGGGAAATCTCTCCACAAAACGTACCCAGCATAGTATGATGATCCTGTTAGCAAGTAAAATTCCTATAGATAACTGTGTTTACTTCATATACTAGCATTAGCAGACTATAAGTTCTCATTGCATCATTTTAATTAATCGAAAGGAATTAAGGTGATAGTACCCCATAATTGAAATATTCACCAATATGCAGATTTACAGTTAGCTAAAAGTTTTAAAAGTGTTACATGCCAAATCTCGTTGGTTCCAACCATCAATAGCGCTAGGCAATTATGTGATTAATTGTTATAAACAGGTGTTCCTAATTTTCCAACGTTACTTGGGTTTCAATCTCTTTAAAACTAAGTACAAACCCAAGTAAAGTTTAAAATAAATGGATGAAAATGTCACTCCATGTTAACTATTTTATTTAGTTACAACGATCCAACTGCTGAAATAATAGATTGAACAAGATATAATACAGAAAATTAAGAAATACAGTTTAGTTTATTGGGAGGAGTTGTAAAAGAATAATTACTGGGGTAATACTCTGGAATTGAAGAACTAGAAATTGATAAATGTTTTATCAATAGTTGTACCATCTAGTGTTTATTCTGTGGTAATGATGCAAACAACCATGCTATTCACCAAATGAACTTTATATAAGAGATTGCAATCAGTTACTATATAGCTACTGTATTTGTTCTCAAGTTTATAATATTGTAATATTCATAGAGCAATCGGTGTGTCTCTGAATGGAACGAAACACCCTACTTACTTCAAGCCAACAACAACGCCCAATGCGTCCAAATCAAGTTGAATCTTACTCCTTCAAATGAGGTGCTACCCAGTTTTATCTTTTAAAGGTAGTTTATGAAGAAAGGTATTTTTATAGAATATGCTGGGGGCAGCACTTACAATGTATTGCTTGCAAAGTCGTATATCAACAGATAGTAGGTAAGACTTCCTGGTGATAGGGAAGTTAAAAATCAAACAGTCCACGTGGCTTTAGTCCTTTAAATAGTCAACTAACCTTTATTTTTACATCAATCTGTAGTGGTTGCTGTTGGTTCATCGTTTTTCTTATAATTCGTTTTTTGAAGACTCTCAATAAGGAAATAATTTTTTTTTCAAATTTTAATTTTAATATAAGCTCGAGAAATTTATTTCAGATCTTGTCTTGTGAACTCTTTTCAGATGGAAACCAAACACACAAGTTATGATTGAGATTAATAATAGATTTCGTGTTATCGATGGGTGGATTGTAGATGTCCACAACAACGAAGTGGTATCTCACAATTTTGCTATAAAACACTTGACACCAGGACAACAGAGAGAACTTGCCACCGTTTCAGATTTAAAAGTTTTCAATAACATCGACACAAGTACAACTGTTGTTTATCACAGTAGATCTGAAGAGTTATTCAATTATCTAAAAACTGAAGAAATCGAATTTGTCGTATTGCCTGACCGAACTGTGAGAAAGTACAGTAGATCCCACAACAGAGCTAAAAAGTCTGTTATCGATGAATTCAAATTGAAATGCCATCCAGTTACCTTGGGTGGCAGAAACAAATGCTATCTGCATTTATCAGCCACAGCCGAGGAGCCTGATTATATACTTGCCATGGGTGATATTCCATTCAAAAAGAAGACTAGGGACAACTCTGCTTATGCTACTTTCATCAAGGGTCAGGAGTTCAGCTTCACCCAAGATGATTACAACCTACTGATTGATATAGTTGTAAATAACAACAGTGATGCAAAGTTGGCTGCCGGTAAAATGATGACTTGCATGAAGGAAACTGCCTCAAACAATGCTATCGGATTCACTAGCAGGAATTACCACACTGGGCATGGTAATTTCATAAAGGATCTTATGCCGGAGACATTAACAGCCTATGGCTCCCGTATCTCCTATTTAGTGATGGTTTTGCAATATTGTAACAGACTATCTATCTTTTCCAACTACCAATCCACTGCGGATAGAGTTGCTGGTCTAATGAGAAACTGCATCACACCAGGTGACTTCGCCCAAGCTATCGGTGGTGAGGTCAGCAGTCTTAGTGAAGGCCTTGGTGACACCGAATTCTGGATGACTTGGGTCTTCCTGGGTGCTTTTGATATTGGCTCATGGGGAAACTATGAAGATGTATGTCCGTATCTGTCCATTATAAACTACAGACGTCTATTAGACAGTTTGATGTGGCTCTTCCGTTACGGTGGTGTCATCTACGGAGAAGACAAACAAGCTGTCGTTGAGAGATGGACGGCCGTGGATTTCCCCGGAAATGATTTTGTCGGTAACATCAAGAAATTATATTATAAAGTTTCCGAGGAGGCGGATACTTCTGTGACGACCTTAGTCAATGTTTATCCTGAGGAGCAGTGTGTCACCATCAAGAACAGAGTGCTATCCTATAGAATGATTGGTACAGCTTTGAGGGAGCTTACTAAGAGCTTTGACGACAATGTGAAAGAATTGACCCAATGGCTCAGCTTCGGCGACTTCAACCAGTTGTACTTCGACACCTTAGGCTCACCGGGCCAGAGATTTGAAGATGACCACGACGCTACTAGTATCTTTCATAACTTTAGTAGTGGTGCTTTCCAACACACCAAAATGCGTTGGAGGAGCCAGCGTTTTAAAAATGATGCTGATATCATGAAAAGAATCAAAGCCCTTATCAATATGCTGAACAAAAAGATGATGCTAATGGTATGGATGTCAACTGGTATGCCAATGAGGTTCCCAGAGCTTTCTACCTTGTCTTTTGCTGGTGACTCTAGAAATATTTACATCGATATAGTTAAAAGAAAACTGTATTTGAATGTCAAGTATAATAAGAATCACAAGTTCACCAACCGACTTCTCTTTGTGACTGATGGGGTTTCAAAAAGGTTGTGGTGGACGATTGCCGTCGTTCGTACTTTCACTCTCTTTGCATTTAGCGACGAGAACGACGAATACGACAAGAGAGTTTTCATCGATGAAATGCGCAGATCGATCCTAAGCGACATCGAATCTGACGAGTCTATCATTGAAGATGAAGATAGCTTCGACGGTACCATATCCTCCAACGGCGAATTTTCTAATCAGGTTGAAAGGGTCATGGACGCAGGTCCCGATACCAGTGGCCTGGTCTTAAAAACGTTTGCGTTCGTAGACATTAAAAACCATCGGTTGTTTGACCTACGTCAATTCAACAATATGCTGAAATGCTATCCCAAAGATAGTGCTGATAGAGACAACCATTCTATCAGTTCTTGGAGACAAGCACTGGCTGCAATGTGGAAGCATTTCATCATTCCAAAAATCATCTTGGGTATTGAGCGTATCATTGCTGCTGGGTTTGGCCATTCTGAAAGCACATTAAACCATGTCTATGGTGTTGACCCAAGGTTTGCTGAGAGCCCGTATCTACAATTTTCTGAGATGCAAGCGGCCTGTGCAATCTTTCATAAGGCAATTGGAGCGGCCGTTGGCAAAGAGGTAAAGTTTCAGATGCCGGTTGAGGAGATTGCAACTCCCCTGGACAACTATGACTTAGTCGAAGCCGGTAACAAATATTTCAATATCACCAATTTTGATTACAAGTCTAAGCAGCAAGCCGAATTCACCACCATGGTGCTTGTCAGTGACAACAGAAAAGTGGCTGGCTTACAAGCACCAACTGCTTTTGGTAAGTCACTCTCTTTTATCTTACCCATGATGGTTTTAAAGAAATCCAAAAATATCCATTACGTCAACTTCGTCTGTGTTCCCTACGAATCTCTGAAACTTGCCACCATCAAGAAGTTGGAAAAGGGGGGTTGAAGGCCGAAGATATGGGTTTTTTCTCCAGAGGTGACGATTTGGTCCATTCAGTAGATGTTTTTGTTGGCTGCCTTGAATCTTTCACCGACGGCAATGTTGGTCATATTTTTGCAAACTGGGAGATGGTCTATGGCCAGGAGACAAAACTTGGTTACATGGTCTTCGATGAAGCACACACACTCTTTTTGGAGTCCCGTTTCAGAAAGACTGTGAACAACATAGTCAATCTTTCGTGGGATAAATGGAAGAAAACCCTGTTTCTTTCTGCTACGATGGATCAAAGTCTTTTCCAGAGGATCGTGAAAGACAGAAACATTCCTGAGGCTCTCCAAGAAACAAGTCTATTTGTGAACACAATTGATAAAGTTCCTGAGGTCGATGTTGAGGTTGAGGTGGAACAGTTAAAATATAGGGATGTTTCTTCCCAAGCCACAAGATTGGTAAGGAATTTTATCAATAACACTTCGGACTCAAAAGCTGTTTTCTTTTTCAGTTCCAAGGACCGGTTACGCGCGGTATTTGAAGCTGTCCGAGGGTACGGTGCTGTTGCTATGGTGGATGCCGATCTGGTCGAGAGTGAAAAACGGAGGGTGTTTGACGATTTTGAAGATATTCACTCTCAGACCAGAGTGGTGATGGGAACTAAACTGTTATCCAATGGTTTGGATTGCAAATCCGTGCAGTTCATTTGTTTGGTGGATTGCTCTATCGATTGTGTGGACTACTTGCAGATGGTGGGGCGTATCCGCCACTGGGGTTTTGTGAAAAGTTTGGCGGTCCAAGGGAAGAGGGTGTTTCCTCCTGATACCGAAATTGGCAGAAGGTTCCCAACAATCGACTGGAGACACTGTGTTACTGAAAACGTGGCACGGTTCTACAATGTGCCGTTCCAAGGCCACAACGGGTGCTGTGGGGTTGAAAAAGGAGATCAGAGAATTCAAGAATTAAAAGAAAAACTAGAGGACGACAGTACACAAGGTTCACAAGAAAGTAATGGTAGACAAGAGGTGGTAAATCTAGACAGTGGTGATGGCGTGATTGAGCCTCAACTTAACGAGGTGACAAGAAGGGTGCACAAATTCTTGTCGATGCCTGGCTCAAACGTGTTAATGAAAGACTGGAGGCAAATCCTGAGGGCATATAAATGTAAACCAACAAAGGTGTTGTTAGCAAATATTGAACCGAGACACATTGTAACTTGGAGCGATACAATATCATCTAATGTCTGCGCCGATTGTCTAATGCCGGTACATTCCAATGAAAATTGTACCGTTACTGGCAAAATAGTTGGTGGCTTAGTTTATGAGCTTCTTGCAATTCTTAAAGTGGTTGGGCAAAGGACAGACTATCACAGGATCAGAGAACAGTTTCCAATAAAAGGTGCCTCTAAATTTCTGGTCACCTTGCCGATATCAGATATGAACTACATAAAAGGGCAATTCTTCAGACTGAATCAGGCTTTTATGACACCTCCAACAGAGGCAAAAGACAGGGAAGGGATGGTATTGAATCCTGTCGAAACATTCCAAAAGTATTTTGAGTTAATATGGTCAAGACATATCAACGTCATGTTTCTGATATTCAGAGGTGAAGTTGATCACTGTCCAGCATCGTTTTTAAGTATGACAAATTATTATTCTGCTGTGTTTAAGAACAGGATAAATATCGAGAGTATTGCCAACAATGATGACAGTGCTATATTTGCCATTTACAAAAGGCATGCGTTGGCAGATTTGGAGGCGTGGTACTGTTTCCAGCTGAAAACCACTGCCGATAGACAGTTGGTAGCAGAGTTTCTTGGCGATATCAAAAATATTCCAGTTGTGGTTACAATGATCTGGGCCGTGTATGAAAGTGGAAAATACAGGGATGCTCTTGATAGTTACATTACTGTCAATAATTTTGACTTTCCAGACACTTTCCCGGTATTCTTTAGATATATGTGCTCTACAGTGGTTTATCGCGCAAGGGAAGTTCCATTGTATGTGGTTTTCCTGGGGATCATACTGGAAAATATGCGTTCCCTCCAGTTGGCATCCAATTATTTTGTTAGAAGAAGTGGTCCGGGTTCTTCATCTGAGTAGATTCATAGTTTGTTGTATCAAGTTTGTACGTATCTTATGTAGTGGTTAATAAATACATTTATGCTTTTATATTTCAAGGGAGATTGAAAGTTATCGAAGGCATGTTTAGTCGTTTAGTAATTCGAGCTGTGTCTTGGTCAATTCCTATTTGGAGGACATATATTTGTGTTATGCATGAGTTTGGACGTGGTGGGATTATTTTGACAATATAGTTCATATCACTAAGTGGTGTTGCATTCATCTATACCCTGGTGGTACGATCTGCTACAGTTGTGCAGTTACAACATATTGGTAAGAATCGTGAAGTGTTCTTTCTTCTTTTATTTGATTAAAAAATTCCAAAATATAAGAAATGGGAAAAAGTAAGAATATATAGATGTTATATATGAGAAGAGGTAGCAGTGTGTTGGCATAGGGTACACTGGAGTTAATGTATTGAATTTATGAATACACTTGGGTAGTGTCCCTTTCTAATGATCGATTGGTTTGCTGTAGTGACAATGCTTAATGAAGTAATGAGTCTTGGTTTTTCTCTATTTTACGATACTAAATGAAATAGCAATGATTCTTCTGTTAATAAATACAGTTGGTCACTTAATCTTTGTTTAATGGAAAGGTGGTGAATGCAATGACCATATCAGTGTGTGCTAAATTTGATGTTAGATAGATGAGCAATCCATAAGAGCAGCAGTTTTGTAGGAGAGTTTGCTCGTTGTCAAATTTATATTAAGATCAGTTTATGTTATAACAGTAAGTAACACCCCCGTGTAGCTCATTAAGTGTTTATGGGTTGTCAATTAATTCCACATGCTTATTAACATTATTAAAATATCAATTATTTGGTAACATAGGGCAGTTCATGTTAGTCATGTTAAAAAGGATTGATAATTTGATTTGTTGTGATTAACTGTTTGACAGAACCCATCCTTGGGAATGAATTGAGTAGATTGTGTCTCATTGAATCTTGACTACATTATCTGGTTATTAGTTCTTCAGTAATTATCAAAGTGAAATAGTAACAGTCAATAGGATATGAGTGGAAAACGTCAATATGTTGTCACTTTTGCATTGAATGAACACACTGTGAGCAGTTAATATTCTTATCTGGAGGCAATCGTATAGTTTATTTCTATTAATATTGTTTAATTGAGGAAACAATCTTGTTATTTCTGCGATGGGTTTAGCAATATTATGATATCATTGAAAAAATACAGCGATTCCTTACTGTGAAATTTAAGCAACATTCCCAACATATCTATGCCAATGGAGAAATGCTCTTGTGGACCTTATTGAAGGTTGATATGAGCAGTGTGCAGATTAGGCTTGATCAGTGTTTTAGTTTTCCAAGAGATATTGAACCTGTAGGATACTGATTGAATACATCACTAAAGTACCAGCAATTAGGTAAAGACCTTAGTTATCCAGATTTGGTTTGTTTTGTTGTTAAAATGAGTGATGTGGAAAATATTATTTGCTGGGTTGATCTGTGTTGCTTCATAATCAGTCAAAACCATTATCAAAATACACCTCCAGTAACCAAGTTAAATCAATATATCTCACTAATTTCTGATTTAGATACCAGATGAAGAACCAGATGCCAGTTGTTGAGTTACAAGCAAAGATTCAATCAACCATTAAATATCAGTGAATAATCAACAGTATCAAAATCTGATGTGATTGACTAGGGTGTATTACCCAGTGTCCCTTGAATCAGTAATGTGTATCAATTTATATTGGCAGGGTGGTCATGGTCTTTGGTGTTATGTGTTTGTTGTGTATCTGTGAATCAGTGATACAGATCAAATATCACATCGATCTCTGACAGCTTGTAAGTTCACTGGTAATGAGTAATGCTATCAGTTCAGTACGGCAGTGTAAATGTGTAACAGTACATGCTTGTTATAAGTGCAGTGTGGCATGTTGAGTGGTTGTTGTGTTGGTCTGTTTGTATGTTTCCTGGGAATGTGTTTCTTTCTCGTTTAAATTATTTTTATTCGAATAAAAGCAAATATCAGAGAAAAAAATACAAATGGGGAAAAATTATCAGAGAGATAATACAGATAGGGGAAAGCTACAGCAAGAGTAGATAGATGGTTATATATGGGCTAAGTTAAAAGTGGGGGATGTCCGTTGGGTTGAGAAGTGTTTGATTTGTTGAATAGCATGTATCTCTGGACAGGGGCTTTGTTAATGGTAGGTAGATTTGTTCCAGGTGGCAATGTTTATTTCAAGAGAGAAAATAATGAATATTAGCTTGTCTTTATTTGTAGTTACTCCCTTGGATAAGTTCAATGATATTCAACGGGACAGGTTCGAGGTTTACTACTTAACAGTGTAGAATAATGGATTTAAGTCAATGTAATATAACTTTGTAAAGAGTGTCGATGTTGTAATATGGTGAATATAATCAATTAAAATGAGAGAATTACTTCCAACATTATTAATCGTTGGTCTAAATTAACGGAAGCAATCCAAAGTATCCTTGCTTGTGTGAATAAATGTCAGTATTTATCTTGTTGAGTGTAGTTAATTATAATAATTAAAGTTGAAGTAAAATGAATTTATGTTTTATCACAAGATTATGATAGAAGTTAGCAGCACAACACCTGCTATTTTGTAATGCTTAATCAGATCACCATTCATTATACCACAACAGTAAGCTTAGTTTGTTTTGCTGAACCTTTTATGAGCTGTGATAGTTTGGTACAGGTCATAATTTGATATTTCAATTCATTAATATCAGCCAATATGTTAAGCCAATGGAACAAATGTTTTTACCAACACACAGTCCATTCTGTAATTAGTCTTGGTTTTAGTGCAATTCAATGTTCTTGGTAAAAAGGGTGACTGTGGTAGATTATCTGCTGGGTTAAAAGGCACTAATTATTATTAGATATAAATATTGTAGCAAAATATATCACTGATAAATGAGTGAGTGAATTACATTGGACGTCGGATTATTCAAACTGAATGCAGAGTAGTGCAGATAGAATACTGAGGCTACTTCTTTGTTCTAAATGATGTATTGAATTAAAAATCAACAATCAGTGAATACAGCCATGTTAATAGAGGTTGGGATTAAACTGAGTAAATTGATGTGTGCATTGTCAAACACACATCAAAGTGCAGTGGTGGAATCCAGAAGGAGACATGGTACATTGCAGTATTAACAATCCAGCATAATATAGCCAGTATTAATGTGTTGATAAATTATCTGGTGAATAGTTGGTCGATTGCCTGAAATGAAGATGGCACAGTTGGAACAGTTGAGTGAGTCGTTGTGTCATTGTGTCAGGTCACAATTGTGGACGTGTGGCAATCAACTGTAAGTGGTGGCTGCCATGTTGGGTGGTGGTCAAGTCTGTGTTGAGTGTTTCTTTCGAAGAAATGTTTTCTTTGATTTTATTTTCACATCTTTAAATTGGGAAAATATTCAAATAAAATAAAACCAACAGCAAGGATTGAAGAAGATGGCAAAGAGATTAGCAGTTTAACAGTTCAAATACAAGGCACCCACTCTGACACGATCAATTAAATTAAATAGAATGAAATAAGCAACACTGCTTTGTTATGTTACAGAGTATTGCTGGTTTGATGTTGCATTGCGATGTTTTGATTTCTCTGGTACTGGCTGAAGATATGCAAATATACAATCTCAGCACAGCAATTATCAATTATGTGCATCTTAATCAGGTCAAAAAATATAATGTGTTGTGGGAAACAGTTTGATGTGGCACTTATTTGTTAAGTTCAACAATTGGAGTGCGTATTGACAGTACTCATTGCAGGATATTACGATTACTACACAAAGTAATGTGCTATGTGTTCTATAAAACAAACAAACAGCCATATGTGGCTGTTCCACATTGACATAATGGTTTTGATTATTCTGGGGTCAAGCCATGGCTGTTTGTATCGAGAAGTGCTACAATTGTCAGTTTGATATAAATGCAATAATAAAATAAACGGTTAAACATGTTGTGGTCTGTAAGCTGAGGTACTCCAGTGGTGTAATTGCCATTTATGTTTAGGATCTAATCGGATTGTGTTACACTTTACGTTAATGAGAGATATATTTTTGTCAAGATCTAAACAAGAGACTGGTATCGATGCACCATCATATACATTTGCATTTTAGCAGTCCCTGAATGTGTTACTCTAGACATCAGGTTTTATATGTAAATACTTGACTTATACTTTGCTTGTTTATGTAAATTTCGTGTACCCATGATCCAACTATTCAACGATATCTTGAAATAGTTACTATTCCATTTGAATATAAATAAGGTATTGCAGCTTAGCGTTGTGTAATTAAATTAATACAAAATTTTCAAATGTTCAAATAATCTCGGCCGAAGAAAAACCCAACCGACGAGATGGACACTTCGGCCGAGGCTAGAAATTTTCGCCGAATGCAAGAAAAACCTCGGCCGCGTGTGCTAAATTATTTTCCTATTAGGCAAGTAAGCCATTCTAACAAATACACACCATTCAACAAACATAAGTTTGGTCAAGCAAGTTTCTTTTGGACAAGTCCTCAATTGTTGTGGGGTACTTATGGTTCCAAAGAGTGGTTTCCATGGTGTTTGGAAGACTAGGATAAGATCTTTGAAATCTTGTTACGACAACGGACGAAGAACCTTTGATATTGTCAATGTTTATTCTAACGGTGATCTGAAAGTACTCAGCGCAAGTTTGAAGAAGTACAATATCAACAGACAAACCGTGGTTATCATGCCCCAGGTGTTTTTCCCGGTGGATGAAGAATTGGCGAAGTTAACACTGAGACTGAACAGAGTTAAAGCGTTGGCTAGAAAGTATATTGTGTCGATAGTCATGTTGGAATGGGCAGTGTTCAAAGAGTCAAGAAGCAAATGATTCAACCATTTTCCATCTAACTGGGCAAGATGTAGAAGAGCCATACAAAACGAGTGACGTTGTCGTGTGAAGGGGAAACAATCGTACATGAAGAGAAAAATATACATTTGTATCTCTTTGCTATGTTATATATGCTGTTACCGTTATGAATGTATTTGATTAATTGAATATTATCCTACTCTTAAATATACTAGTATAATAGATGCTACTGGTGAAGCGTAGTACTGTTTATAATAACATAGTAATGCTAGAGGGGTGGTGGTAATAGTCGATACAAATGGGAATGATGATATAGAGGGTGATAGTAATATAATTCAGTAAATGAATGATGTGTGGAATTTGTATGGGTAATGAAAAGTGTGATTTAATTAAATGAATGGTGTAGTAGTGATAGTAGTATAGTAAGTTGATCATATTATTATAGTTAACAGTAATGATGATAACAGAGAAAGTAAAAGTGGTGATGAGAGAAGGAGGATAGAATAAAGTGGGAATTATAATGATGCATTGATTGTGTTTCTGAATTATTGATTATAAGTGGAGGTTTGAATAGTATGGCTGAATTTTAGTACGGTATTAAATGTTATAATAATATGAATGGAGCTAAAGGGATTCGTGAAAAGAGGGACAGTAGTTACGGTCTTGGTAATGTACTAGTATCTATATAGTTTATAGATGCATTGGTTGGGATTTCAATGTAAATAAGAAAAAGAGAGATAGCAGTGGGGTATATAAGAATGATTGTGATGATTATAGTTATTTAATTAATAGGGGTGGTAGTGATGATAGTGATTATGGAAGTTATGAGGATATTAGTATGGATAATAGTAATAAGAGTACTGATAAGAACGACATATATTTAATTAGAATATGAGTTGATGTTAATGATTAATAACTGATGGAGTGACTGGTACTATTGAAGATTGAATCAAAGGGAACTGTAGTTGTTGCGTGGAGAGGTATTGTTAATAATGACAGTAGTAAGAATAGAGTTGAATGTGGTTATGTTGGTGAAGTAGGGAAAGTAGGAAGAATATTGAAAGTAGTAGTGGTTTATACAGTAGTGATAGTTAAGAAGAAGAGTTAAATGGGAGTGATATATTTGGTAATAGTAGAAATAGAATTGGTAGTCCGGATGGTGATAGAATAAATGAACATAAAATTGAATGAAGAGTGATGATGGAGTCAGTAATGGTAAGGGATATGTTATCTGGTGAGTGTAATATGAAATATAGTTTAAAGAGTAAAAAATATACTGCAATAATTTGTAATGATAGTTATAATAGAGTAATAGCATACTGTAAGTGTGGGAATGGTAGCAATGATAGTTCAGTAAGTAATGGTATTAATATAGTGTCAGGGAATGGTAGGCGGCAAGTAAAATATGGGCTGTTTGAATTTAATAATAATAAATAGAGAACTTGGAAGTTAGTAAAGATGGTCAATAGTAGTATTGATATTATAGTTAATACGAATGATGGTAATATCAGTGAATCATAGTATACTTGGAAGATTACCAGCAGTAATGGTATGGGGATTGGTAGTGGTAATATAGTTGGAAGTATAGGTAAAAAAGATATTTTAAAAGAAGATTACAAAGTAATGATGTAGAAAACTATGCCCCTATGATAGTAGTATGGTAATAGGGTGAATGAGATTATGGAAAAACGTTTATTCAATACTAGCGGTAGTCGTAATGATAAAATTGAAAATAATAAAAATAAAAATCATTAGAAAAAATAAATATAAGAGTAGTGGTAATAATGTTAATAGAGACGGAGTAGAGGAGCTGAGTGTGTGGTGATGTAAAGAATAACTGAGTGTCTAGATTTAATAGTTTGAGTTTGTAGTTGGTGGTAAATTTGGTAAAAACAACAGTAATTATAATGATAATTTGATGGAAAATAATAATAATAGAAGTTAATAGCATAGTGAGTAGCAATGTCAAGGAGATGAATAGAGGTATAAAAAGGAACAATGTTAAAATAGTTGTTTACTGTTTATGGGTATTAGTATGATCGTGTTGGGGAAGTGAAAATGAATGATTAGGATAATCAAATCAATGCAATAAAAGTTAAGAGTAAAAATAATAAAGTAGGAGTATTTAAATAGTACTTGTAGTGATAATAATGGTTAATGGAGGTAGTTTATGATGTGGTGTTTGTAATAATATTGATTGGTTAGAAGAAGAAAAAAGAGTGGTGGCAATGTAATAATGGACAAATGGAAATGGTAATCATGAGAGTTGTAGTGATGATTATATTGTTAATGGAAGCAGTAATGGCAGGAAGGAAGATTGTAAGAGTGATGGTCAATATAAAGTTATGATATGAATAGAGATGTAAGTATGATAACAAGAGTAGGAATAATAATATCCGTTAATAGTAACAATAAAATGAAAATAGTGATGTGGTGATATTTGGATGATTTGAGCAGGATATTGGTGATAGAAAGAATGTTGGATGTTTATTAGGGTAAAAAAATGATGTTAAGGAAGATAAATAAGTTATTGTGTTAATTAATGTAGTAAGAGAAGAGTGGTATTGGTAATATTTAGGATAATATAATAATGTGTAATGTTATGTTACAAAGAAAGTATAAATAATGGTAATGGTAATAAGATTAGGAGTAAATGATCTGTTAGATTATATAAAGTATAGTAGTCTGATACATTAGATTGGTAATAGAAATAAGATGTCTAGTATAGTTAATGATAGTAACAGTTATAGTTATATGGTAATGAATAGAGTTGAGAAGAATAATGGGAGAAGTAATGATGGATCATGAGTAATAAAGCGAATTAATGATAATAAGATAGTAGATATATGTAGTAAATATAGGAGTAAAAGTGATCATAACAGTTTAGTTAAAGACAATATTGTGGTGATGTGCAAGTACAGTCAATTGGAGTAATATAGTAGGGTGATATTAATAAGTTTGGTAATAGCAGTGGAATAGGGTAAAGAGAGTGGTAACATTCATAGGGATAATTAAAGAGATGAGGTACAATGTCGATTTGAATAAAGAGGAGTATGATAATAATGATAATATGAGTAAAGGTAATGATTATGGGGGTAGTGATAATGTAGTTACTGAGCATAGTGGTCAATGATATGTGGATGCGGTGAGTCAATATGGGTAATAGCAATTATAATTAGATATTCGAAGGTGATCAATGGAAAGTGTTATGTAAAGAGAAAAGATTAATTAATAGCATTAAAGTGAGGTGTTAATAGTAATGATAATGAGTAGTAGTAATATGATAGTAATTATAAGATAATAAATTGTGATGGAATATATGTGATTTAATATGGTTGTGAAAAATGATGATGGTCCAGAAGAAAAATGATAATATGAATAGGGATAGAAAGCGAGAGTAATTGTTCTGATGATAAGAGTTGATAGAAGTGATGAGAAGGTAAGTGGTGGTATTAATAGTAGTGAAAAGAAATAAAATAAGAATGTTAAGCATGGGAGTGGGCAGTTGATATAGTAAGAGTAACAGTAACTTTGTAGTGAATATAGAAATGAGAGTGGGAATTGGAGTAATATTGAGTGAAAATGATTATTTGGTTAGAAATAATAATATAGTAGGTGAGGGTTGAGTTATATATTGGTAAAGATTTGAGGAAAGCAGGTGAGATAAGATCAGTAATTATATGTTTCATTAATATAGGTGAATATGTAAGATTATATCAAATGTGGTATAGTTAAGAGTAATATGATAGTAAGTTAGAAAGAGTAGTGATAGAAATAATGTTTATGATAATGTGATAAGAGTACTATGTTAAATATAGATGAGGAATAAGAGATATATATGTGTGTTTAGAAGTAATAAATGGGTAATGTTATGTAAATGAGTAATTGTAATATTATGATAGGAGGTAGTATGCAGTGATAGTAGTATGAAAATAAGATTAGTAGAATGTGAGTGATATAGTTTATAAGTGTAATTAAAATGATAGAATGGTAATGATATATAGTTGAAAAAAGTAGTTAAAAGAGTAGAGTAATGGATGGTGAAAATCTTATTGTAGTAATAATGGTGGTGAAAATAAAAGTAGTGATCATAGTGTAATAGTATGGGTGATCAGAGAATTAAGTAGTAATATTGGTGGTGATTTCAGGTATAATGATATGGAAAAGGAATAATAGTAATGGTAGTATTAGAGTATAATAGTGGTTATATAGAAGTAAGAGAGATGGTAATGTTAAAATAGATAGTCGAAGTAGTGGCATATGGAAGGTATGGTAATAATATATGGTAATGATAAAAGTATATGGTAATAAAAATAATGATAAGAGTAGTATTAATAAGAGTAATAGGTATCACGATAGTAAGGATAGTAGTGATTGAGTATGAGTGGTGGTAATGGTGATGTATAGGATATCTATAGTAATATAGTTAGTTTAAGTGGTGATAGTAGCATGATCATATATATATGATAAGATTTAGGATGTTAAGTATGGGAAGGGGGAAGATGATAGGGATTAAAATGGTAAAGTTAGCAATGTAAATAAAGGATGTAGCAGTATTTGGTTAAATAGTTGAATGAGTTGTAAGAATATAGTTAGTTATGATAGCGATTATTAATAGAGTTAATAATGATAGTAATATAGTTAAGAAGAATGGAGATGTAATGGTGATATCAATATAGATGAATTGTTATAATGATAATGGCTTATAATTGGTAATAGTATTTGTAGTAATGGTGATAATATAGATTGTTATAGTAATATGAGAGAATGTTATGATTTATGGATTATATATGGATAATATGGGTCATATATAATGTAGTTGAGTGTTTAAATGGGTAAAGTAAATGTTGATGATGGTAATTTAAATAACGGTAAGAGTAATATAGGATAGATTACAAGATATATAGTAATGGTAATGATAATAAAGACGTGAAGTATGAGGTGATATGTTGATGATAAGTTGGAATTTGGTTGATAAGAGTAGTGATGATGATATATTAAAGTAGTTATAATGATATAGTCAAGTAGTTTAATATGTTGTAATGCGGTGGTATATGGATATTATCGTTAGTGAGAAGTAAAATGGAGTGTTTAATTGTATGATAAATGTTAAGAGTAATGGATGTGAAGAGTAATGGTAATATGATGATAGTTATTGTGGTAAAGTAATATTAATGATGGAAATAAGTGCAGTGATTATATAGTAATAGTATAGAAGATAAGAAAGTTAATGTAATAATATATAAAGAAGTAATTGTAGTAATTATGGGTGAATAGAATTATAATAAAGGATGGTAAGAGATATAGCATATATGATATAAAGGTTGGTGGTAATAGTGATAATAGCAATGATAATGTAATAATAATATGTTTAAATGGTATAATAATGGTTGGTCGTAATGATGGGTATATAAGAGTAGTAAAGGTAATAATAATAATATAAGTAGTAATGATTATAGTAATAGAGGTGATGAGAATGGAGTGAGTAATGATAATATATTATAAGTAGCAATGATATTGATAAGTAATAATTATAGTTAGCTGGGCGATAGTGAATGATGGTAATAGTTAATATGATAATAGAAGTATGATTATAAGAGATATAGTTATATGATTATAGGAATGTTTATGGTGATGATAATGGTGATAAATATAGTAAATGAAGGAATGTAATGATATATGGGTAATAAAAAGTATAGTTGCGTGTATAAATGGTGTTATAAATGTTAATAGTTATTATATGGCAATGGGGATAATGAATAATCGTGGTAATGGTAAGAAAGATGATTATCGTAATAAAATGATAAAGTTGTAGTAATTAAAATGGTGTTGATAAATGAGTGTAGTATATGGATGATGATGGTAGTATTATGGGTAATTAGAGTTATAGTAATGGATAGTAGAAAATATAGTATGTATGATGTGATGGTTAATGGTATAATGGATGTTCATAGTAATGATATGGAGAATAATATTTAATAAGAATAGTAATAATGATAGTTATATAGGTGATAATAATCATAGTAATATAGTAAATAAAATTAGTAGTATTAATAATAATGGTAATAGAGGTGATAATCATGATAGTTATATAGTAAATAAAAGTAGTAGTAATAATAATCATAGTAATATATAAATATGAGTAGTTATAATTATAATAATATATAGGATATGAATGATGGTAATATATGTATAGTAATGGTTGCAAGAATAGTCAATGGTAGAATATAAGTAATAATTATGGTTATATAGGGTAAATTGGATGTTTAAAAGTAGTAATAAGATAGTGGTAATGGTAATATGGTAAGTTAATCCAGTATGAGGGAGTGAGATAATATATGGATGAGTAATGTCATGAAATAAGATGATAATATATTGTAGTAGTGATGATAAAATAAGTTGTGATAATGAGAGTTATGTAGTTAATAATGGTAATGATAGTAGGGGTATTTGGGTAGAGTGAATGATTGATTGTTAATATGGTATAGTATAGTTAATAGTAATGGTAATATGATATGTAGTTGAATATTTGAATGGTAGATAATAATATAGGTGATAGGGATAGAGGTAATAATGATAATATAGGTTATATTGTAGGTAGGAATTATAATGAAGTAATGATAGTAAGTATATTAATTAATATGAATATAAGTAATAAGTATATTAATAATTAGAAGAATATAGATTGTAAGAGTAATAGTTAGTGTGAAATATAGTTGAATATTTAGATGGAATAATGAAAGTAATGATGATGATATGGTATTATAAGTAGTATGAATAGTATGGATGATAAGAGTAAATAATTATAGAAGTTGGGAAAGTGAGTATGGTAAAAGAGATGATATAGGATAGTGTTAGATTTATTCTATTTGTTTATTCTATTTGTTTATTTTATTTGTTTATTTTATTTGTTTATAATATATGGTAAGTAATAATATTAATATAAATAAGATAGGTAATAAAAATAAGAGAAATAATGATAGCGTTGGTAATAAGAGTAGTAATATAGATGGGGAAAGTAATAATAATGGTGATAGTAATGATGGTAATAGTAATAATAATAAATGAGGGTAATATGTTGGATTAGAAGGAATATGGTATAGGATAATGATAAAAATATATTAATCGGAGTCGTGATGGGAATAATAAATGTTAAGAATAATGATATTATAAGTAGTAATAGTTATTAATAAAGTGATATAGTTAATAGGAATCGAGGGATGATGGTAAAAGTAATAATATGATTATGTAAATGAGTTGATATGATAATGATAGTAATATAGATGATAATAATGTGTAATATGATGATGATATAGTAATTATTAGAGTATATAGGTTAGATTATAAGGAATATAGTAGAGAATAATATGATTATGGTATGTAAATGTAGATGATTTGTTATGATAATTGTAATAATTTCATGGTGTGAGGAAAAGTAATAATGTTTGTAGAAATAGAAATGGAAAATAATTATAGTAATAATAAATGATGGTAATATAAGAAATAAATAGAGTAATGATAAAAGTATAGTTAATGATATATGTAGTGATAATGATGGGAATATAGCGAATAAAAGTGATTATAGTAATATAGTTAATAGTGGAGGAGATAATGGTAATGATAGTGAAATGTTGAATAGTAATAATAGTAAGTTAAGTGTAATATGATATGATAATTAGTGGGGTAGGTAGTGATAACGATGATAATATAGTAATAATATTAGTAAAATGAATGATATAAATATAGTATATAAGTGTAAAGAATAATAAGAGGAATGATGATGGAAGTATGGTTGAGAATAGTAGTAGTAATTAAGGTAATAATGATAGTATAGTAACATGGATAATAAAGGTTATTGATAAGAAATGGTAAATGTGAGTAGTAATAATATGAAGATTAATAAATTTAAGATAATTAGTGATAGTAATGGGGATGGTTGGGTAGTTATGTGGTGTTTATGAGATAATAAGTGTATATTATGAATAATAGATTGTTAATTTTAATAATTGTTTATTTTGTTTGTTTATTTTATATGGAAATTTGTTTATAGTTTTATATGAAAATTTGTTTATTATATCGTTTAATTAAAGTAGTAATGGAAATTAGTGTATAGTAATCGCAATATAATATAGGAGATAGTATAGTAATAATAAAGTAACAATGATAAAAATAAATAATTTGTATAGATGATTAGTAGTAATAGAGTTAATAAGAGTAGTAATGATATGGGTAATAGTAATAATGATATAAAGGGAGAGTGATAATGATAATGAATATAGTAATAATAATAGAAATATAGGTAATAAGTATGGAGGGTGTAATGGTAATAATATAAGTAGTTGAATGTTTAAGAGTAATAATATGATTATGATATGGTAATTTTGATAATGGTAATGGTAATGATAATGTTAATGATAATGTTAATGATGATATAGGTGATAAGAGTAGTGATATAATATAAGTGATTATGGTAATAAGAATGGTATAAATAATAGTTAGATGATGGTAATTTAGTAATGGTAATATAAAATATAAAAAGTTAAATGGAAATAGAAATAATAATAATAGTAATGATTATAGAAATATAGTAATATAAGAGTAATAATATGGAATATAGTTGAATAAAGTAATATTAGTAATAGTAATGGGGATGGTTGGGTAGTTATGAAGTTTTGATGTAAAAATATGTGTATAGAATGAATTGTAAAGTGATGATTTTGAATAATTGTAAAATTTAATGTTTGTTTATTGAAAAGTATGAATTTAAAATAAATTGTTGATATAAGAGTTAAAAAATTATAGTAAATGTAAAAATGTGATAAATAAATATAAAAAGTGGAAAAGTTAGTATGGTAAAGGGAGATAATATAGTAATTTGTTTATTTTGATGTAGTGTAGTTTAATATAAGGTAAATTGTGTATAATGATGTGTGGAAATGTATGTATTGATATGTTGATTTGTTTATTTTGTTTAGTAATTTGTTTATTTAGATATATTGTAGATTTGTTTATATTAGATTTGAATATATAATTTGTTTATAATGATATATTGTAATTTGTTTATTTTAGAATTGTTTATTTAATTTGTTAATTTGTTTATGATGGTATGTTATATTTGTTTATTTTGATGTAGTAGTTTGTTTATTCGGATAGTTAGTATAATATAAAATTGTTTATAATATTTGTTTATATAATTTGTTTATAATGATATATAGTAATTTGTTTATTTTGTTATAGTATAGTATAATATATGGTAATTTGTTTATTTTATAAAGTAAAGTAAATATTTGTTATAATATATATAGTAATTTGTTTATGATGGTATGTTATATTTGTTTATTTTAATATAATTTATAGTATATATTGGATTTGTTTATTTTATATCTGTTTATGATGTTATGTTATATTTGTTTATTTTGGATTTGTTTATTATATAGTTAATATGAATTATAATAATAATATGATTAATGATAGAATGAGAGTAATATGAAAGTATATTAATAGTTAGTAGTAATGTTAATTTGATAATAATAATGATAATATAGTAATATATGTATTAAAAATTATATTAGAATGTTTAATTGTTAAATATATATGATATTAATTTAGTAATGGTAATATAAAATATAAAAGGTATGAATGATATAATATAAGTAGTAATAATTATAGTAATATGTGAGGGGAATAATGGTTATAGTAAAAGTAAGAGTAGTTAGTGTAATAGGAAATAATGATAGTATTGATAGATATAGGTTAGGTAGATTATAGATATATAGATTATAGAAATATAGGTGGTAGAAATTGTGTAGTAATAGAAGTAATGATAAGAAATATGGTTAATAGGAATAGAATGAAGTAAATAATAAAAATGGATTATTTAGATGTTTGAAAGTTAATAGATATGTTTTGGTGAAGAAGAGAAGTAATAATTTTAATATAAATAAATAAAAGTTGTAATTATTATAGTAATGTAAGAAATATAGTGATAAGAGTAGAGGGAATAATGTTATAATAAATGGTTAAAGTAATGATTTTGTAGTAATAGTAATATAGTGTAATAATGATAATGATAGTATAGTAATAAAGTTAATAAGATAAGTAGTTATAGTGATTGTAATGATAATAATAATGAGAGTATTAATGATCGTAATATGGTTGATGATAGAAATATATGTTGTAAGATTAGTAGTGATATTAATATAGGTGATAAGAATGGAGGAAATAATGATAGGAATTTAGTAATTATGAAGATGATATGGTTAATATGGGTAAAAGGAATAGAGGAAATAATAATAAAATAATGGTAATATTAGTAAATTATAAGGAAAATGGTATTGGATAATAATGTATGTAGTAATAATGGAGTAAATAATGGTAATGAGAGTGTTATGGAATGTTTTAAAGAAATAATATGATGGTATGTAAATGTAGAAGATTTGTTAGGATAATTTTGGTAAGGGTAAAAGTAATGTTAATAGGAATATAGAATGGAGTAATGGTAATAATTATAATATAAGTAGTAGTGATGATGATAATAATAAAGGTAGTAAGTGTGGTAGAAATAATGATTAGATGATGGTAATGTAGTAATGGTAATATAAAATATAGGTAGTAATAATTATAGAAATTGATAAGTGGGAGTAATGATAGATATAGTAATAGTAATTGAATATTTGAGTAGTAATAATAATAATATGGTTAATAAAAATGAAGAAAATAATGGTATGAAGTGTTTAATTGGAATTTTAAAGGTAATAATTAGATAATGTTATGAAAGTATATTTGAATTCGTATGTTAATGGAGATAGTTTAATGGTATGGGGATTGGTAATAATGGTAATGTATATTATAATAAAAAGAAAATATAATAATAATATGATAGTAATATAAGTAATGAGGATGATATTTAGGGATATAAGGAATTAAGTATATGATAATGATAAAGTGGTGGTAATATATGTGATAGTAGTGAAAGTAATGATAGTAGGGATAAGATTAAGAATATAATAATGGTAATATGAAATAGAGTTAAATGTTTAAATGAGTGATAATGGTAAATGAAATAATATAGTAATAGGGAATAATCATAGTATAATAATATGAAGAGTGGTAGTGATAATTAGTAATAGAAATTATAGGAATAGTAAGATATATAATAATAAATGATGGTAATATAGGTTAGGTTATAAGGAATATAGTATATGATAGTGATAATATAGGTGGTAATGGTAATATGAAATAGAGTCGCGAGTTTGAAAGGTATGATAATATAGTAATATGGTTAATAAGAATAGAGGGAATAATGGTAATGATGTGGGAGTAAGAATTATAAGAATATTGGTAGTAATTAAGTTGATAAAAATGGTAATAAGGAGAATAATGGAATGTTTAAATGGTATAATAAAGGTTTAAGGTAATGAAAGATATAGTAATATAATGGTAATAATGGTGTGGTATGAAGTAATAATAAAAGTAATATAGAAAAAAGTAATAGGTAATAAGGTGATAATTTAAAAGTATGAAGTTCAGTAATAATGATAGTGAAATAAATATGAATAATAATTGATGATAATAATAAAATAATGTTAATTGAAGTGTAGTTATGATGATTTGATATAGAGTTAGAAGGTTGGATTGTAATGAAGGTAGGAATGGTAATAATATGGTTTAAGTGGAGTAGTAATGATAATAGTAAAGATAATATGAGTAGTAGTTTTGATAGTAATATAGTTAATAGGAATAGTAGTAAAAATGGTAATAATAATAATGATAGTAATATAGGTGAAAAGAATGGTGGGAGTAATAAATAGATAATGTTAATGATAATAGTAATAATAGAATAGTAGTAATGAATAATTGATAGAATGTTTAAAGTAATAATATGATAAGGTAAAGAGTAATGAAAGTAAAAATAAAAGTATTTTATGATAAGTGATAAAAGATAAATATAAATAATAAAGATTGGTATTAATGATGATAGTATGTTGGATTATAAGGAATATAGTGATAGTATAGTAATAATAATGGATGGATATGTGAGTAATGATTGGGATAGTAATATGTTAAATAAGAGGAAATATTGTAATGATAATAAAATAATAAATGATGATTAGATAATTATAATTTATTAATGGTAATATGAAATATAATTGTAATGATAATGATAAGTATGGTAAAATAGTTATAAAGAGGGAGTAAATAATATAATAAATGTTTAATTGGTTGATATAAAGTGATAGTTGGATTAGGGTATGTAAATGTAAATGATTTGTTATGGTAATTTTTATAATGTTGATGATAGTAAGGAGAATGAGAATATAGTAATGGTATAATGTATAATAGTAAATGATTTTAATAAGAATATAGAGTAATGATGGTAGTATGGTTAATAATAATTGGGTGTTTAAAGGTAATAATATGAAGATGTAGTGTGAATATGGATATAGTGTTATGATAATAGTGATAGTTTATTGGTATGAGGATTGGTAATGATAGTAATGTAAGTAATGATGATATAGTTATATTAAATGAGAGTGATATTTTGAAATATAAGGGATTTAGTATAATATAGTGATATAATGGAGTAAATAATAATAAAGTAATGGAAGTAATGATAGTAGGGATAAGAAGATAATAATGGTAATATGAAATATAAGTAGTAATAATAATAATATGGTTAATAAAAATGGAGTAAATGATGGTAGTAAGAATAATGTGAGTGATAATAAATATGATAATTATAGTATAATAGTAATAATATTGGTGATAATATAATAATTTGAAGAGTGGTAGTGATAATTAATAATAGGAATGGTAATAAGAATATAGTGAGGAAAATTATTAGGTTCTTTAAGTGATAATAAGTGGGTAATGTGAATAGTTAAGTGTTAAAATTGTATAGTTTTAATATAATGTGAAATTTAATGTTTGTTTATTGATAAGTATGATTTTAGAAAAAAATATAGAAATAAAAGATAAGAAGTTATAGTAAATGTTAAAATAAGATAAATAAATATAAAAAGTGGGAATGTGAGTGTGGTAATTTGTTTATTTGGATTTGTATAGATTATAGGTATTTGTTTATTGTATATATGGAAATATAGTGTAGTATAGTTTAGATTTGTATGTAATATGGTAATAGTTATTTAGTGTATGGATATTTGTTTATAAATTTGTTTATAGTAAATGGTATAATAAATAGGTGGTTGTTTAGTTGGATATGTAGTAATTTGTTTATTTGAATATGATAGTATGTTTGTTATAAGTGGTAGAGTTTAATATAGTAGAGTAATATTTGTTTATAAAGTAAGGTAATTTATTTATGTTAATATATATATATTTATTTAAATGAATATAATAATTTGTTTATGTTTAATTTGATTATGATATATGATGATTTGTTTATTTTATGGTAATAATAGTAGTAATGTAGATGATAAAAATGGTTGTTATATAGAGTAATAATAATTATAGTAGAATGATAGTGATATAGAAGTAGTAATGGTAATATGATGGTGTGAAAGATAGATATAATAGTATGATATGGGTAATGGAAAATATTGGAGTTAAGAGTAATATGTAATATAGTTAGAGGTTTAAATGGTATAATAAAGGTTAATAATAATGGTAAATTGTTATAGTTTTAGAAAAGTTAATGATAATTATGATAATAATAATGATAATGGTAATAAGAAATAGAGAATATAAAAAGTAATAAGTGATGGTATTATAAGAGAAGTAAATATTATATAGTTGATAAGAATAATGGTATTATGAAATATAGATAGAAGGAATAATGGTAATAATATGAAAATTAGTAGTAATAATAAGAATATAGTAGGAGGTATTTGGGTGGTTTATGTTGTGTTTATGTGAATAGTAGAGTGTTAAAATGGTAAAGGAAGATTGTAGTAGTTTGTTTATTTTAATGTAGTATAGTTTAATATGTGGTGATATGTTTGTGATAGATGATGTTAATAAAAGTAAAGAGTAAGTAGAAGAGGTAGTTGTTTGTTTTAAGGGTAATATAGATGATAATTATTATAGAAATATGAAAAATGATGGGATGTTTAGATGGTATGATAAAAGTTGGTAGTGATGATGGTAATAGTAATGATTATTATGGGAATAATAATAGAGATTAATATTTTAGATTATAAGGAATGTAGTATTGGGTAATGTTGATAATATAGTTTATAATATTAGTAATAATATGGATGATAAGTATGGAGTAAGTAATGGTAATATGAAATATAGTTGAATGATGATAATATAAGTAATAAATAGAATAATAAGAGTATAGTTAATAATATATGGAGTGATAATGATTTGATTATAGTGAATAAGAATAGTAATGATAATAATTTGGTTAAGAAGATTATATGTAGTAATAATTATAATAATTAGAGAATTGGTAATGAATAGTTAATAATAAAGAGAGTAATAGTTGATATGATGAATAGTAATAATAGTAAGGTAAGTGTATTATGATGAAGATTGGTGGTGATAGATAGTGATAATAGTGATAATATAGTAATATAGTTAATAGAAATATGTAAAGAAATAAATGATAATAGTATAAGTGTAGTAATAATAATGAGAGTAAAAGTTAATATGAAATATATAGTTGAATGTTTGAAGATAAATTATAAATTATGAAAATGATGATATAGTATTATAAGTAGTAATAATTATGGAAATATAGGTTGTTGGAGAAATAATATGAAGATGTTGTGTAAGTATGAATGAATTTTTTTATAATAATAATAATAGAGTAAAGTGGTAATAAGAATGGTGGGAATGTAAGTTTAGTAATAATAAAATAGTAAAATAAGTAGTAGTAATGTAGATGATAAGAGTGGATGGAATAATGGTAATATAAAATATATATGAAATGAATGAAAGGTAAAAAGAAATAATATGTTATGATAATATTATAGTATATAGGTTTTATTATAAGAAATATTAATAATGTTAATAGGAATGGTAATAATTATAGTAATGTGATATATAAGATATAAAATAAGTAATAATAAATGAGAGTTAGGTAATAATATAAGGGTAATATGGGTAAAAATATATATATAATTGGATGTGTATATGGTATAATAAAAGGTTAATAATATAATAATAGTAATAATATAGTTAAGAAAAGTAATAATAAATGGGTAGTAATATAGTAAATAATAGTATATAGTTTAAGTTATAAGGAAAAAGTATAGGATAATGAGATATAATATTAGGTGTATAGATGGTAAAGTAATATAAGTAGTAGTAATTATAGAAATATAAAAATAAGAATAATAATGGAATGTTTAAAGTAATGATAGAAAGAGTAATGGTAATGAAAATAAAATGATAAAAATAATGATATATGATGTTATGGAAGTATAGTAATAGTTAGTAGTAATGTTAATTTGATAAAAATAATGATAATATAGTAAAATAATAGTAGTAAATAGTAATAGTAATGGTGTAAATGATGGTAATGATAATAGTAAGGATAGTAATAATGATGGAAGTATGGTTGATAATAGTTAGTATGAATAGTAGTAATAATGATAGTAAAAATAGTTAGAGTAATAGTAATGTAAGAAAAGATAAGATTGGTAAAATAAGTTAGATGTAAAGGAATATGGTATAATAGTGATAATGGGTATATAAGAGTAGTAGTGGTAATAATAATTATAATGAAAATAGAGTTGTATATGTAGTAATAATTATAGAAATATAAATAATAAAGGTTGGTAGTAGTAATGGTAATAGTAGTAATAATAAATGAAGGTAATATGTTGAATTAGAAGGAAGATAGTATAGAATAATGATGATAATATAGGTTATAATAGTAAGTAATATGAATAATAATAGTGATGATGATAGGGTATAGTGAATAAGAGTAGTAATAAAAATAATAAGAATAATAGAAATATAAGTAGTATTAATTAGAGTTATTAGAGTATTGGTAATGTTGAGAGTAATAGGAATGATAATAATATGATGAATAGTATATGTAGATGTTGAGAAAGTAATAATGGGGTCGATAGGAATTATATGAATAGAAGTAATATAGTATTTATATATGAAATAAAAAATGATAATAATATAAGTATGGTAATATGAATAATAGTAGGATGTTTGAATGGAATAGTAAATTTTAAGAGTAAAGATATGGTGAATAGTAAGAATAGTTAAGTAGAATAGTAATAATAATATAATTAGTAATAATGATAGATATATAGGTGATAAAAGTGAGGGGGATAATGGGTATAATGTTATGATATGAAGTAATAATGATAGATATGGTTATAAATAGGTGGTTTATATTGTGTTTATGTGAAAATAAGTGGTTAATGTTAATAGTAAAGTGTGAATTTGGAAATAAAGTGATAATTTTTAATAATTGTAAAATTTAATGTTTGTTTATTGAAAAGTATGAATTAAGAAAAAAATATAGATATAAAAGTTAAGTAATTAGAGTAAATGTTAAAATGTAATAAATAAATATAAAAAGTAGGAAATATATATTGTAAAGTGAGATAATATAGTAATTTGTTTGTATTAGATTTGTTTATTTTGATATAGTTTAGTTTATAGATTTTTGTTTAAAATATATAGTAATTTGTTTATTTAATATGGTATAGTATAATAAGTAGTAAGTTAGTATGGTATAATGTAGTGAAGGATAGTATATATTTGTATGTAATGGGTAGTAATTGTTAGTTTAGGATTGGTATAGTAAGAATTTGTTTATTTATAATAGTGTAGTTAAGTATGGGTGAGTTTAGAATGATAAAATGTTAAGGTGGGGTAGTTAGGGTTTATGAAATATAAGGTAGGGTTAGGAGAAGTGGTGAGTAGGGTTGGATAAAAAAGAGATAGGGTTGGAAGGTAAAATAGGTAGGGTTATTTGAGGGAGAGTAAGTTAGGTTTTATGATAAATGGGTAGGGTTGGGTGAATGTAGGTTAGGGTTAGTGGGTAAAGTAAAATAAAATGATGTTGGTGAGAATATGTTTTATGTGTGTGTGTGTGTGTGTGTGTGTGTGTGGGTGGGTGTATGGGTGTGGGTGTGTGTGTGGGTGTATGGGTGTGGGTGTGGGGTGGGTGTATGGGTGTGGGTGTGGGTGTGGGTGTATGGGTGTATGGGTGTATGGGTGTATGGGTGTATGGGTGTGGGTGTATGGGTGTATGGGTGTGGGTGTATGGGTGTGGGTGTATGGGTGTATGGGTGTGGGTGTGGGTGTGGGTGTGGGTGTATGGGTGTGGGTGTATGGGTGTGGGTGTATGGGTGTATGGGTGTGGGTGTGTGGGTGTATGGGTGTATGTGTATGGGTGTGTATGGGTGTATGGGTGTATGGGTGTGGGTGTGTGGGTGTATGTGGGTGTGGGGTGTATGGGTGTGGGTGTGGGTGTATGGGTGGGTGTATGGGTGTATGGGTGTGGGTGTATGGGTGTGGGTGTATGGGTGTGTATGGGTGTATGGGTGTATGGGTGTGGGTGTATGGGTGTATGTGGGTGTATGGGTGTATGGGTGTATGGGTGTGGGTGTATGTGGGTGTATGGGTGTGGGTGGGTGTGGGTGTATGTATGGGTGTATGGGTGTGGGTGTATGGGTGTATGGGTGTATGGGTGTGTGGGTGTATGGGTGTGGGTGTGGGTGTATGGGTGTATGGGTGTGGGTGTATGGGTGTATGGGTGTATGGGTGTATGGGTGTGTATGGGTGTATGGGTGTGGGTGTGTGGGTGTATGGGTGTGGGTGTATGGGTGTATGGGTGTATGGGTGTATGGGTGTGTGGGTGTATGGGTGTATGGGTGTATGGGTGTGGGTGTGTGGGTGTGGGTGTGTGTGGGTGTGGGTGTGGGTGTATGGGTGTATGGGTGTATGGGTGTATGGGTGTATGGGTGTATGGGTGTATGGGTGTGTATGGGTGTATGGGTGTATGGAG